>OFHU01002876.1:0-312500 GCA_900245905.1 Lacerta viridis
TAAGGAAAAAGAGAAGAGCAGATGAATTTAATGAAAATATAGAGTTTACGAATTCATATATAATAATAGTATAATAAAAGTAGAACTTTAGGAATTTAATTTATATCTTAACTTTGATTTCTTTTTTTTCCTTTTTAAATATTTTTATTAAAGATTTTCAAAGGTAGTACAATGTCTCTCTCAAGTTTTTCCATATAACATTTTTATAAGTCAGTGTTGGTGAGACATTAGAAAAGAAAAGGGGGGGAAGGGGGGAAGAAGTGGGTGGGACGGGGAGGTAGGTGGGGTGGGGTGACTGTGTTTCTTTTTTACTTGATATGAGTAGGGTTTGGTGTCAGCATTGTTTATGTAGGTTCTCTGTTGTTTGCTTGTGCTCGTTTGGCGGTGAGAGAGGTCGGAGTTGGCTTGGGATGTGGTTGTTCGTTTGTGGTTGGCTGTGGTGATCTTGGTTTCCTGTGTGAGTGGGGTTGGTGGGTATTTTGGGTCAGGTTAGCCATATTGATTTGTATGCTGTCGGTAAATTTTTGTCATTGTCTTGTTGGGCTGTGTATGTGATGAAGGGGAACCATACCGGGGTGAAGGTGTCTTCTTCAGTTTGTCCCCGTGTCAGTTTCAGTTTACTGGTTAGTTTTTCTAGTAGGGCTGTTTCCCATACTGCTTGGTACCATTGGTCCATGTTTACTCCTGACAGGTCTTTCCAGTGTCTGGTTATGATGTTTCTGGATGCTGAGAGTAGATGGATTATGAGTTCTTTGTGTTGTAAGTGGGCATTATTGTCTTGGAAGATGTTTAGTAAGACCAATTCTGGGGTGATTTCTAGCACTTGCTTGGTTATTTTACATATTTCTCGTGTGGTTGTTGTCCAGAATGTTTGGATTTTGGGGCACTCCCACCACATGTGGAAGTATGTGCCTGTGGAGGTGCACCCTCTCCAGCATTTTGGTGAGGTTCCTGGGCGTATTAGCGCTAATTTTCTTGGCGTTAGATACCACCTGTAGGTTAGTTTTAGGGTGAGTTCTCTTCTTTTTGTTGATATGGATTTAAAGGGGGGTTTAGACCACATTCTGGTCCATTGGGTGGGGTTGATTTCGTATCCTATGTCATCCTCCCATTGTTTTTTGATTGTGTCTGTTAAGGTGCTACACTCAATATGCCAGCAAGTTTGGAAAACTCAGCAGTGGCCAGAGGATTGGAGAAGATCAGTCTACATCCCAATCCCAAAGAAGGGCAGTGCCAAAGAATGCTCCAACTACCGCACAATTGCACTCATCTCACACGCTAGCAAGGTTATGCTTAAAATTCTACAAGGCAGGCTTAAGCAGTATGTGGACCGAGAACTCCCAGAAGTGCAAGCTGGATTTCGAAGGGGCAGAGGAACCAGAGACCAAATTGCAAACATGCGCTGGATTATGGAGAAAGCCAGAGAGTTCCAGAAAAACATCTACTTCTGCTTCATTGACTATGCAAAAGCATTTGACTGTGTCGACCACAGCAAACTATGGCAAGTTCTTAAAGAAATGGGAGTGCCTGATCACCTCATTTGTCTCCTGAGAAATCTCTATGTGGGACAAGAAGCTACAGTTAGAACTGGATATGGAACAACTGATTGGTTCAAAATTGGGAAAGGAGTACGACAAGGCTGTATATTGTCTCCCTGCTTATTTAACTTATATGCAGAATTCATCATGCGAAAGGCTGGACTGGATGAATCCCAACCGGAATTAAGATTGCCGGAAAAAATATCAACAACCTCAGATATGCTGATGATACAACCTTGATGGCAGAAAGTGAGGAGAATTAAAGAACCTTTTAATGAGGGTGAAAGAAGAGAGCGCAAAATATGGTCTGAAGCTCAACATCAAAAAAACTAAGATCATGGCCACTGGTCCCATCACCTCCTGGCAAATAGAAGGGGAAGAAATGGAGGCAGTGAGAGATTTCACTTTCTTGGGTTCCATGATCACTGCAGATGGTGACAGCAGTCACGAAATTAAAAGACGCCTGCTTCTTGGGAGAAAAGCAATGACAAACCTAGACAGCATCTTAAAAAGCAAAGACATCACCTTGCCGACAAAGGTCCGTATAGTTAAAGCTATGGTTTTCCCAGTAGTAATGTACGGAAGTGAGAGCTGGACCATAAAGAAGGCTGATCGCCGAAGAATTGATGCTTTTGAATTATGGTGCTGGAGGAGACTCTTGAGAGTCCCATGGACTGCAAGAAGATCAAACCTATCCATTCTCAAAGAAATCAGCCCTGAGTGCTCACTAGAAGGACAGATCCTGAAGTTGAGGCTCCAGTACTTTGGCCACCTCATGAGAAGAGAAGACTCCCTAGAAAAGACCCTGATGTTGGGAAAGATGGAGGGCACAAGGAGAAGGGGACGACAGAGGATGAGATGGTTGGACAGTGTTCTTGAAGCTACTAACATGAGTTTGGCCAAACTGCGAGAGGCAGTGAAGGATAGGCGTGCCTGGCGTGCTCTGGTCCATGGGGTCACGAAGAGTCGGACACGACTGAACGACTGAACAACAACAACAGGGAGTTCGTGGAATTTTTGAGTAGTATTTTATAAATTGCGGATACCAGCCCTCTATCGCTTCCCTTTGTCATTAGGATGAGATTTTCGAAGGTTGTCAGGGGTCTGGTTGCTGCTGATTTTACTGTTGGATTGTTTAATATGGCATGTAGTTGGTGTTGTGTTAACCAGGGCATTTGGGTGTCTTCTAATTTGTCCTGTATTTCTTGTGTTGACAGAGGTTTGTTGTTTTTATAAAAGTCTATTAGGTGGTATAGTCCTTTGGATTGCCAGGTTTTGGTTTGGAGGTTTTGTCCCATTGGCTGCATTGGTTGCCCCATGTTGAGAAAAGAACTGATATAGCAGGCTGACTCCCCTGATTCTCCATATCCTATAGGTTTTGCTTCCAGAAATCAGTGGATAGGATTGCTACCTTAGATGGCCTGCGCATGTCAGTCTCTTTGGGAATCTGAGATTCACTCTGTTGGTGCCTAGTTTCAGCATCCCATGGATGTTATCTGATATATTTTTGGGTAGGAATGTGGAATTTACAGCCTGCCGGCCAATCTTGACCCATCAGGGGGTCCAGGGCTAGATCGGCAGAAGCTGGGACAGAGCAATGGGAGCTCACCCCATCGCACAGATTCAAACTGTGGAAAGTCCAAGAGGCTCAGTGGTTTAGACCACAGCGCCACCCATGTCCCCCTGCATCATCTGACAAATATAAAGTAAGATTTTGAACATTGCACTGAGAAAAGTGCTACTGAGAAAAATCTTGCAATCATAATGACATCATCGAAGCTGTCATATATAAAGATCAGGATCCCCCTTTATGACATCACTGAACCCTCCCCCAGCTGATGGGTTGATTATATTGCCTGCATTCAAATCTCTCCAGTGCTCAGGCTGAAAGCTTGGTCATGATGGAAAGATTTATTTGAATCTTGTTTTAGACAACGTGTATTTGCTACGGTTATTTGCTACGGTTCCTACACAGGGAACATCAATTAGCAGAAGACATTTCTTGCTGAAAATTTCACAGAATGTTTTCTCAAGGTCCTTGTCAGGTTTCTCTCCTTTGGACAGTCTTGTTGTTTCAAGATGTTACTGGCTTTTGTGAACGACCAGATTGGGCAAGAGTTGGTTGGGAAATGACTCCACAGGATCTGGAACTACTGGCGACTAAAGAGGAATCTAACTGTTTTCGTGATTTGAAGTTTCAAGCATACCATTGTTTTACTGGCTTGGGACTCTCCAAAGAGTCTCTAGAAGTTCTGTATGCAGGTTGTAAGGTAGCATTCCTCATAGTGAGTGGTTTAGCTGTCCACTACCTGTTCATCAAACTGAAACAGAAACTGAGACTGGCGAAACCCACAACGGTAAGATATTCTCAATTAGAACATTGTCTGGCTCTCTAGCTTTAATTTAACTCAGATTCTAATTTAATAGAAAATATATATGTAAAAAAACAAACCATGGGTCTTAATGCTGATCCCCTCCTCCTTCCCAGTCAGAAGTACTTTCTAAGTAACACATGTCAGGACAAGGTGAGCACAGCCACACTATAAATGCACTCCTTTTATTTAACATCAATTTCCTCTACAGAATCCTGGGAGTTGTAGTTGGAGCTGACAATTCTGTTAGAGATCCTTAGTACTCACAGAACTAGTGTGATTTCACTAATTCTTTGCAAGGACAAAACCATGTATAGTCTAGTGTGTAGATATGCCCAATGTGTGCTTTGTACACAAAAAACTAAATTATGAACAACTGAACCACCTGGGACTCTAACTACAGTGAGCTGGCTAAATATGTGCCTAACGTATACTTTTACCTACTTATACCTACCTATATTTCAAAGAATCAAGTGGTCTTGCCATCTAATAAGCTCAGCTTTCACAGAATAGCAGATAGAGGACCAATGAGCATACTACCATAAAGCCAAAGGGAAGGAGGAGCAGGTGTTGTTTTTTATGCCACAGGGTCAAATCCAGGACAGCAATCTAAGACCAGGAGTACTGGGATTTCAGACATCAAATTCCTCTTAAAAGGCATAACAGCAGGGTCAGTGAAAGAGATGGCAACACTATTTAACTTGTAAATTGCTTTTGATGCAAAGTATTACTCCCCGTTTTTTTCCATTTTTCTCAGCCCTGTAGGAAAACTGTCCAGGCACCTGCATTTCCAGTTGCTACCCAAGTGAATGGGGAATACACCAACAACGTGGACAAGATGGTCTACACGCTGGTGGTCAACACTTCCAAGATGACCAAATACATGAAGCGTGTTGCTCACGGTTACGAGAAAGAAGTCAAAGATGACAAATTAAGGAAAAAGAGAAGAGCAGATGAATTTAATGAAAATATAGAGTTTACGAATTCATATATAATAATAGTATAATAAAAGTAGAACTTTAGGAATTTAATTTATATCTTAACTTTGATTTCTTTTTTTTCCTTTTTAAATATTTTTATTAAAGATTTTCAAAGGTAGTACAATGTCTCTCTCAAGTTTTTCCATATAACATTTTTACAAGTCAGTGTTGGTGAGACATTAGAAAAGAAAGGGGGGGAAGGGGGGAAGAAGTGGGTGGGACGGGGAGGTAGGTGGGGTGGGGTGACTGTGTTTCTTTTTTACTTGATATGAGTAGGGTTTGGTGTCAGCATTGTTTATGTAGGTTCTCTGTTGTTTGCTTGTGCTCGTTTGGCGGTGAGAGAGGTCGGAGCTGGCTTGGGATGTGGTTGTTCGTCTGTGGTTGGCTGTGGTGACCCTTGGTTTCCTGTGTGAGTGGTTTCCACGCTGGTGGTCAACACTTCCAAGATGACCAAATACATGAAGCGTGTTGCTCACCGTTACGAGAAAGAAGTCAAAGATCACAAATTAAGCAAAAAGAGCAGAGCAGATGAATGTGATGAAGACAAGTTAGAGTTTATGAATTCATATATAATAATAGCTTTTTATTGAGCTTTTTTGTTGAGCTTTTTTTTGGAAGGAAAGCCCTGTTTTTTAGGGGTTCACGTAAAAGTTGTTGAGCTTCTTTAGGGAGGAGGAAAGCAACATTGAGCTTTTTTTAGGAAGGAAAGCCCTGTTTTGGTGGTTCAGGTCATTTTAGGGGTGCAGGGCAAAGACGTTGAGGTTTTTTTTAGGGGAGCCAAAGTTTTTTTGCTTCTTTGGGGGGAGCCACTGATCTACCGGTGATCTACCACAGACGTCCAGTGATCTACCGGTAGATCACGATCTACCTGTTGGACATGCCTGGTGTATCTGAAGAAGTGTGCATGCACACGAAAGCTCATACCAAGAACAAACTCAGTTGGTCTCTAAGGTGCTACTGGAAAGAATTTTCTATTTTGTTTCGAAGGTGTTGATGTGTGCAAACAGCTGCTACTTTAAAGACCAGGGTTTATGTAGTTGTCTCTTTGCATTCTCCCTCCCCTTCCCTACTCTTCACACGCACCACTCAACTTGTACTGTATAGCTCTAAAGTATAAGTCAGGGTTAGAAATGCTGTCGCCCTCCAGATATTATTGGACTGCCATCATCTCACCTTTGGCCACGCTGGCTAAGGCTGACAAGAGTTGTAATCCGACAACATCTGGAGGAGTTCCACAACGGAGTTGCTACAATGTTATGATCATCATCATCACCACCACCTTCAAAAGTTGCAGAATGAACCATGTAGGTGTTATTTCACACCTGCTAAGTGATCCAAACCAACAGTTAAGATGACACTCTGTGTGACTCATATTTAAAGAATAGGGATAAACCAGCAGGAACATTTCATCAGAACTGTGAACATGCATTCTCATTAATGTTTCCAAGTAGGTATTACCAACATAAAACCCTTATCTCGTTAATTAGGACTTTTCATTGGAAACTTTAGCAGAAAGCTTGGTGACTTCTACACAACTCACGTTCCCTTTATTCTCTGAAAACCTATTCAAACTTTCCAACTGTGGAACATATATACAAACCTGTGTCCCGTGATTTTTGTTTCTTTTAGTTTCAATAGAACTTACTGTATAACTCCATTCAGGGATACCCCATAGAGAGGCATGTCTGGCACCTTCATTATACAGCTTCTGATGAATGCTAAAGACACAACGCTTTACCCTAGCTTTCAACACTTGAGATGTCTATTTTAAGGGCTCACTTTACTTTTGTGACTTTTAAAATATTGTATTTTAATGCTGTAACCCACCCTGGGATAAAGGAGGGCAGGTTAATATAAGGGTAAAGGAGGGCAGGTTAATAGAAGAAGAAGAAGAAGAAGAAGAAGAAGAGAAGAAGAAGAGGAGGAGGAGGAGGAGGAGGAGGAGGAGGAGGAGGAGGAGTTTGGATTTGATATCCTGCTTTATCACTACCCGAAGGAGTCTCAAAGCGGCTAACATTCTCCTTTCCCTTCCTCCCCCACAACAAACACTCTGTGAGGTGAGTGGGGCTGAGAGACTTCAAGAAGTGTGACTAGCCCAAGGTCACCCAGCAGCTGCATGTGGAGGAGCGGAGACGCGAACCCGGTTCCCCAGATTACGAGCCTACTGCTATTTACCACTACACCACACTGGCTCTCCTTCTCTTACCAGAAGGCACTCTACTGGCCCTGTCCACAGCATCCCATGTGCTGTGCTGATGCTTACACTACCCACAACATTCCCGCAATGAGCAGGAAAATCTGAAAGGAGGAATCTAAATATGTTCTGCTGAGCACACCTAGATTCATTCCTATAATCAGGAACTCTGGTTGTGCAGCATTCTGAGCATGGGAAAGAACTGAACACTCATCCATTTGATCTTCACACCCAGTGCAGAAAAACCAGGAGTGGACAGCAGATTTGATACACATACATTAGGAGTCAGGCTAGCATGAGGCACCCCACACCACCACCTGTTTGTGCTTTCATGCAATCTCCTGAATGCCTGAATAGGGCACATTAAGTGGAACCTGTATTTAGTAGGCTGCAAGATATACACTGTCCATGTTTTAGTGAGTGCTTAGGTAGAAATATTGGGGTATCTATCTCTCCTTCTAATGCTTACTACTAACTGGATGATTAGGCTTGAAAGGAAGTAAATATAAATCTTAGAAAGAAAAGCTGGAAAACAAGAGAAACTGAATGTGGGTGAGCTCTTTGCAAAAGATAGATGGATAAACAGGATGATGGATGCTTTGCTGACAGGCATCTCAGGAACATCTAAGGTGCCCAAGTAATTAATGAGGGGTAAAGCTGGAAGAAATAACTAATAGCTACATAGAATGGGAAGACACCATAGCAAGATGAATGACCTAAAGAGGAAATAAATAGAAATGGGAGCAGAGAAGACGAGGGATCAGATAGAATGTTAGGGGTGAGAAGGAATCCATGAGGAAGGAGGTAAAAGTGGGGAGACTAACCCCCAAACCAGACATTAACTGTCTTGGAAGACATCTCAAGGCAGCCCTATATCGGGAAGTTTTTAATGTTTGATGTTTTATTAAGTTTTTATGCGCTGGAAGTCGCCCAGAGTAGCAGGGGAAACCCAGCCAGGTGGGTGGTGTAACAGCAGCAGCAGCAACAACAACAACAACAACAACACAGTAATAAGGGACATTCAAGTGACCCGGATCCCGTTTTCATAAAGACAGGATGTGAAACCATATGGGGAGGGAAACAGAGCTGGAGGTGTAGATCTAAGAAACGTATTGGAGAGCCTCACACATCTGAACTGCCAGTCATGTTGGATGGAACACTGTACTGAATGGAGGGCCCCTTGGGAATTTGGGACTCTGTGGGAAAGAGCAAGCCATGGTGGCTCAAGGGGTGTTGTGATGATCCCGGTATTATCAGGGCCACTGGCGGAGGAAGGTGGGTGCGGTAGGTGCAGTCCGCCCCAGATGTCATCCCCAAGGGGGGTTGACATCATCACGCTGCCCCCCTGGGATGCTCGCCCCGCCCCTACAGGTGGCTAGCCCCGCCCCTGGGTGCACAACATGTGCACTGCTCCGGGTGCCGGAGAAACTAGCTTCGCCTCTGATCATGGCACTTGGAGCGTATGCACTCTGGAATGTGCAACTTCAATCTGAACTGAGCGTTATTAGAATGTCTGAAAATGAATGAGGAAGTAATTCAGTACTTGTTAAATAACTACAAAAAATAGGAATTGGGGGGGGGATTAATTTCACTTCACATTTTCATGCACTCCTACCTAATTTGCACTTCCTCAAATTTTACACTGCAGTTCTCTAACCCAAAAATCTGTAGAGCAATGGATATATTAGGGGAAGTGTATATATATTCATGAAAATAACATACAAAAATGATTTATATTGGGGGTTAGGCTTGCAAAAATGAGCATATTATGAGAAATGTGTGCTAAAATGCTGGCAATTTTTTGTGAAGCCTTTAAAAAATGCAAATGGATGCAGAAATGTCATGAATGACACTTAAGGTGAGAAAAGTGAAAGAAATAAGAAAGGACAGATTTGCCCATCTCTGGTGCAAAGTACTTTCTGCTCATTCTCAAGAACCTGCTGAAGTCTGGATCTAGTCACATGACTTAAAAGCAATGGAATGCAACCCTTTAAAATCATAATGTGTCATTATACTTTAGAGTTTAAAATAACCTCACCAGCTGCATGTTGATTTTAAACTTCATGAACTATCAAACACCCCCTCCTTTATAACAAGCACCTCAGCACACTTGGAATTATGGAGAGTGGAGGAAATCATTGCCAGCTTGATGATAGAGATGTTCTGTACTCAATATTACCAGCGGAGCATTGATCCCAGGACAGCACAAGGGGGGACGGGGGAGGGGGAATCATAAGTAAACTTTACAACTCCATGGGGGCTGTAAGATATTGATTTTCAATCACAGAACAAAGGAGTGGAAACTCTTTTCTTCTGAAACGGATCTACATGTAGGAGAGAAATGATCTATACATATATAAAAATGAAATTTTGTCTCCTACACTTCAGTTTTAGATAACTTCACACCATTCCACTTGTTGGAAAGGCGAGATACACATTTTTAACAAATAAACAAACAATAAATAGCAGCACAAAGTATAGAAGCTCTTCTTATATGCAAAAAAGGAGCATTAAAATTCATGCTATTAAATGGTTGTTTATCCAATAAATATGCCTTGGAAAAATACTACCACTGTCCTAGCTATCCCCCGCCCCCACCACCCAATAACCCAGAATCATCCTAATAGAGAGGTTTATAACGACCAAACGACTATGTAATGGCAATGTGTTAGCACAGATGACTCAAGAGATTTCAGGCGGGGAGTTGGCATGTACAACACCAGCTAGCTGTTGGTAAAGGGTAGAACTAACCGGTCCATGAACCTTCCTTTGTGGGAACAGTGCAATAGCTCAGTTGTACAACACATGCCTTGTATGTGGAAGGCCTCTGAATATCCGTGGCTGGGAGTTGCAGGTGTGCAGAGCGCTGTTTCACTCAGGTACTGCTTTTGGGCTTCCCCCAGGCATCTGGTTGGCCACTGTGAAAAGAGAAGGCTGGAACAGTAGATCTTACGTTCTCAAAATCCTGAGATAAATGCCTGTCAACTCCAATAAAAATGATGTCCAGTTGATGGGCTATGAAAGACCTTGGCCTAAAACCTTGGAAAGCCACTTCCAATTCAAATAGGGCCAGGCACGTCCAACAGGTAGATCGTGATCTACCGGTAGATCACTGGACGTCTGTGGTAGATCACTGGTAGATCACTGGCTCCCCCAAAGAAGCTCAACAACTTTGGCTCCCCTAAAAAAAAGCTCAATTTTTTTGCCCTGCACCACCCAAAAACAGGGATTTCCTTCTCCCTAAAAAAAGCTCAACAACAACTGACCTGAATGCCTAAAAAACGGGGCTTTCCTCCTCCCCAAAAAAGAACTTTGACCTGAACCCAAAAAGGGGGTAGATCACTGCCAGTTTTTAACTCTGTAAGTAGATCACCGTCTCTTGGGAGTTGGCCACCCCTGAAATAGGGATGGACCAGAGGCCTTACTCAGGATTAAAGCAGCTTCACATCTTTTTGCTGACTATTAATTTGTTTCACTATAAACAGTATTGGCTTCAATTTAACAGGAGTCGGGCCAGATACAAATGCCTTCCCACCCCAGAGTTAACGTACCACAAAGAAGTTGGTGGAAGGTCTTAGCACTCAAAGCACCCCAAAAGTGCCGCTGGCTCAGAAACACTGCCAATTTTTAGATGACCCCATATGTGGAAAGAGAAATGAGAAAGACTGATGGTCTTTTGAAGGAGAAAATAATGGATTTCCCTTCCCTTACCCTCTTCCACCCTGTACAGTTAGACGAGCTGCATAAATCACCCATGAACCCAGTAAATCACTTATTCAAATGAAATAAGCAATTTGGACTAAATCCTAATGCTGATTTTATTCAGTACTTGATTAGGAAAATGTTTTGACAAGTAAGGGATTATGCTGAGCAAGCATTTCTAGATTTGGCTTACTTTTATTTCTTAAGAAAAATACCTGGTTTAAGGGTCTCAACGCTGCATAGCTGACTGGTTCAAAATCCTGCAGGGGTGATGGGTGGAGGACAAATGGAATCTATTGGTGAAATGTTTTCCCCGCCCCAGGAATCCTATATTTTCCCTTGGTTATTTCTATTTTTACACTCCCTGCTTTTACCCACTTCAGTCACAATCTTCTCCAAAAAACAAAAAAACAACAACATTCTGTCACTGAATGTTCATTGGCATATTTACAAGACCTGTGGACAGTGGCGTAGCAAGGTCAGGTGGTATCCTGTGTGGAAATTTTCTTGTCACCCCCACACACATCGGTATCATTTTCATTATTATCATTATCTTTTTTTTTTAATAAAATTTTTATTTTCTACATTAAACAACAAACACATCAAACAAATAAAACAAAAACAATTGACAAATAAAAAAACACTTTTTTGTGTTGCTGTAATGTGTTCATTATTATCATTATCATTATTGTTTGCCTGCAAAAATAGTTTGACTTTATTTCATATTCTCTCACAAAGGAATGTAGATTCTAGGTCTCTGATAACAAGTAGGTGACTGTGGAAAGATACGTAAATCTACAGGATGGATTGTGTTTTGGCTTGTGTTGTTTTATTTATATTTATTGTTTATGTATTTAATAAAATTTATTTAAAAAACAACAACCTGCAAAGTGGTTTACCAAAACCAAACAAAAAACAAAAAAACCACAGCAGTAAAATCAAGAAAAATTAACAACCCTACTAAAATATTTAAACAGATTAAAATTACGGTACTTCAACTTCCTCCTAAGCATCTGGGTATGCTTACCTAAACAAGAATGCTTTTAGCAGGTGCCTGAAAAGAGTCTAGCAAAGGAACGTGCTTTATTGCAATAGGCTGGGAGTACCAAAGTGCAGGGGCTGCCACACTAAACCATGCGGTGCAGATATTACGTGGAACCTGTAGTAGTGCTTGAAACTACTGAAGGGGAGGTTTTATTTATTGTGATTTCACCATGCTCTGTATTATCTGAAAAGGGGGAACATTTATTTAAAAAGCAGGACTGCACAGCAGCAATTTACCCGCCTTCGAGTCTCATCATGATCAGTGGGACTTTTTTCCTGAGCCGACGGTGCATAAGATTGATTGCAATCCTATGTACCCTTGCATCCAAATTGTACCTAAGAATCTGCACAAACCTGCAGCAGAGAATTGTAAGAGTTGGAAGGGACCCCTGAGGGTCATCTAGCCAACCCCCTGGGGCAAGGCAGGAATCTCAACTAGACCATCCCTGACCGATAGCCATCCAGCCTCTGTTTAAGACCTCCAAGGAAGGAGAGGCCACCTCCTCCAGAGAAAGTTCTTTCTCTGCTTGCCAGAAAGCTCTTCCTAATGCTTTGACAGCTCAGGGGAGGCTTGGGAGTCGCGGGCAGGTGGCACGCAGCCCACCCGCGACTCCCAAGCCTCCCCCAAATTGTCCAAATGAAGGGGGAAGGAGGGAACTGCTGGCAAAGCAGCACAGCTCCCCGCCCCACACCCCACCAGGAAGCAGCCTGGGGGCTGCCATTTTGTCACACCCCTCAGTAATGACACCCGGGGCGCCCCCCCCCACCCTTCCTACGCCACTGCGTTGTTGAAGCCTCCACAAATGAGCAACTGATGGTATGTTTAAATCAAAAGACCTGTATGCTCTCCTCTAGGACCTCATGGAATAGACAGAAAGGGTTGCTTTGACAGAACCGACAGAACAGCCTTTCTCAACCTTGGGTCCCCAGATGTTGTTGGGCTACAGCTCCCATCATCCCTAGCTAGTGGGACCAGTAAGGGAAAAAAGGTAAAGGACCCCTGGACAGTTAAGTCCAGACAAAGGCAACTGTGGAGTTGCAGCGCTCATTTGGCTTTCAGGCCAAGGGAGCCGGCGTTTGTCCACAGACAGCTTTCCGGGTCATGTGGCCAGCATGACTAAACTGCTTCTGGCACAACAGGACACTGTGATGGAAACCAGAGCGCACGAAACACTATTTACCTTCCCCACAGCAGTACCTATTTATCTACTTGCACTGGCGTGCCTTCGAACTGCTAGGTTGGCAGGAGCTGGGACAGAGCAATGGGAGCTCATCTGCTGCTACAGACAGATAAATATCTCAAGTTCATGCACTCCATATGGTTTTGAACCACAACTCCCTGGCCTTGGCTATGCTGGTTGGAGATTGACTGCGATCTAGAAGACCATGGGTCCCCTTTCTGTGGGCTAAGAATAACAGAAGAGCAGAGGGAAGGAGATGTTAGCATTTATACAGCAATTCACATGCATTCTCCCCATAATCTTCACCGTGATAGCAGCTTATTTATGGCCACTTAACTGATTGTGATGGGACGCAAGTGGCACTGTGGTCTAAACCAAAGAGCCTAGGGCATGCCGAACAGAAGGTCAGCGGTTCAGATCCCTGCGAGCCAACCTAGCAGTTTGAAAGCACGTCAAAGTACAAGTAGATAAATACGTACCGCTCCGGCGGAAGGTAAACGGCGTTTCCGTGCGCTGCTCTGGTTCGCCAGAAGCGGCTTTGTCATGCTGGCCACATGACCCGGAAGCTGTACGCTGGCTCCCACAGCCAGTAATGCGAGACAAGCGCCGCAACCCCAGAGTCAGACATGACTGAAACTAATGGTCAGGGGTCCCTTTACCCTTTACTTTACAATGTCCTTAAAAGGGAAGTAAAGTATTTTGAACTTAAACAGAATAATTTTGCTCATCTGTAAAGGTAGTGATTTGAGGCTCAACATACGGCACAAAAAGTAATCTGTGGTCAAACTAGGAATTATGATTTTTAAGACAAGTTTGCTTACAACATCCATGAAAACAATCAATGTACAGTAGTATATTCCTCCAGTTTTAATGTTTGTTTGTTTTTTGGTGAGAAGCTGGGACAGAAAAGAAACATCAAGCTCTGTTGACAATTTGTTGTTGTTTAGTCGTTTAGTCGTGTCCGACTCTTCGTGACCCCATGGACCAGAGCACACCAGGCACGCCTATCCTTCACTGCCTCTCGCAGTTTGGTCAGACTCATGTTGGTAGCTTCGAGAACACTGTCCAACCATCTCATTCTGTCGTCTGCTTCTCCTTGTGCCCTCCATCTTTCCCAACACCAGGGACTTTTCTGGGAAGTCTTCTCTTCCCTTTACCTTTAACTGATTGTAGTAGATATGAGCTTTGACTTTTGAAATACCTGATATCATAATTCATTGCCTGAGCCACCAGGTGACTAGACATTTTATGGTGTACTAAAGGTATACAGTCAAAAAACAAAACAGAAGTAGCCTATTCTATTTCCATATTACCAAATGTTTGGCCATCTCTCTGCCCACTCTTACAGTTGATTTTAACTAGACAGTCAATAGGATTGAGTAGTCACTCAGCAAGCTGCAGTGGATTTTGGAGTTAGATTATCTCTGTGATCAAAACAAAACACCAATCAGATTTTTCAAAAATAAAATAAAATTGAGTGTTTCACGGCTAATGAGAGACTGCCCATTGTGGAAATCTGATTTCTTGCCTCAAGAGTCTTGCAACTGCAGCTCCGAAGTCAGGGATTAATGTCAATGAAAGCCTTATTCACAAACATTTCCATATTCATGAGTCTCTGACACTCGCAGGCAATGTGCATAAGAAAAGTAAGCTCTTAGAAGGGGTCTCTCACCCTGTGCTAACATGAGAAGCCTTTAAAAACCATTTCCCAGCTGAATCAAAGTGCTAACATGTTAAAAAATATCCCTGTTTACTGAGGGACAGGTCCTGCTTCAAGGTGCCTGCTCCTAGGGATGGACAGACCCAGTCCGTCTCAGTTCTCAGGAGGGATGGGACTCAGTCCAACCTATCCAGTTCCTGCTTGGATTCTTAATGGAGAAGCAGAAACATGCAGTGTTTCCATAGCATTAAGAACCTGTTAAGTGGTGTAGTCAGAGGTGCATTCATCTTTGCTTTGTGAAGCCTATCACTTGGGCCTTTTTTGCTAATTACCTTCCAGTTTTATCAGTGTACTCCTATTTTTGTTGTTGGGGGTTTGGCAGGGGAGATTGTTCTGCAGTTAACATTTTCAATATTGGGGGGGGGGGATGTGCTACTTCTCTTCTGCCCATTCTTCCCAGCTGACTATCCAGATAACAAATCCAGATAGCAAATCCTCTTATCGTCAGAAACTTCTTCCTGGTGTTTAGTCAGAATCTTATTTCTTGTAACTTGAAGCCATTGGCTTGGGTCCTACCCTCCAGAGCAGGAGAAAACAAGCATGCTCCATCATGAGATATTTGAAGATGGCTATCATATGGCCTCTCAGTCTCCTCTTTTTCAGGCTAAACATATCCAACTCCCTCAACCATTCCTCATAAGACTTGATTTCTAGACTTGATAATCTTGGTTGCCCTCCTCTGAACATGTTTCAGCTTCTCAATAGCCTTCTTAAATTGTGGTGCCCAGAACTGGACACAGGAAGCCAGGCGTGATCTGACTAAGGCAGAATAAAGGTAAAGGGACCCCCTGACCATTAGGGCCAGTCGCGGACGACTCTGGGGTTGCGGTGCTCATCTCGCTTTACTGGCCAAGGGAGCCAGCATACAGCTTCCGGGTCATGTGGCCAGCATGACTAAGCTGCTTCTGGCGAACCAGAGCAGCGCACGGAAACGCTGTTTACCTTCCGCCAGAGCGGTACCTATTTATCTACTTGCACTTTGACGTGCTTTCGAACTGCTAGGTTGGCAGGAGCAGGGACCGAGCAACGGGAGCTCACCCCGTCATGGGGATTCGAACCGCCGACCTTCTGATCGGCAAGCCCTAGGCTCTGTGTTTTAACCCACAGCGCCACCCGCATCCCTTTAAGGCAGAATAAAGTGGTACTATTACTTCCCTTTACCTGGACACTATACTTCTGTTGATGCAGTCTAGAATAGCATTAGCTTTTTATGCTGCTGCATCACACTGTTGACTCATGTTAAACTTGTGGTCCACTAAGCCCCCTAAGATGCTTTTCACATGCACTACTAGTAATCTAGGTATCCCCCATCCTATATTTGTGCAGCTGGTTATTCCTGCCTAATGTCAGAGAAGCCTGACACCTAAGTGCAGAACCTTGCATCTGTCCCTACTGAAATTCATTTTGTTAGTTGGGGCCCAGTTCTCCAATCAGTTGAGGTCATCTTGAATCCCAGTTCTGCTACTGCATGTGTCTTATTTCTGCACATCACCAGAGTGCATCACATTTTTCAAAAAAAAGAAGAAAAAAGGAACACATTTGTCTACTGAGAACTAAGTTCTGTTGAGTTTAATAGGGCTTCATCCCAGGTAAGTGAGTATATGATTGCAAGCTTAGTTGAACTATTCTATTCAGTTATGCTTTTTCTGTGTTTGTCATCATTGGGAAGGATCACCCCACCCCACCCCAAAACCATTCTTTAAATTACATGCCTTATCTTAGAAACTCATGCTTGTGTATAGCAATTCTCATATTTTCTCATATCTTCAGGCACAATCATGATTCATAAGACTGCATGCATGCCCTAATTAAAAGAAACATAGTAATCACCAACCTGCAGGCACTTTCTAGTTTAATGAACAATGTTCCTCTGCTTTCAAGCTAAGGCAGCGCTGTTCAAAATATGGTCTAGGAAGGTTCTTGGCAGCCTCTTAGTAGTTCTTCAACAGATAAGAATAGTAATGACAGTCAAAGTTTCCCTGCAAGACAGCTTGACCTGTTTCTGCAGAGTCTATGTTCAAGTACAGTACTCTCAGCACAGGCCTCCCCAGATGATTCCCATGTGAACAGCGCTAGGCCACAAGAGGATTAGAAAATGGGGCTCTTGCAGACCAAGAGCCAGGTCACATTATTTTGGCACCCGAACAGAGCTAGCCTGAATCTTTATGCTGCATGAGATGAAGGACAAGACTGCACTCTCCTCCTGTTCCATGTCCAGAAACCACCTAGGCTGGCAGTTGAATATTACCTCAACAGTGGTGACAGGACAGCATCTTCCAACACACTTGAGGGCAGCAGGGCTGCTTATGGGACACAGGGCACCGAAAGAAATAATCCTCTTTTCTTGCTCTAAGAACAACACTGCTAACAACACCAACAACTTGTTATTTGTATGCTGTCCATCTGAGTGTCCAGTTGCACCCCAGGCACTCTGAATATTCCAACAGTGGTGGCTCCCCACAAAAAATAGTAAAGCCACAATGGCTGCTTATGGGACACAGGGCACCGAAAGAACTAATCCTGAAGAGGGCTGCCTTGCTCAGATGAACAACACTGCTAACAACACCAACAACTTGTTATTTACATATGCTGTGTTTCTGAGTGGGTTGCCCAAAGCCACTCTGGGTGGCTCCCCACAAAAATCTGTAAAGCTTGACACAATGGACAACATCAAACACTGTCTCCTTTAGGACCTGTTTCTTTCGTCTTTTAAATCTATCACATAGCTGTTTATTGTAGTCACACAAATCTGGAACCCCTTGTCTTCAACACCTCAAAATGTGTGCCTTGCAAGTTGCAGGGTAAGCTGGCATCTTTGATATCCAAATAGACTCTCTCACCCAAAGAAGCGGGTTGTACAGAAGGCATCATGTCTTCAACATACTTTGTTCTGAGGGGAAAGTATGCTCTTGCAAGTTGCAGGTAAGCTGGCATCTTTGATATCCACAATAGACTCTCTCACCCAATTTGTCATGAGCAGTTACAGCAGCAAACACTGATACTTGGAGGACATACTCATTGTTCTGACGGGAAAGTATGCTCACAGAGATAAAGATATCCACTCTTAACTTACTTATATATATTTGTCATGATTCAGTACAGCTGCAAACACTGATTACTTGGAGGACTTTCATTTTAAAACTGGAAAATTATGTTTCTTACATGGCAAAACATGCTATTTCTTAGCTTACCCCTTCAAAGTTTATCTCTTTTAGAAGATTGAAATGATTGTCATAATTAGCCTCCATGTAATACTCAGTGCTATAGGGCAGTCGGCACAATTACTAGACGTTTATCAGCAAATTGGAGCCGGTGTGTGTGTGTGTGTGTGTGTAAAATTCTTGTGTTCATATGATTAACTTTTGCATTGCTCAGAACAGAGAATATGCTCCTGTTTTTCTTTCATTCTGCTCTTTCTGCAGCTGCCAAGAGGAAACTTTTGCATTGCATCTCCTTTTATTTTTTAGATGACAGGTTTTGTGATTCTGCAAACATATGACGTAATCAGAACAGAGGTATGAGTGGGTTCTTTTAACAGGGTCATGTGAAAATAGTACCAGCAAAGCAATAATTGGAAGTGGTGCTGCTCAATATTTGGAAATTGTAATGAAAAACTGACCGTTGAGGGTGGCATGGGAAGGAAGGAAGGAAGCCACAACTACCTGCAGATTCATGGAAACGTTGAAGAAAGCTGTTCACGAGCCCCTCCAAAATCGGTTTATCAGGCAGGCCCAATCTCTATTTGGATTTTCTGCAGATCTGGCAAGATTGGATTTTTGCAAGAAACCTGTGGTGCAGCTGTGGAACAGCGAAACATGGAGTAATAAATCAAAATGTGGGTCAAGCAAAAGCATGGATGAGCCTCTAACTCACAGAAAATCCATTGCAGAACCTCTTAACCTGGCACTGTCTTAAACATTATTTCTTGTGGTGCTTGCAGTAACTAAATGCTGCACCTACTATAAAGCAAAAGATCCAACCACTGTCCTCAGGATTACCGTCTAAGAGTCTAGGTACACAAGGAAAGGCAAAAGGTAAAGAAGGAAGATCTGTTTTAGAATACAAGGGAGAATAGCTGAGGGTTGTTGCTTTTTAAAAAGAAAGAGACAGGTGTATTTTAAAAATGAGAACATATCAATCAACAGGAGTCAAATGGTAGCCAAGAAATAAGCAGTCTGAAGTATGGGGAACAGCAAGTGAAACAGGATACAGTGGGAAAAGGAAACATATGTATGCATGGGTGTAGCCAGGGGGGGAAGCTGCCCCCCCATCAGGCAAAAAAATAACTGTGTTGCAGATAACTCAGTTCTTTTTTTAAATAATAATAATAATTTTTATTACATATATTTTTTATAAGAGAACAACAAAACATCAAAAAGAAAAACAAAACATACAAACAAAACACATACATTTCACAAATCATTACATTGAAATTTTCCATTGTATGGTTGTATGGTGACTCTGAGCTTCATTGTGCATTTCTCTCCTGTAGCAGGTTCTTTTTCTAGACATTTAAATTGTAAATAATAATAAAATCAATACTTTGCAAAACATCAAACTATATAAGTTACCGATAACCTAACTGTACTTCCATAAGGGTATTCTATATGTTGCAACATTTCTTCAAATCTATATATATATATATAAATGTTCCCATTGTGTGCGCGTCCGGCCCCACCTTGCTCCGTAACCACTGGACCAAATCACATCAAATTTAGGACAAAGCGTAACATGACCATGGGGGAAGGATCTAGCATAATAAAAATTAAAAAAAAACACCTGTCATGCCTAAAATATAGAATAAAGAGGAAAAAATGGCGTGCACACAGCAGGGAAACCCCCCATTAATCTCCCTAGCCTCAGCCTCTGCCAAGGGCCTTACCGCCAAAAAAACAGTTAAGAGGAAGGCCTAAACTCTTCTTAGTAGTTTCAGCTCCAGGCAGGAAAAGGTTTTTAGGCCCGGGCCATACCATTCCTTATGGCGGGGGGGGATGTAGGATGAGAAAGCTCAGCAACTATGCTTCGCTCCCTATCCTGTCTCCACACACAATCCTTTCTGCACTGCTGTATCGCTTTACAAACGAAACTCCAGTTATCAGAAGAGGAAAAAGCGCCGCACACAAATGTATAAGGACCCTACCAGTTCCCCACCACCCCTCCTTGCATCGTTATGGTCCCTTCTGACCCCAGGCTCAATGCCAGAGCGGACTGTACCATGTATCAGGTTTCCAGGGGGGGGGTGGGGAGGAAGGGGGAAATGGGGGGGAGGGAGACAGGAGGCAGGCGGAAGTTCAACGGGAGAAGCTGTGGGGAGGAAGGCTAAAACGGGGGAAAGACAAACAGGAGGCAGGCGGAAGTTCAACGGGAGAAGCTGTGGGGAGGAAGGCAAAAACGAAATACGGAGAGGAGGCAGGCAGAAGTTCAACGGGAGAAGCTGTGGGGAGGAAGGCAAAAACGGGGGAAAGACAAGCAGGAGGCAGGCAGAAGTTCAATGGGAGAAGCTGTGGGGAGGCAAGCGAAAATGGGAAATACGGAGAGGAGGCAGGCGGGAGTTCAACAGGATAAGCTGTGGGGAGGCATGCGCTTTCTCTTTTACATCTTCCTTTGCCATTTCACAAAATGAGCCACAGCAACGCGTGGCCGGGTCAGCTAGTACTCTTTAAATTTCTTCCAATCTTCTTCTACTTTCTCCTCTTTCTGGTCGCGGATCCTTCCAGTCATCTCTGCGAGTTCCATATATTCAAGCATTTTCATTTGCCATTCATTTATCGTAGGAATATCTTGCGTTTTCCAGTACTTGGCTATTAATAATCTGGCTGCTGTTGTGGCATACAAAAAGAATGTACCATCCTTCTTGGGATCTCATCTCCTACAATTCCAAGCAAAAAGGCTTCTGGCTTTTTAGTAAAAGTGTTTTTAAACACTTTTTTTCAGTTCATTGTAATTTTCCCCCCAGAAGTCTTTTATCTTGGGGCATGTCCACCACATGTGGAAAAAGGTGCCTTCTTTTTCTTTACATTTCCAACACTTATTATCCGCTGCGTAATGCATTTTTGCCAATTTCACAGGTGTTAAATACCATCTATACATCATTTTTAGCATGTTCATCTTTCAAAACATTACACGCAGTAAATTTCATACCATTTTTCCACAGTCTTTCCCAGTCCTTCATCATAATATCGTGACCCACATCTTTTGCCCAATGCAGATAACTCAGTTCTGCCCCCCCTAATGTAACACCGCCCCCTAATAAATCCTTGTGAGCACATGAGTTCTTTTTTTATAGAGAACAAAGATAAGGGGCATGGGGAGAGAAAAGAATGATGGCATTTGAAAGTCAACTGAAGTTTAACCCAAATCTCTCTATACAAAGCCAAGATTATGGGCGACCCAGTGATGGAGCTATATGTAAAAGCAGGAGTTGTTGGGGGAGCATGAAGGAAAGAGGAGCACATAATAACTTGCCAATTCAAAGTGTTGGTGCTGACCTTTAAATCCCTAAACGGCCTCGGTCCAGTATACCTGAAGGAGTGTCTCCCCCACCGTTCAGCCCGGACACTGAGGTCCAGTGCCGAGGGCCTTCTGGCGGTTCCCTCACTGCGAGAAGCCAAGTTACAGGGAACCAGGCAGAGGGCCTTCTCGGTAGTGGCGCCTGCCCTGTGGAACACCCTCCCACCAGATGTCAAAGAGAAAAACAACTACCAGACTTTTAGAAGACATCTGAAGGCAGCCCTGTTTAGGGAAGCTTTTAATGTTTAATAGACTATTGCATTTTAATATTCTGTTGGAAGCCGCCCAGAGTGGCTGGGGAAACCCAGCCAGATCAGCGGGGTATAAATTATTATTATTATTATTATTATTATTATTATTATTATTATTATTACCAGGGGAAACCCTTCCTCATCTCCTCCTTCAGCCGGGTAGTTGAGCACGACGGCTGCCCACCTCCAATCATTGTAGTGTGGGATCAAGGAGTAGAATCAGGCTCCCTTTCCTGTCTGAGGTGTGGGTGGGAGGATAAGAAGAGATGGAGAGGGATTTGAACTCTCCACCCTGCAACTTGGACAAACATTTTTGCCTAGAACACAAAAAATATCAATGTAAAACATAAGTAATTCACTAAAAATTTCTAGAGTTCCTAAACTACCAGCACTCATTACTCTAAACTGAATAGATTAAGGTACCCAATCAGTGAGGTGAGAAAGGTAAAACTCATGTGGCTTGAAATGGCCAGAAATGGAGAACGAGGCCGTTACCTTTCTGAATGCTTCCTTTTTAAAAGCTCAAGGTATCTCACATGTGAACGAGTATCTGATTTTACGTAAAAGAATCACCCTTAAAAGCCTTACTGCCTCTTTGAGATGAAACCCGAGGAAGTTTGGCGCGCAATGTTACAGGCTAAAATAAATAACAAGTTTATGATTGGCTTTAGTGTGGCTTTTCAGTGTTAGTGCTAGCTTAAGTCAAACATACACTTTCAGTCAAACACACACTTTAGAGATGTTTAATAGTCAGGTTCAGTCGGCAGCTAATTGCATTTTATTGGCTTTGAACCTAAATATACAGCCCAGTCCACACTCAGTTAAAACAGGGTATCTGGGTGTAAGATCAGTTTAAGTCACTGGTTCAAATCAAGTTCAAACTCAGGCTTTCCACCCCATAATGTCTAGTCTACCTGGATCACATGCTGTGTCTTACAGCAAGAGTTAGAGATAACAAACTTCTTCAACATTTGTAATGTTTTGCAGTTGGCCAGTGTAGAGGACACACAATTAGGGCTGAGCGATATCTGGTTTCCAGCATCGTGATATATCACTATGATATATCATGATGTCTGAAATCAGGATGGAGCTATGTAGAGGGCATTGGCTGGTTCCACAGTTTTCCCCACATCATGATTTTTGCACAACACACACACATACACATCATGATTCATGATATATTGCCAGGTAAAAAAATTATGAAATTGATATCACAATATGGACTTCAAACCGGTTTTGGAAAATATATATATCAATATATTGCGCAGCCCCACACACAACTCAGTTCTGGCCAAAATAAGCTTCTAGTAGGCCAAATGAGTTTGGATTACACAATGCCTAATGAAAGTTTCTGGGTCTGGCTGTCTCAGAGCTCTGAGCAATGAGACTTACCGGCTGCAGGCTGCCATCACATTCTTCCTTCTCCTCTGCTCTTTACTTCACTGAAGTAAGGTCTGACGCATGCCAGCTTGATTGACATGTGCAAGCAAGAAATTTTTGATAGTTTTTGATGGATTTACCATGCATGTCTGCGGAGAAGTAACACCCATTGAATTCAGTGAGGCATCCTCCCTAGTATTTGGGCATACAATTCAAGCCTCACTTAAAATGGTAAAATGCTGGTTTTAGTGTATTTTCTGCTGCAGCTATTTTAATGATATGGGTATGTGTGAAAGATTTGTTAATTAGCTACATGTGGTAATAACTGTTCTCAGTAATGGAGCGAATTGTTTTCTATATGGTTAGGGAAACTTAATTGTTGGAATGCTGTAATTTCTTAGCTGACTAACATGAATATAAAAGTGATTCATGAAATATGTTAAATGCATTTGGTATACTTATGGCTTTTATACATATTTACTGCACCACTATATTTTTTTTTTGCCTTACTGTCATTGTCAGTTGCTTTGAGCATTAATTTGTATGGGACAGCAACATAATTATTAAACATTTTTTTAAATGTCAGTCCCGTTAACCCCTGTGGTGATTGATGCTAGTTTACATGTATTGATAAGGCAAATGCCCGTGGCGGAAGGCTGCAACTGTCACACGCAACCAGCAACAGCGTTTGCAGTCCCCGTGGGGTCCATATTCTCTGTGACAGAGACAGGAAGAGCTAGAATGTCGTCATTTGGCATAGAATCAGAAAGGGCTACAATGAAAGCCACCATTTGAAGAAGCGGTCCACAAGGTGGATGGGTCAGGAAAGGAAAAGCCACTCTTCTCCTACATTAGACTGTGCCCCAGTTAGCTGGCATTGGTTACCCCGTATCATCAGCGCTTGCCACTGGGCTCCTGCTGATGTGCAGCTCATGCGCTTTACTCTCCAGTGACACAGCCATGCCACTACCTGGCCCAATGGCCTTCAGGTGGGGCTGGAGTTGTAGCCAAGTCAGAGGGGGACAGGGCATGCGTGTCATGTTGATGCCAGAGGGTGGGGCCTAGGGATGTGTATGGAAGGTAGGAGAGGATATATTAGTTATGTATTATTATCCTTCCTTACTCACGCTTGTGGGTACAGCAGATTACACCCCTTTGCAGCAAAACAGGCAGCTGTTGTTTCAGCTGGTTACAGCCTTTTTGATTAAGCAACCCAGGATGCCTTGGTGCAGACTGGATTCTTCTTGGCATTTCCCCCTTTTATCCCACTTAATAACAGCACAAAACTAGTCTTCACAGTTCACATTCAGTAGCAATCTGGAGGCAGGCTAAGGTTGCAGTTACAGATACGATTGTATATATTTATGAGACAATGGAGTATGACTCTTTTGACTCCAGACTCTAGTACATCTCTGTACAGATGCAGTGGCAAGATGTGTAGAGTAAGAGAGCAAAATGGAGTGAGAGAGAGAGGGATGACAACATGACCAGCCTTTTTATACTAGTTACTAGCTGACCCGGCCACGCGTTGCTGTGGCTCATTTTGTGAAATGGCAAAGAAAGATGTAAATGAGAAAGCGCATGTCTCCCCACAGCTTATCCTGTTGAACTCCCGCCTGGCTCCTGTTTGTCTTTCCCCCGTTTTAGCCTTCCTCCCCACAGCTTTCTCCCGTTGAACTTCCGCCTGCCTCCTCTCCGTATTTTCCCTGTTTTTGCCTGCCTCCCCACAGCTTCTCCTGTTGAACTTCCGCCTACCTCCTCTCCGTATTTCCTGTTTTTGCCTTCCTCCCCACAGCTTCTTCCGTTGAACTTCTGCCGGCCTCCTCTCCGTATTTCCTGTTTTTGCCTTCCTCCCCACAGCTTCTTCCGTTGAACTTCTGCCGGCCTCCTCTCCGTATTTCCTGTTTTTGCCTTCCTCCCCACAGCTTCTCCCGTTGAACTCTTGCCTGGCACCTCTCTGTCTCTCCCCCCCCCCACTTTCGCGTTGCTGTGGGTTTTTTTTTTTTTTTTTTGCTTTTTAAAATTCTCCTGACCCCAAGAGTATTCTGGAAGCTCCTGTTTTCATTCTTCCCTGTCCCTTTACAGCAGGAGTCAGCAACCTTTTTCAGCCGTGGGCCGGTCCACTTTCCCTCAGACCATGTGGTAGGCCGGACTATATTTTTTTTTGGGGGGGGGAATGAACTAATTCCTATGCCCCACAAATAACTCAGAGATGCATTTTACATGCGAAGCTGCGGCGGCCATTTTAGGTTAGGGCACTGGAGCCTTAAAGAGCATTCTCCCCTACCCCAGTCCCAAAATTACCCAGTCCCAAAATCACGCACCCCAGCGACACAATCCCCTCAGAGCTGGTCTTACTCAGTGCGACCTCTCAGGCATGCCTCCTGCTCCGTGTTTTTTTTTCTCGGCACATGCGAAGCTGCGGCGGCCATTTTAGGTGAGGGCAAAGGCATTGTTGCTCTGGCCAGGTCTGATGACATCAGCAGGCAATCCGCCTTTCTATTGGATGCTGTTGGAGTCTTCATTCCTTTTGCTGGTGAGGTATAATAGGCGCGCCATTTTTTGGCCTTTATTCTATATTTTAGGCATGACAGGTGTGTTTTTTTAAATTTTATTATGCTATATCCTTCCCCCATGGTCATGTTACGCTTTGTCCTAAATTTGATGTGATTTGGTCCAGGAAGTCCTCCCTGTTGGACCCCCATTCCTCCAAGTGCCCATTCTAGCAATCAGGAAATGTTGGACTTGCCTGCTCTTTCTGGATATCCCACAGCCCCAACTACAGCCAGCCTCTATAGTTTTCTGGCACCTACCCACCCACCCTTGCTCTCAGTGCCATAGCTGTCAAGTCTCCCTTTTTTGTGGGAAACTCCCTTATTCCAAGCCGTTTCCCGCTGCTATCCCTTATTGTTGATATCCCTTAAATTTCCCTTATTTCCGGGAAGGAGAGTTGGAGTCTGGGGACTCCTTGGGTCCCTGCCTTTCTCAGCCCTGCCTGCCTGCCTGCCTACCTCACAGGACTGTTGTGGGGATTAAATGAGGACTAGGACCAGGGAGCTCCTTGGAGAAAAAGGTGGAATATAAATACCTAATAACAAACAGACAGACAGACAGATATATAAAGAAGAAGATAAAATAGACGAATGTTTCTCGGCAACAGGTGCTCAGATTAAGCATTGCTGCCCCTAACTGGAGGCAGAGCAGAGCCAACCTGGCCAGAAGCCAGGTTGCCTAATCCTTTTCTAAAGCCATCCAAGTTGGTGGCCATCGCTGCTCCCTGTGGCAGGGAGTTCCAGAGGTTAACCGTGTGCTGCATGAATAAGTGCTTTCTTTTCTCTGCCCTGATTTCTCTTTCCTGGTGTAAATTAATTTGTAGCTTGGGGGGATTGCCACGGCGTGGACTGTCCCCAGGACAGGTGAGGGTGCTGATCCCTTATTTTCAAATCCAAAACTTGACAGCTACGCTCAGTGCATGGTTAACTGGCTGTTTCAGGGCCACCCCCACCACCCATGTTTCTTTTTTGCCAATCTACTTATTGGTACTTATTGGAAAGTCTGCAACAAAGATTTCCTCCCCCAATCCCACATTCTCAGCATGTTCACTTCTTTCTCAGCAACATCTACACTGGATAGGTCGTGTACACAGAATGGAAGATGGCATGATCCCCAAATATGTGCTCTACAGGGAAGCTGGCTTCAGGTACCAGATCCATAGGCCAGACAAACTCTGTGTTACAAAGATGTCTGCAAAAGAGACACTGACCCCGCCATATGGGACTCCCTTGCAGATGATTGCTGCGCCTGGAGACAGACAGTCAGGTCATGTATCCATAGTAGTGACCAGAGGAGGAATGAAGAAATGCCATAGTGCATCTGCAGCAGCAGCACCAGGTGCCTTAATCTGCCCCACCTGCCATAAAGCATGTCTCACTTGTAGGTGCTGTAACTCTCCCAAAGGTTTGACTTTACCTCCAAAGGTGCACTCTTCCATTGTTTCCCGAGACAGGTGGATGCCAAGTAACTTATTGGTCATGCCGGCAGTTGTGGTTTGTTTATTTTCTGACTCTGCACTCTCTGCTGGGCAAGTAGTGTTGGTGTGCCTGTTTAATTAGGGTAATAATTAGGCATTTGTGGGAAATGTATCTGACTGAGTGAGTTCTTCTTGGGGTTAATGGCAATCTCAAGTCTGGCCACTGTCACAGTCTGGTTGAACACAAAGGAGTGGTGTGGGAGGAACCAGCTAAGGAACCTCTAAGGCAAGCATCCCCAAACTCGGCCCTCCTGTTTTTGGACTACAGTTCCCATCATCCCTGACCACTGGTCCTGTTAGCTAGGGATGATGGGAGTTGTAGTCCCAAAACATCTGGAGGGCCGAGTTTGGGGGTGCCTGCTCTAAGGAAATAAAGCTCAGAGCCAGGGGATTGGTGGTGGAATGACAATGAGTGGTCAGAGGGAGAATAGGGAGAGACTGGGAAGAGGAAGTGTTGGAAACTGAAGAGGTAACGGCTTAGTGAGCGAGGGAGTCTGTGGCAGAGAGAAATCTAAAACCAGGGGCTGAAGCTGAAGCAGGAGAGGATGGAGGTCAAGAGGAAGAGAGGAGTCCGGCTGGTGAAGAGGCATTGGTGTCTCCCCCTCCTGCTGCCGTGAGTTCCCCTCCCCACTAGTCTTCCAGAAGCAGGAGAGTAACGAAGCGGAAGGAGCAAATACTTGTTAGTGTTTAATTGTTGTTTTTATTTTGTTTAGGAAAATATGCTGCCATCTTTACTTTCTTTGCTTATAGCTGTGGTAAAGCAAACTTCTTTGCCACTGGTGATGTTACAGAATTAACTGAATAAGCATCTGTGGAATTTGTAGGACACAGCAATATCTACGTTAACAAACTATGGGGGTGTGGAGGGTATCAAGGGGAATTGCATTTGCACTGCAGCAACAACAACAAAAACTTCAGTACACTAGCACATGTAGTGAATTGATGGGATGCGGGTGGCCCTGTGGTCTAAACCACCGAGCTCCTTGGGCTTGCTGATTGGAAGGTTGGCAGTTTGAATCTGTGTGATGAGATGAGCTCTCATTGCTCTGTCCCAGCTCCTGCCAGTTCGAAAGCATACCGGTAGGTTCTGCAGCAGAGGGAAGGTAAATGGTGTTTCCGTGTGCTCTGGCTTCCGTCATGGTGTTCTGTTGCACCAGAAGCGGTTTAGTCATGCTGGCCAAATGATCTGGAAAGCTGTCTGCGGATGAACACTGGCTCCCTTGGCCTGAAAGCAAAGTTGAGAGCTGCACCTCATAGTCAATTTTGACTGGACTTAACCATCAGGGGTCCTTTACCTTTACCTTTACCTTTACCTCACTGGCTGAAAAAAAGGTTACCGTATATTCCAAAACAGTAGTAGTACCTTGAAGAAAGACATTTGGAGCCCTGAATCGGCTAAACACCAATACTACAAAAGATTCACCAGAAAGGCCCAGAGAAGGGAAGAGGAAATATGAAGCAGCAAAAGTAGCAGATGTCTTCTTGTGGAAGAAAGACAAATGGTGCCCTAGAAAGAAATAGGTCTGCCAACCAAGGTGCCAGCAACAGAATCATGTGGCACTTCACAGATCAATAAACACTGGTCCTTCTTGATCAGTTGGTGGCATTAATAGGTAGCCTCTAGGCCAGGGGTCAGCAACCTTTTTCAGCTGTGGGCTGGTCCACCGTCCCTCAGACCATGTGGTGGGCCAGACTATATTTTTTGGGGGGGTGAATGAATTCCTATGCCCCACAAATAACCCAGAGATGCATTTTAAATAAAAGCACACATTCTACTCATGTAAAAACAAAAACAAAACACTGTTTCCCAGACCATCCTATGGGCCGGATTTAGAAGGCGATCTGGGCCCCCAGGCCTTTGGATGCCTACCCCTGCTCTAGGCCTAGCAGATCTTGCTGGATAGTTCGCTCAGTAATGTTAGCTGCCATCCAGGTTGACTGCACAGGAGACAATATCCAGATGTACGAGAAATAAGGCAGAAAGTTGATGTGTGTGGGAGAAAGCATATGAACATGCCCAGGGTAAATATGCCTAGGTCACCTGTGCACATTTGAGCATTTATGTGAGTAACGTAGGCCTGAAGATCATAACATAATTTCATATATATGTAAGTGGGAAGTGTTCCATTGGGGAAGTGGGAAGAACTTCTCCCTGTGACTTTAGGGATAAGGTTATAGAAGTGGGCATAACTCATAGGGATGCTCCACCAAGATGTGTCTCTTCCCTTTTCCTTGCCCCGAGATGAACTTGCAGTTTGCATTACCAAAGTCAACACAAAATGAGAAATCTCTAATTGTTCACATGAAAGCTTCCCACTCTGGATTCAGTACTGTACCAGATGTACAAGCAGCATCCCATGACGGCGGCAATGGCAAGGCATTTTATGTGAAGCTCATTTGAAATGGGGCAAGTCTGTTCAGATGCACTCATGCTGATCATCTGGTATCTGCATTCAGTGTGCCAAAGACTTGAGTCTTCTCTTCCCCTTCCTTCATTTATATAACTGACAAGGCAGTCATGGGGATCAGTGCAGGATTGTGCAAGCTGCAGAGCTGAATTCAGAATGTCCTGCAGGAAAAGGTGTTATCCATTTCCAAGGATACTTATCCTACATGTGCTATTAAATCACAAAACTACACTTGCATCTTCTGCTCACACTAATTCGATATAGCAAGAAAAAGCTAAGAAGTTTGAAGGTACTTTGTGTTTCACATAATGTATATAAAATGCTGTGTTTGAGTGCCTCGTATTTTGGACAGAGCCGTCTTAAGCATATCCGGCGCCGTGGTGCAAAGATCCCCCCGATGCCGCCGCCCCCCATTTCCCAGAATTGTCAACCTTTTTTAGGTGGGGGGGACACCCCCAAAGTTGTTGACCATTTTTAGGAAATGTTCCCCATGGTGGGTGCATAGCATGCAACGTGGATGTCCAAATGGCGAGAAGGGGTGTGTGCGGGGAGGGGGGGAAGAGGAATACTTCTGGAGCCATTCCTCTCCTGGCCTCCCCACAACTCTTACGCAGAACCCTCCAAGCTCCTCCCCGCCTCGCCTGTCGCTTCCTAGTTGTGGCAGCGGCCACGCAAAGGCGGAGCAGGGAGATGGATTTCCCCCCCCCCTGGTTGCTGGCCAAAGGTTCAGCCTGACTGGGGGAGGGCAAGGAGGGAGGGAGGCTGCCAAGGCAGGCAGCGACAGAGGCGCTGCTCTTGTTCGCTCTCTGCAGCCAGCCAGCCAGTTGAGCCCGGCGCGCAAGAACAAGGGAGGCACAGCAGAGCATGCAATCGGGATCCCAGAAGGTTATGGATTCGCCGGGTCCTGCACTCCTCATATGCATAGCCAAGATCCTGATTACACACTTTGCTGCACCTTGTGTTTGCGTGCCGGGTTCTGCTGGCTGGCTGCATGGGGGCGTGGCGCATGTCCCGGAAGGGCGCAGGACACGCTGGGAAGGGGGCAGCTGCAATGGCATGCTTTCCCAAATGGAGGCCCCGGGGAGGCAGAGGCGGACGAGGGCGGCAAGCTGATGCTGGGAAGCGCCGCATCCAGCCTCCACCTTTTCCCTGACGCCCTCCAGAATGTGGTGTCGTGGTTTCCCGCACCACTAACCTCAATGGCTAAGACGGCCCTGATTTTGAATGATGTAAAGGTCAATTTCCCTTAAGCAATAGGTTCCACTCTGGATGAAAGTGGAAGGTTGGTGTTTTTCCATTTCAGCGAACTAAACCACCTGATGACTTAGCACCCAGAAACCAAGCTCTCTCTGAGACCTGAGAGAATAAAGGTTACTGAACTGTGCAACGGATTGAACCACACTCCTTAGGGCTGTCATACGTCCTGGACAATACTGGGATATCAAAGGCAGCAATGACATCTGTGGGGAATTTCTGAAATGTCTTAGGCAAGTCAATAAAAAAAAATTGTGTCTTTTTGGCTCAACAAAAAAAGCTCAGAGGTGGTTTCCTTAAAAAAAAAGCTCAACAATTTTCAGGGAGTCCTACCTTAGTACAATGTGTTGCTTTGTATTTTGTTTTTGTACCTGGATTAAAGACTGTTCTGCAGTAAAGCTTTGGAATTCATTTCTGGATTGAAATTACTGAGAAATGCTTGAACATTCAAAAAGCACTGCAAAACCCTCTCGAAAGTATACAGACTCCTCCTTGACTGGGAAGTCAAGGAGGAGGAGGTTGAATCAACCATGATTAGATTGGCCCAAGATTTGGGCCACAATATACAGATGTCTCAGTGGGAAAGTCTTTGGAGGGTAAGCTGGAAGTTGACGTCTTGTTATACTATAAGGGAAAACCTCCGAAAGGTTTTTTTTACCGATGGCACTTGACACCTTGTAAACTCACAAAGATGTATAAAAATCTCTCTAGTAATTGTTGGAGATGTGGACAACCTGGCGGGAATACATTACATATGTGGTGGACATGCAGGGAGATTATACCATTTTGGAATGATATATATTTGGAATTAAAAAGAATTTTGAAAGTGAATATTAAAAAAACCCTGAATCATTCTTATTAGGTATTATCGGTTTGGATATTAAACCCCCCCCCCAAAAAAACCCAAGGAAAATCTTTCTGTATGCCAGCACAGCTGCAAGGGTTGTAATAGAAAAATACACATTGGAAAAATAGATATATACCCACCAGATCTGATTGGATACAAAAGCTAACAGAGTATGCAGAGTTAGACTATTTATCTGAAAGAATCCAAGATAAATCCAAACAGGAATTTGTCTCAAACTGTAATTGCTTTAAGGAATACCTGAAGAGTAACTGCTGCAATTTAAAAACGGTGACAGCTTTTGAGTAGTTTCTGTGGATAATAATTTCAAAAGGAAAATTGATATATAAGAAAACATTATAAATAAAAAGACAATTGATGAATATAGGCAATAAGTTTATTGGTGCAAAATGGAAGAGGTGGGAAGTCACTTATTTATGAAGAATATTATGAGTTTAAAATTACATCTTTTTTCTTTTCTTTTTCTCCTTTTCTTTGTGTACAGCAATGTTTGCCAATATATGACAATAGTAATCATGAACCTACTTTGAAAATAAGAATATGTATAATTGCAAGATGTAAAGTTATGATGTTAAGATATACTTGTGAGTACTAAAGGAAAATCAATTAAAAAAGCACTGCAGAGTATTATTATTTCATTAAATTATTGCTCTATGCAGGCAAAGTGTGCTGTAGACACTTCTCTGGACATTTGCAGTATGACCACACCAGCAACTGAACTGGTCTGGTGTATAAATCTCAAGCATTAAACCTACAGAATTAGATTTAGCTTTGTTCATCCATGCATAATTGTCCCCTCTCATAAGAGGACAGCTCAGGATCACCAAATCAAACTAATTGCCAACAAATTCAAACAAGATACAACTAATCTATGGGGCTTCCTACTATAAAATGTAGTGGCACCCACTAACTTAAATGACTTTAAGTGGATATTGTACAATTTCACAATTGGGATGGAGCTACCCACAGTGATAACAGCCATAATAGTTATATGGAACCTAAAGGGAATAAATAGTATACCTCTGGACACCAACTTCTGGAGAAGCTTTTTGCCTTTGTTTCCTGCTTTGGTGTTTCCCAGAGGTATCTGACTGGCCATTGCTGGGAACAGAGCACTGACTTAGGTGTGTGTTTGGTCTGATCCAAAAAGACAGCATCTTAAAAAGCAAAGACATCACCTTGCCGACAAAGGTCCGTATAGTTAAAGCTATGGTTTTCCCAGTAGTAATGTACGGAAGTGAGAGCTGGACCATAAAGAAGGCTGATCGCCGAAGAATTGATGCTTTTGAATTATGGTGCTGGAGGAGACTCTTGAGAGTCCCATGGACTGCAAGAAGATCAAACCTATCCATTCTCAAAGGAAATCAGCCCTGAGTGCTCACTAGAAGGACAGATCCTGAAGTTGAGGCTCCAGTACTTTGGCCACCTCATGAGAAGAGAAGACTCCCTTGAAAAGACCCTGATGTTGGGTGACGGGAGCCAGCCCGTCCTGTGCGAATGATCAGTCTCACACCGGTGTGTATTGAAAGAGTCTGATGACTCTAAGGGCTTCAGGAGCCTTTATTTATACAAAAGCATACAGGAACCTTTCACCATATTTGGACTACATTCTTGCATCAGCCAGGGGTATGGAAGTGCCATATATGGGTAGGGTGGGACTACATTCTTGCATCAGCCAGGGGTATGGAAATGCCATATATGGGTAGGGTGGACTTCATACTTGCTTACGTAGTACAACATGCCATGTTTATGTGGGTTAATGGGCCTGTGTGCATGTGATATTCCCTGTGCCCAGTAGGTGTGGTACATGTTCATCCTGATAAGGGCGGTACCCCAGCAGGCAGAGTGCACGTTGGTGCATGGCCTTCCTGATAAGGGCAGTTTGTGGTTTTTGTGTCACTACGCCCAAACGGCCAGTTTCCCTACAGTTGGGAAAGATGGAGGGCACAAGGAGAAGGGGACGACAGAGGATGAGATGGTTGGACAGTGTTCTCGAAGCTACTAACATGAGTTTGGCCAAACTGCGAGAGGCAGTGAAGGATAGGCGTGCCTGGCGTGCTCTGGTCCATGGGGTCACGAAGAGTCGGACACGACTGAACGACTGAACAACAACAACAACAACAAAAAGATTTTTCTTATGCTCACCAGAGGCATATGAAGTTCTGCCTGGACAAATGCACTTTGTGGTTGTAGCCTATAAACAACACGTGCTAGTGCACCACACATAGATGTACGCAACCCATAAAACAAGATAGATCAAATTAAGCAACTCTCTTTTAAGTGCTGTCTGAATCCAGTTGCCCAACTTTAGTGGAATTGATCCACACTGACCTGGTTAAAGTGAAATTCTTGGCCCAAAGCTAGTTTAGGCCTGTCACTGAAGTTAAGCCAAGCAATTCAGCTTCACTGGATTATGAAACAGGCTGTACATTAGTTTTGAACAGCGACAACTATTTTGCTTTAATCTTTTGCTACATTAAGTCTTGAACATTAATTGGAGCAGGCAGTTGCTGTGAAGTTGCTGGAAACAAATCCACTAACCAATGTATTGGTGTGGGGAAATTGTTCCATTTTAAAAATAAGAGAGAGAGAAATGATAAAGCATTGGTGTAGTGGAAGGAAATGACGGCTTCTGGACTTGTTTGTTTGTTTGTTTGTTTGATGCCAATAAAAGGTTAATGATGATGATGACTTTTTTCTGAGTGGGAATAATGATGGTGTCTGCTTGTTGGTGGACCCTCCTTGAAATAGGTGACAGTGAAGCTTCAAATTTGTTTGCTTTCTGATTGGTTGGCATCCATCTGTCTCAGGAGGCAATGGAGGCAAACATCTTTGGTGGTGAAGTCACCACCAGGTTGCAGGTTGCAGTGCCTGCTGTGGCTGTAGAGACTGATATGGGAGAGACATGTTTTGTTGCAGCAGGAGCAGATGAGGGCATCCATTTGTCCTAATGCAGTTGCGTCATGGCATTTCTTCTCTCTGTACTCCTCCCAACAGTCATTCCTCCTCTGGTCACTGCTATGGATACATGACCTGACTGTCTGTCTGCAGGCACTGTGGTCATCTGCCAGGGACTACCACATGGTGGGGCTGAAGATGCCAGCCTTCATGCCACCTTTGCTACCGGTTACCATAAAAGAAGTTGAAGAAATACAATCAAACAGAAACAGGAAACTTATTTCCTTTTCCCTGATGGGGTTCCCACCTCATACTAGCAATTTAAATAGTAACCCCCCTTTTTTGTTGCAAAATGGTTTGCATTTCTAATTAAGAGCCACAGATTATACTTCAGTTGCCTGAAGATCTTTTGTTAAAGCTCATTGTATTCTACAGGCTGAACCTATGCAGTCAGAAGCAATACGGAGTTAAATTGAGTTTACTCCCAGGAAACTAAGCATTCCATGCTGATCTTAATAAATTGGGTATTATGCTATGTTCTGCTGTGTGTGTGTGTGTGTGTGTGTTTGAGAGAGAGAGAATGAATATCAGCATGGCAGCCTACATTTTGGGTCTCTCCTTGAGGACACTGGAAGTTGTCACGATGAGACCCATTCACTTCAAAAATTTACAGTGTGGTGGTACTATAAGACCCCTACTCAAATTCAAGGTTGTCCCTTCAATCCCAGATATGTGTGAACAGGTTGCGGTCACTTAGGGTTACATGGTACCAGGGGCGCCTACTTGCCCCCCCCATATTAGGGGGGGCACATCATGTGACATGTCATGTGATGTCATGTGACATGTCACACCCCTGCCTAGCGAGCAAGCATCCTGCCCCTGCCCCTGCAACGCCTGCGCATGCGTGCTGGGTGGGGAATGGGGAGAGTGGAGCTGCTCCATGCTTGGCCTCCTTCTCCGCATGCGGCATCAGGTGGGGAGGAGGAGGCAGTGGGCGGAGCCCAGCTGCCGTGCTCCACCTCCTTCTCCCCATGGTATGCACCGGGCGGAAGTGGGACACGCGAAGGTCGATCATTGCCCTCGCTCATCCCAGCCCCCTGCTGGCTCCTGGATAGGGGCTGGTGCGCACAGAGGGTGCCCGGAGGCAGCAGGGGATGTCGGCTCCCTCAGTATTGGGGGGCTGAGCCCCTTGCTTCAAAATATTTAGGGGGCTGGAGCCCCTTGCTCCCCTATGCCCAGCACTGGTGCATGGTAGAAAACCTGGGTTCCTCTCCAAGCACACACTCAAAGAGCGCTATAGCCAACCCGGCTTTCTGATATGCATGGTCTATACATGATGGGCATCTTTCAATATGTGTCTTGTCTGATCATTCAATATACGTCTGACCAGGGCTGGATTTAGGATTGATGAGGTCCTAAGCTACTGAAGGTAATGGGGCCCTTTATATGTCCAGCTGTCCTTTGTCAACAACAAATTGTTGCTGTTTTTTGTGTTGAATATATGCTATATGGTAATTTATGGACCTAATAGGTATCTAAAGCCATTTGCACATAACAAAATATGTATTTTATCAAAGTAATTGTTGAACTGAAATACAATTAAGAAGAAGTATATTAATAGTGAAATAATTATTAAGCTCTAACTGTTGCTGTATGTAGGTTTTATTTTATTTGTTTTTTATCTTATATTTTGGAAATGTACATCCAGGTTTTTTACCTTTAAACTTTTTTTGGGGGGGGGCAAGAGAGTGGGGCCCTAAGCTATAGCTTGTTTAGCTTACACATAAATCCGGCCCTGTGTCAAGACTCATGCCCCACTCGATTGGGACAGACCACATGTAAGTTTGGCTCTGTATAATCAACCTCCCTGGGCTCCCTTGGGAGGAAAGGTAGGAAATAAATGTGATAAATAAATTTTAACAAACACGCGTCCCAATGCACTTGGAAGGTGCCTTTTTCATGGGCAGACGTGCAGACGCCATGGCAAGGCCAAGTGTGAAGCATACTAAAGGGGGAGGACAGGTTGGACATAACCATGATATTGGCCTTTGTTAGAGGGGGTAGAACCTCAGATTTGTATTATTTGTATTGATACTCCCATGGCACAGACCCCCTTCTTCTTCTTCTTTACAAACTGTTCTCCATGCATGAGATTGCTCCATCATGCATGAGATACGGTGCTGAAGAAAGGAACTGTGGCCCAGCCCTACGTTCAGGTTGGAGGGCGCAAGTCGGAAAACAACCAAGCAGGGCTAGCAATGCAAGCGGAGAACGGGGATCAGGGGCACCAACTTGAATAAAATACTAGGGGTGGCCAGGTAAGCCTCCACCCCACATAATCGATCACAAGCAGCAGCACACCAGCACCATTTGTATAGCAACACCCATCAACTTTGGGGGGGGGCAGCCCCTTAAAATATTTTATTGGGGGGCAAAACGACCTTAGCCCCTAGGAGTTGGTTCCTACGACTGGAACGCAACTGGGGTCATTTGTTCCTCTTCTTCTCCCCGGTTTTGAGGGCTCCCCAAGAAATAAGAGGCAACGCTCCAGATGCCGGGACACCGATGAAGCCTCCTCTCTCTGTGGACCAGGATTGCCCTCAAACGCATACACACGTGAACCTCGTCCTCTCTGGCGCGCTACTTGTATCCGAAGTCACTAAGGCAAGCTGGTGACTATTGGGGGGGACGGCGGGTCGCTCCTTCCTTTGGGGTTCCTCTCTTCGCCGCCTTCGGGTTCCCGCTGGGAAAGCTTTGAAGAAAAGAAGCGGAGGGGAGGGAAGGGAGGAGAAGCCGCTCAAACTTCCGCCCCGCGCTCAGCCGCTCACCCCGCTGCCCGTTTCCCTCGAAGCGGGAAAGAGAGAGACGGCTGTGGAGCAGGTGCAAGCCAGCCTGCCTCGGAAAAGGACTCCACCCGGCAAGCGGCGCCGCCGTTACCGCCGCCTCTGCGGAGCGCGGTGAGGCTGCGCTCGAAAGCGGCGCTGGCCGCTGCGCCAGGAGCCGAGCCGGGCAAGCGCAATCGCTCGCGCCCCTCGAACGGCAGGAGGCGAAGCGGAGCGCGCCGCCGCCGCCGCCAGCCTGGGGTTAATTGAGCGTCCTGCGAGGCGATTGGCTGGAGCCTTGGGAGGTATTTGCATGAGCACCAGATCCGAGGGCGGGAGGGAGGCTCTCCTCTGGATTTCTTTTCCCCGCCGAGGGAGGCTTCTTGTTGTGGCTTCCCCTCCCCGTCACTCCTCCCTCCCTCCCTCCCTCCCTCCCTTCCCCACGCAGGGGACCCTCGATGCCCGCATTTGGAATGAGCAGCCGAGGGAATGAGACCCGGCGCGGCTCGCCACCGGCCCTAGGATCCAGCCGGCTCCCGGGGAAGAGGCACCGGCCGCTGGCTATGGGGCAGCGATCCAGCCCTGGGAGCAGCACAAGCGCCAGTCAGAGGAACCTGCCGGTACGCTAAGCGGGGAGGGGAGGGGGGGGAAAGTGGTGGGGTGCCTGGAGGCTGCAGTTCTCGCCTGTTTGCACTTCTTTGGGAGGATCGCGCCGGGATCGTTTCCGAGGAAAGGTGTGCAGGATCGGACGCTTCGAGCCTCTCCGCCAGGAAGTTGGGCGGGAGCGAGCGAGCAAGGAAACTTCGCCAGTGGGGAAGAAGTGGCACGGCAAATGTAGCACTTTGGGAGCGTAGAGAAATGACGGTAAAAACGGGGTGTCAAAAGAGAGGCAACAGAAGCAACAGTTTCAGGAGGCAAGGCTGCTAGTTCTGCATCTGTCTTTTAACGGCGTGGCCCTGTAGCAGCTGAGCTATCCACAGTAAGTCACGATGGTGATGAGAGGATTGATAACAATAGCTCAAGACTGCAATCCTGTGCATTTATTTGGGAGGTACCGGTACTGATGCAGCAGGAACATGTTAAGCTGATTTACTTAGAAGTGTGTGCGCGCGCTGGGTAAACACCCCCAGTGAGCCCTTCTTGAGAGTCAGCGTGCATACAATCGGAGCTGTGCATGAGAAAAAACAGATGAGGCTAGAAGGACCACTGTGTGTGCTCAAAGGAACTCAGAAAAGGATCCCCGCACACACCTCACCCAATCCTTAAATTAAGATCTGCAAACTCCCAAGAAGTGTGAACAGAGAATGGAAGGGACCATGTGTGACAAAATTATTCCAGTAGTGTGGCTTTAAAAGGGAGCAAGGAGGATGCACATGTGTGGCCATGCCTAGTCACACATACTTGCTTATTTCAGTGGATCTTATTCTCGAGAAATTGTTCTTTGGGTTGAAGACGCGGTTGTTTAACTTCAGGGGAAGGGACCCATGAAGTCAAAGCAGCAGCGGCTAACATTTCTGTCAGTGCACAGTAAGCTGTGATGAGCTGTGGCTGCATATGGTTTTGTGTCATCTCCCAGTAGGGAAGGTGAAAGGGTTAATTTGTGGCAAAGGGATCTTAGATGCCCAAATCTGGCAAAGGACAGCATTTCCTAGATCTGCTGGACAAACGGAGCCAATTCTATTACTAATCTGAAGAAGAGAGGGTGGTACCTGCATTCTTGCATAATCAAAAGCACTGTTTCTATATATATATATATATATAGAGAGAGATATAGAGAGAGAGAGAGAGAGAGAGAGAGAGTGTATTTTTCACTTCCATGCAGAGAACGGTGGTTTATGCTTTTGTTCCTAGATGGCTGCCCACTGTTTTGGTTTCATTCACAATCTGTTTATAGCTTGACAAAGATGCTAATACATTTGAGACAGCGAGGAAACTGAAGATGAAGTTTAAATATGCTTGTTTCTCCAACCCTTTATGGCATTGTATAGTGATCTACAGACTAAAGCATGGGGGTTTATAAGCACAAATATATGTGGGTTTTGAGCATATACTGTACATATACTGCTTCTTTTTAACGAATTCTTTATACTGTTTTATTGAGGAAACTAATAGTTAAGGGTAAATGGGATGACAACTCTTCATTTATTGATGGTGAGTTTGGGGCTCTGTTTCAGGGCCGGTGGTTGTGTGCGACAGAAGGAGATGGTGATCTATTTAGACTGAAGAAGACTGGCAGGAGGATGTACTAGGTATTTGTGTAGGGAGGGCTGAAGATAATGGTCCAATGCAAGGTCTTGCACGGAAAGACCTCTTTTGGGGGGCAAAATGGAGAGGGAAAATCCGCTCCACCTCCTTGTGGGGAGGAGTTGCGGTGGGCAGCTCTCCACACTTCCTGTGGGCGGGGGACTTCGTCCCTCGCTGCTCGGAAGTCCCCGGCCGCGTCAGCAGGCAACCGGCCAATAGCCGGCTGGGGGCGTGGCCGGGGGCTCCCTTTCAAAAGGAGAGGCGCAGGAGGACCTCCTTTCGGCTCGCTTCCTGTACCCTCCCTCCCTTCCCTCAGTTTCACCCTATGGTGGACTTCGGTTGGTCGCCTGCCCTTTCGGGGGCCTGTGAATTTTTCCACTTGGCAGAGGCTGGATTGTTAATAGCAATCGTCACAACTTTGTAGGAATTCTGGGGGAGGGGAAGATAATGGTCCAATGCAGCCCGGGGCGGGGCTAGGTGCCACGACCCCTTGGAACCCAAGGGGCACGGACGGGGCTCCCCTTAAGACCTCTTTTGGGGGGCAAAATGTCCACTCAATGAGAGGGTAACCAATAAAGTGCCAAATTTTTACCCAATCACATTAAATTCTGTGTCCTGTTTTTATTTCATTCCCGGGAGGGCGGCTTTGGGGTCTCGACACGCAAAACTGTATCACCGATGCTCTCAGATGGACATGCCATTCACTAACCTCATGTGCATCTCTTTCCTCAGAACTTATTCATTTTCCTGCTCTTCCTTGGACCTTTCAACTGCTTTGCAAGCTATAGCCGTGCCACTGAACTTTTCTACAGCATCAATGAAGGGCTGCCCTCCGGGTTCCTGATCGGGAATCTAGCCCAGGATTTACAGGTGCAGGCAACATCAGAGGGAGAGGGAGAGGCCACAGTAGAGGGAAAGCAGCAGCCTCAGCAATGGGGGAAAACCCCTCTCTCCTTCAGCCTTGCCTCCCAGGGATTAGGAGGTCAGTATGTGAACCTGGACAACCAGACAGGAGAACTGCGCACCTCCGCAAGGGAGATTGACCGGGAGGCGCTATGCACAGAGGATAATGTTGGCTCTAGTGTGGTTGCCTCCTCCCCAGTAGCATCTTCTGAGTCGTGCTTGCTGTTGCTGGATGTTATGGTGTTGCCTCAGGAGTATTTCCGCCTTGTCAAGGTGAAGATTGCCATCCACGACGTCAATGACAATGCCCCGTGCTTTCCCATGCCACAGATCCACCTCTTTGTGCCTGAAAACTCACCAGTCAACACCCGTTTAGCTATCGAGCATCCAGCAGTCGACCCAGACATGGGTAGCAACGGGGTCCAGACATACCACCTGCAAGATGACTTTGGGGTTTTTACATTGGATGTGGAGGAAAATGAAAGCGGAGAAAGAACGCCTTACCTGATTGTCATGGGTGCCTTGGACAGAGAGGCCAGAGACAAATATATTACCCTCATAACTGCAGAGGATGGAGGAGTCCCTCCACTGGTGGGCAGTGCCACCCTCACTGTTGGCATCAGTGACATCAACGACAACTGCCCACAGTTCAATGAGACCCAGATCAATGTCACCGTTTTTGGTAATTCTAGTACTGGGTTGCCCATAGCCTCTGTCCACGCTGTGGATGTGGATCAGGGAATCAATGCAGAGATCACATATTCCTACAGCCAGAAGGTTTCTCAGTCATCCCGCACTTTGTTTCACCTTGACGAAAGCACAGGTGTTATCAAGCTCTCCAAGAGGATTAATGGTGACACTCCTCGTCTCCATCGGTTGAGCATATTAGCCAACGGTCCCGGTTGTATCCCTGCAGTGATCACTGTGTTAATATCCATCATCAAAGTCACAATGAGACCTCCTGAAGTGATTCCTCGTTTTATAGCTAATGAAGTAGAAGGGGTGGTTTACCTGAGGGAATTAGAGCCTGTTAACACACCGATAGCATTTTTTACCATAAAAGATCCAGACGAAAAATACAAAGTGGATTGCTATTTGGATGGTGATGGCCCATTCAGGTTGTCACCATACCAACCATATCACAACGAGTACTTGCTGGAGACTACAAAACCATTGGATTATGAGGCTCAACAGTTCTATGAAGTATCAGTGATCGCATGGAATACTGAAGGATTCCATGTCAATAAAATAGTGAAAGTGCAGGTTCTGGATGATAACGACAATTCACCTGTTTTTTCTCAAACCCTGATAGAATTATCGATTGAAGAAAATAATGCCCCCAATGCTTTTTTGACCAAGCTACATGCAACAGATGCGGACAGTGGAGAAAGAGGGCAAGTGTCTTATTTCCTAGGGCCTGAAGCCCCTTCATATTTTGCTTTAGATAAAGTCACAGGAGTTTTGACAGTTTCCACCCAGCTGGACAGAGAAGAGAGAGAGAAATACCGCTACACAGTTAAAGCAGTAGATTCCGGAGTACCAGCCCGAGAATCAATCGCCACAATTACCATCTCTGTGCTGGATAAAAATGACAACAGTCCAAGATTTATCAACAAGGATTTTAGTTTTTTTGTGCCAGAGAATTTTCCAGGCTTTGGGGAAATTGGAGTTATAAGTGTCACCGATGCAGATATAGGGCAAAACGGCTGGGTAGCACTTTCTGTTGTGAATGGAAGTGACGTCTTTGTTATAGACACTGGCAAAGGAGTGCTAAGAGCTAAGGTTTCTCTAGACAGGGAACAGCAGAGCTCATACATCTTATGGGTTGAAGCGGTCGATGGAGGTGATCCTGCCTTGTCCTCTACTGCAAAAATAACTGTCCTTTTGCTGGACATAAATGATAACCCACCCTTGGTCTTGTTTCCGCAGTCCAACATGTCTTACCTCCTAGTCCTTCCTTCTACTCTACCTGGATCTCCTATCACAGAGGTTTATGCTGTAGATAATGATACCGGCATGAATGCAGTTATAGCATACAGCATCATAGGAAGAAGAGGTCCCCGGCCAGACTCCTTTAAGATTGACCCCAAGACAGGCAATATCACTCTGGAGGAGTCACTAATGCAAAACGACTATGGCCTTTATCGACTTCTTGTTAAGGTTAGTGATCACGGTTACCCAGAACCTCTGCATTCCACGGTTATGGTGAACCTCTTTGTCAACGACACGGTGAGCAATGAGAGCTACATTGAAAGCCTTTTAAGAAAGGAACCTGATATTAACGTCGAGGAAAAAGAACCACAAATCTCTATAGAACCCACACACAAAAGAGTAGAATCAGCATCTTGCATGCCTACCTTAGTGGTCCTGTCAGTAATAAGCTTGTGTTCAATAACATTGGTAACTGGAATGGGTATTTACATGTGCCTAAGGAGAGGAAGAAAGTACCACAGAGGAGATGAAACATTGGAAGTACAAATCCCATTAAATGGAAGAATTGATCTTCATATGCTGGAGAAAAAGCCTGTGGAAATTTCCAATATCTGATGGCTTCAAATGGACAATCTCAACCAAAACCTAATAATTCTGAATAGTGATTAAGTTCCCAGATACAGGATTGTCAGCAGTAGCTACAGTGAAAGACTACTGATTTATAACTTATTATAATTGTAAATACTGTAGCTGTCTACAGGTTTTTTTTTCAATGAAAAGAAAAAGAAAATCAGATTCATTGTACAGCTTTTTTATGAAACCATAGTGCTAACAGCTGTCTGTGTAGACTTGGTCATCACAAGACCCACCCATAAATTAAGTCAGTATTCATAAAGTGAAAGGTAAGACAATGACAAATTCATTGTTAAATTCTTTTTCATTCCTATGTCATTTTTTACCACAAGAGGGCAACATCTGCCATTCCTGTAAATGAGTCTGTTTAAAAGAAAATGAAAAGTATATTTTAAAACATTGTTTTTCTAAAGGGGAAAAATAAATAAAATAAAAGTATGGGTTTGAGGTATAATAATTATATGTTGTATTGTATATACAAGAAGTTGACGAAAATATGCACTGGTAAATCAAACAGAATGTTTTATTACCTCAGATGTTTAAATATATAAATCTCTCTCTATATAGGAACGGCATTAACAAGAAGTGCAATTTCTTGAGGGTGCACATTATCCCCTTGTGAGGTAATGGACAGAAATTAGATGTTCACTTTCACCTTAATATGGAGAACAAACATTATAAATTGCTTCAGCAATATTTTGATCAGTATCTCTTGGAACAAATAAGAGAAATATGCCATCTGGGATGCAAACAAGTCCAGGTGTGCACAGGGCAGAAAAGGGTTTCTGTTGCCAATTCCCCCGACATAACACCTCTTGAAACTTTTTGGGATGCCTCTGTGCAAGATCTCCCCAAGCCTTCAAGAGGATTGAGTACCTGCCACTAGAATCTAAAGTACAACAGCCTGTTCCTATGCATAGTTAGTTACCTGAGCTCAGTGAGGCTTTCTCCTCAAGTAAGAGTGCACAAGGCTGTAGACTAAGTGCAGCAAAGTAAGGGAACAGTGAAATGCCAGTTATTTCTAAGGATTAATTTCTATTACAGGTGGGAAGCCGTGTTGGTCTGCCATAGTCAAAACAAAATCAAAAATTCTTTCCAGTAGCACCTTAGAGACCAACTGAGTTTGTTCTTGGTATGAGCTTTCGTGTGCATGCACACGAAAGCTCATACCAAGAACAAACTCAGTTGGTCTCTAAGGTGCTACTGGAAAGAATTTTTGATTTTGTTTTAATTTCTATTACTTGAGAATAAGAGAGCCTGATAACCATCATGCCGACTCCATCAAGACTATCTGCATGTGGAAAATGGTTTCCATGCATGTGTTGCCCTTATGGGCCCTGAACCTTAAATACAAAAAGATGTGACAGGGAGAAATCCTACATTCCGCTCATCTACTCACTACTAAACTGCTGATTCCAGACACTCCTCTTGCTCCAAATAGGTGAATAACGGTGTCAGAGGCAGACCCTGCAATCCTTCTCATCTACTGAGGCCTACAGGAGAGATCCTTGCGTGCAGTTCCCAATGCCTGCAAATATCTCTGGACTGGGGCCCACGGTCAATATCCCTCCATTTCAGAATATTATAGTTCCATCCACCACCACCCCAGCTAATTTGGTTGTTGTTGTTGATCTAGTGAGCCCTAGTTGTTGTTAATAATGCTTTGTAGTTTCAATGATCTATCGGTAGTATTCCATCAATTTGGTTGTATAACTTTTCTTTCTTTCTTTTTAAAAAAGCAATGTTTCTGAATTAGATATCTCATATTGAAACAAAAATTATTGGTCATATGAACCTTTGGGTTTTTTTTTTTTTTTAAATGGGCTCTTGCTATTCTCTCAATGGGTATTTTGTGTGAGGGAACAGCAGCTAATCACTGACTTTTGGCTCCCTTCCTTTTCATTAGCTTAGTCTTTTGGACCATGCCCATAACTTTCCTTCTTAAAGCCAGTGACATATCTTCCCAGAAATTTAGACACCTGCCTGCCTCTGCAGCTACACAGCGGAGGGGTTATCAGCAATGCACACCTTTAACAATGATTGCAAAAGCTGCAAAGCTACCATGCCAGATGTCTCCATCAAATCTAGCTGTGTAAAACAAGGCAAATGAGTGCTCTGCTTAGAACCGACACTTTTCTTGAGTTCTGACAATATGTCTGTACTGTACCAAAAGTGTTTATATGTCTGCAAATAAAAACTCTATATTTTCATAATATTTATCTGTTATTTTATGGAACCTAGATGCCTACCTACCTACACACTATGTAAGTGGATATGTGTACATTAAAAAGGGGGGGGATATGTATCTCAGAGATACTGGAAAGGAAGAAAGGTTTTTTATTATGTTAACATGTTTAAGTTCAAGTGAGTCTCTTCAGGGGCTCGCTCATCTGTTTCTTTATAGGGTCTCTTGAGCTGAAACATGTAGGGCTACCATAATAGTGAACATTCGGCCTTTCCAGCATCTCTGAGATACACATCTCCCTTTCTTTGTATTTACAGCCCTAGATGTTTCCTGATTTCTAGAGAGAGAGTTTACAATGTATTTGCAGTATATGAAATGTCACTGAATGCAATCCAATGTAACTTTCCATAAATATTATTTTCTTATACATCAATCTGTGAAATCAAAGAGCTAGGTTTAGATAAACTGTCAGAATATTTACTATGGTCTTTGACAAATCAAGCAAAGAAAATATAAATATGCAGAAAACTGGATTTGTCAGTCCTCTCTCTACACCATCCTACGTGCTAGAGCCGTGGGGCTTATGAGTGCCATGCAAGGTGGCACTGAAATACCAGTATGAATAGCAGCTGCTGGAGCAGCACAAGGTTTGGATGTTTCCAAGAGCCAGTGCACACATTTGGCTCTGCCCCTTGATTTCCCATCACCTGAGAATGCAAAGCTGGAAGTATGAATTGATTCCAGTGAAAAGGAATTGTGTGCAAAATGAAGTGAGATAAGTCGGATAGATTGCTCCTCGGTCCTTTTCAGTTCCATTATTCTACATGGGTCATGACATCAGTTGGTTATAAACATCCCATATGTTGACTGTGGGATAACGCTGTGTGCTGGGAATCTTCCATGCAACTTGGATTCCACTTGTTCAGGGTTCCAGCTTATGCAAAGCTCTACATTCATAGGTCTTGATAAATGGACATCAGGGTTGAGGTCAGGGAAGCACACCCAAGAGCAGAGCAGAACCAGCAGCAAGGCTCTTTCAGTGCATAGAGCCCTCTTCGCACATATAATGTGTAAAGGGAACTTTTCTAACTTGAGTTACAGGTGGGTAGCCGTGTTGGTCTGCCATAGTCAAAACAAAATAAAAATTTCTTTCCAGTAGCACCTTAGAGACCAACTAAGTTTGTTCTTGGTATGAGCTTTCGTGTGCATGCATGCACACGAAAGCTCATACCAAGAACAAACTTAGTTGGTCTCTAAGGTGCTACTGGAAAGAAATTTTTATTTTGTTTTTTCTAACTTGGCAATCCTAGATTCTCTTACTTAGGAATAAGGCTCGCTCTGCTCAGAGGAGCTTCCATGTGATTAGGATTGCACTGTTACTTACGGCTCTGCCTTGGGCCTCAGCATTGTCTTTGTTCCTTCTGTAGGTACTATTCAAAATGATCATCTGATCTTTAGCTAGTTTTAAATCCAGGGCAAAGAGCTCTTATACTAAAGAGAATGTTGGTAGGGCCTGCTATAGCCTGCATTGGGATACAGTTCCTGGTACCAGCATTTGCACTCTCGGATACTAGATGCTGGAGAGAGTGTTAAAATGCTGGGGGGCCATCCACAATGCAAGTTTCAAATCGAGGGAACAAGGCATAGCAAAGTTGTGTCAAAGGAGGCATGATGCATTGGCTAAAATGGAGCAAAATGTGCAGATATTGTGGATAGAAGCTATCTCTAAAGGTTGGCATGCTTTTGTAAATAGTCTGTTGTGTGGTCTATGGGGAACTGTGGCTCTCAGGTGGTAGCTGGATGCCATCATTTCTCACCACCGGCCATGCTGCCTGCAGCTAATGGGAGTTGAAGTCCCAACAACATCTGGAAGCCCAGAGGTTCCCCAGTCCTGGTCAACTGTGTTTGCTTCCCAGTGTTCCCTACCCTCTCCTAAATCCCATGGTGACAATGAGTTCATATGGCCACACGGTACAGAGCTGGAGCATGCATGTCTTAGTAGTGGTAGGCAAGTACCATCCTAAGTTGCACAGTTTAGACATTTCTCTGATGGTGACAGTGTGCTCAGTGTAAGCTCAGAGGCAATTGTATGGTATTTTATTTCATAATCAGTTCTGTTAAGCAATTACTATTTCAGTTTACTTGGTCTAGAGTCCATAAACCTCCAATACAGTGCACAGTTATCAAGGCACCCCTAGTGGGAGGGAGGGAAATATTTTTCCCTTTAGAATGAAAGTATAACAGAACCAATGAACAATCAGAAATAAATATTCAGACAATTTCGACTCGGAAATCTCAGGGTTGGAGTTTGCCATTAAAATTAAAATACAGAATTCAACCGAGTTCCTCAAGTAGAGAGAAAATAATGGGGAGATAAAAAGGGGAAACTTAAATCCCTATAAAAATCGCAGTTCAGGAGAACATGGTCTAACACTTCAACTGAACTTCTTTTGTAAGAAATCTCACTTCCATGGCAGTCTAGTAAATCGATCTCACAACTGCTGATAGCAAAGCATTGAACCTAGCTGTGAAAATTATCTCCTCTGGGAATAGTTTGGTTAAAAATGGGCATGAGTACTGATGGGATGATGTGTTAAATGGACACGACTACTAGACCTGCAAGGCCAAAGTAAGTGTTTGCTTACACACACACGCAGCTCTTCTGTCAAATGTTCTTGCTGATTTTACCCGTGTTTTTCGAAGGTACACTTACATAAAGTGCCAGTCTCCTTTTAGGGGACTGTGGCATTTCTTACAGCACAGACACATGTGAGAGAAGCAAGGGATCCTGCACTTCTTTGAGCCAAAGCAATAGCAGAAATGCTGTTCCTCAATGCAAGGAGAACAGTGCCTGTTTTTGAACTGTGTGGGTAAAGGTGTGTATAGAGCCATCTTGTCTGGGAAGAGAGTCTTTAAATGTCTAGGAACACACGAAGCTATAAACCTCACATCTTCTTGCGGAGGGGGAAATCACTTTGGTAGGAGGTCTCAATCTCTGACAAGTCCTTGTGGCACTGGGGGTGGCATCCACAATTTCACCTGCCAGGTGGTGGATAGTTACCCTCCACCAGATCACCCACTTGTTCCAATGGCATGTGAACTCCCCCCCCCCCACCATTCCATCTTCCCTTGTTGTAAAGGTAAAGGACCCCTGACAGTTAAGTCCAGTCACAGGTGACTCTGGGGTTGTGGCGCTCATCTCACTTTATAGGCCGAGGGAGCCGGCCTTTGTCCGCAGACAGTTTTTCTGGGTCATGTGGCTAGCATGACTAAGCTGCTTCTGGCGCTGTTTACCTTCCCGCCGGACTGGTACCTATATATATATTTGCACATCCCAGGTTTGATCCCTGGCATCTCCAGTTAAGGTTCAGAAAGACTCCTACTTGAAATCCCACAGAGCCAGTGCAGTTGATGGAGACCAGGGGTAGCAAGTGTGATGTTCTCCAGACATTGCTGGACTCCAGCTCCCATCAGCTGCAGCCAGCACAGCCAATGGCCAGAGGTGAAAGGAGATGAAGCTCAACAACATCCAGGGAGCATCATGTTGACTGTCCCTGATGCAGACGGCATTGCATTAAATGGACCAGTGGTCTGACTCAGTAAAAGGCTGATTCCTATGCTAGTGGAGTGAGACCCCTGCATCGGCAAAAATGGAGAACCATGCCTATGCTATAGAAACAACAACAACAATTATATATCTGGTGGTGCAGGGGTTCTCTTCTGTAAAATACCAGTCCAAAAGCAAACTTCAGTACACTAATGTTCAATCAAATCTGTTGGCAGTGTGAACATTGCACTTATCGCCAAGGTATACCAGTAAGTTGATCAGACAGACTGCTTTGACTGTGAGGCTGGAGTTGTTTTTTTTGTTACCGGTAATCTATATGAATTAAGAAAAGCATTTACAGCAGTGCACTGGCAGGTCATGCAAACAATGCACATATAGTTGTTGTTGTTAATAATAATAACAACAACAACAACAACAACAACAACAACAACAACAACAACTTATTTATACTCCACCTTTTTCCCTGATGGGACTCAGGGTGGTTTACAGATAAAAACAAGAATTGTGGGGGAAACTAGCTGCTTCTGTGCTGAATCAGGTTCCAATGTTTAGTTTCTTTAGAAAACTGAATCTCCTTTAAACAGTATTGGCAAATTTGTAACCCCATAAAGTTACTCAGTTTGCATCAGCTGCAGCAATGATCAAAGTTAATGTTGTTAAATCAAATGTAGCATGTTGTTATGGTGATCTTTAACAGAGGAAGGTCATCGTGACAATGTCTGCCTACTCATGTATACTTCTTGCATTGAATGTACTTTAACATTTTGCTTTGTTTTGATGTGGAAATTTATTATTCTGACCTTACTAAAAATAAACTGACTTTTTCTAATGAAAAGGAGAGGTCCTGGGGCTCAAACTGCCGGGCAGCTCTACCCTCAAATCATTCACCTTACAAGTATTAATTTATTTATTAGAATTCTATGCTGCCCTTCCTCCCAAAGGAACCCAAAGCAGCAAATGCATCAGCGATAAAACAATTAAAAATTGTTTCAAAACAATTTAAATAATTAAAAATGGTTTTAAAACAATTTAAATCATCTAAAAAAAACATGTAAAATAATCATGCACTCTCGCGGCTTAAAATTTCAATAGATTTCCATGCCAGGAACAGAAACTTTCAGCTATCAAATGCCTGAGTAAAGAAGAATATTTTAAACTTCCTCCCAAAATTTAACAATGGGGAAAACAGACACACCTCATGAAGGAGGGCACTCCACAAAGGGGGAAACTACAGCTGAGAAGGCTGTCTGATGGGTGAATGGCAACTGTGCCTCTCTGAATGATTTTAGGGCTGAGATGGTTTATTCTGGAGAAGGTGCTCTTTTAAGTGCTTGCGTCCTCCGGAGTCATTAAGGTGTTTCTGTGCTAGTACTAATACCATGAATGGCAGAGGAGCTGGCTGGCAGCCAGTGCAGTGCTTTCAGGACCTGTGACACGTGGTCACAATGGGTTGCCTCAGTACGCCAGCAGCCACATTCTGCTCTCGTTGTAGCCTCAGGACCATCTTCAAGGGGAACACACACACACACCCCACCCCAATACAGTACAGCACTTTACAGTAGTCACCAGAACATTTGCAGTTGATGCCGGATGAGTATAGCAATGTGGGAGGTGTATTCCACACATGCTCAGGTGCTTTATAAAGTGGGGCCATGCTATTCACAATAGGTTGATGCTCAAACTCAACTCAAATTATTATCTCCACCCCACCCCCCACAGGCATTCTCAATTGCCTGTGAAACGCAATAATAAAAACCACATTACTCTGGACTTCGATAAAGTCCAGGGTGTCCTGACAGAAATTGTTGTCCAAATGTTATTGTCAAAAGAGCACAGATATGGTAATGTAAGTTCAAAATCTTCCCACTCCCTGCTTTTAAAGACGCCTTGTGAAAGTGCATCTGCCAAAGCAATCTTGTTAGCTGAGTTGACACAAAACTAAGCACACCATACATTAAATATCACAATATCCAGTTAGCAACCTGAGAGCTACCAAGCATGCTTTTTGTCTGGTTTAATAAAAAATGGGATTGAGTCAATCTTTGCACTGCAAAACACACTATAGCACTCCCATGCAACATTTATCTGAACTAGAATCTTTAATTAAATAAGAGAAACAACAAGCAGTAGGCTGTAAACCAAGTATTAGAGAACAGAAATTTAGTTCAGATCCTCTGGGTTGTTGTTTTCTGCCCCCAACTCTTTACACAAGAGTTATATTCTGAAATGTATTCATCATTGTGATGAACTCAAATGTGTGTCCATAGAAGCAAGTGCAGAGAGGTTTATACAGTTGTACCTCTGCTTACATATCCCACTGGTTACATAAACTTCAGGATACGTAAGCGGCAAACCCGGAAGTATAATTCCGGGTTTTTTCTGCGTGCACATGCACAGAAGCGGTCTCTCCGGTTGCTAAAACCTCGGGATCCAGCCAGACCTCTGGAATGGATCCCATCCGCAACCAGAGATACCACTGTATATTATTGTAAGAAGTCCTAGATATAGTGAATCTGTGCTCAGATAAAACTGAACATGCACATGCACACAACCATGATGAAGATTTCTGTGTCATCAAGGTCAAGCTTGATAGTGCAGATAGGTCAAGCACAGGAGACCAAATTCCTTGAGCATTCATGACTGGGAGTTACCGCAGCAGGTATGATAGTGGCAAAGTACCTATATTTCAGAAGGCAACCTAGCTAGAATTTTTCCTAAAGATATGTACTTACAGAAACCCAAGCAGAACTTTTCTCCTTACTTACCAAGACTCACTGGCATAATTTTGAGAATCCCCTGGGTAGACCTGCTGAGAAGTAGTCACTCAAGTGGAGAAATCTGATGATAGTAATAAGAACAATAGTAAATACATTTAAAATTGATAGGCACAAAAGTTAGAAATGACACAGTCATACATTTTAAAGAAAAGACAGTGCACATTAAGGAGGAAGGGGAAAGAAAGAATCAAATGGGGGGTGGGGGGATCAGCATAAATAGCTGTCAAGGAAAAATAGGCCAATGGAAAGGTAGGTTAAATTGCAGCTAGCATTTCATCTCTGAACACTCAAGATTCAAAGTGATTCTAAAGGAATATGTTTTGCTCTCATCTGTCCTCATTGTAGCTGTCACCGGTATGTATCACAAAATCAGCCTGCAATTCTGACACAGCAGAGCATAAATCACACTTGGCCACTGATCACTGCCCAAAAGAACACTGGTTTTATTTCAGCGATGATACTTTGACAAAGCCGGGATGTTGTCAGAACTGACCTGTAATGGGCATGGAATCAATTATTTCTAAAACTCACTGGCATTTATATACCAACATAATTCAAAACCTGGATTGCGGAGGGTTCCCTGTGTGTTGAAACCCTTTTCCAATGATGAACCAGCCCCTCTTCAGGCTCACACATTCTCTTGGGAGCACTATGTGAATGAATGACATTCCCCAGCCCTACACATTCCCAGAGGCACCTTTGAATAGCCAAAGCCTACCATTACCCATGTTTTGGCCATTGGGTCCAAGCTACATTGCCCAAGACTTCCATAGGCATAAAGAGTTATGTCTTTATATCTGGTATGCATACAGCTGAGCCAGTTCATGGCCCTTTGAATACTCAACTGGGATAAAAACATAAACCTTAAATATCCATCAGAGTAAATATCCATCAATTCTAGCATTCCCCTCACCTAATAGCCAGACAGATGCCTCTGCGCATGAAGGTAAGACACCATTTCTTTTGTTTGTCCCCAGCGTCTGACATTCAGAGGTATACTGACATTAAACATGGAGCTTTTTCCTAGCTAACATGGCTAAGCTATGCTTAAGCAATGCATATATGTCTTAGAGGCTGATCTAACAATCTGAATGATCTCCAGCTGCAAGTAAGGACTAAAAGTTTGACCTGCATACAGTCATCAGATATTTACAAGAAGAAAACAGTATTTGGCTTAATTGAGTGGGAAAGCGTTCCTTGGGAGCCGTTTACTTGCTTAATGACAATTCAGAACCATTAATATACATTAAGATTAATATAACTTGTGGGAGAGTTTAAGAAGGTAGTTCAAATATGGCCAAAAATATTCACTGCATAGGGCAGACAACAAATGTTTCAGTTACATTTTTCTGCATCCCCTTCTGGATCGGCTTGCAAAGCCTCTCCTCCTCAGCGAGGGGAGGGGTTGTGAGCAGGAGCCGGCTCCAGCATTGAGGCGGGGGGGGGCGTTTCACCCCAGCCTTACTTTTCCTGCCGCTGCGCCGCGCCCTTAGCAGTCAGCCAATAGGGCTGACTCGGGGGCGGGGTTTTGCTGCACCTGGGCAGCCGCAGCGGCTCCTCTCCACCATTCTGCGTCGTTCCTCCGCCGGATCACCCGCCCACCCTCCCTTAGGTTGTTTCTTGGTTAGGACATTGCTATGGACTGCGGTTGGTCGCCTTGTTTGTGCAAGGGGCCTGGTAGGAGTTTTTGTCCAAGTGGCAAATTGGCACGGCCTCTTGGTTTTTCGCCTACCTCGTAGCAAATTGTCACAACTATGTTAGATTGGCGGTTAGGCATTGGGTTTAGTGTGGTATCGGAGGGCAAGGTTCGGGCCATCGCCTAACCCTCCTAAAGTTTGGGTATTCCGTAAAGGAATCCGGCGGTCGTGGATCCTGTCCAATGCCCTGTTGGTGGCTAGGGGCCATGGCACGACCTCCGGTGACTTCAGGGGGTGGAGCTTCCAGTTGTATCTTGCATCAACAGGCTCCACCTCATGGGCGGTTAACCCTTGAGAGACTCCACGCTCTGCGGGGGGAGTCAACTATAGTCTGTTCAACCCAATGCCTAAGCCAATACCACTCACACGCTGTAACCAATAAAGTTGTGGCCTTTTACCTCCATTTAACCAAAAATTTATGTGTCATTGTGTTTTATTCCTGACATGCAGGAGTAGGGTCCTCGAATCACAAATATAAAGGACAATTTTACTTAGTTAAGCAAAATAAAGTGCAACGTGCATATCGAAGCCTGGAGATACTTAAAACATACAGTCAATTAGTGGCACAACTCTGCCAATAATGTGTATAATGATAGTGTCATAGCACAGTAGAAACAAGTAAATCGTTCTGCAGATAGTTACCTACTGGAAGCGCAAAGTCGTGTAAGTACGCCAAGGATATGTATGTATACTTGCTGTGCCTGTGATGACCTTATATCCTTGGTGTATCGTGTCTAGTGTATAGTATTATGGACTGATGAAGCTGTTGCGAAACCTGCTTAACATCCGGAGTACAGGTCTTCTGATCAATTTGTGCTACTTCTGATCAGAAATGTGCATTCACACGAAAGCTCATACGAAGAACAAACTTAGTTAGTCTCTAAGGTGCTACTGGAAGGATTTTTTAATTTTTTTATACTTACTCCTCTCTAGAGAACCGTCCTGTAAATAGCTGTCATGAACCTTCCCACTACTTGGGAAAGGGGGACTCTGTTAAATGTTGCATTACATTAATCAAGAAAACTCTAGTAGAACACAAGGCAACACTTTTGACAACTGCAAAGAAAATATTTTAAGCTATATGCATTTTTTCTCTGGCTCCACTGGAGTCTTTAACTATCCCCAGCTGCAATTAATTCCACATCTATTTTGGATCTAAGATGCAAGTTGGTAAAAACCACATAATACAGCCTTCAGCAAGCACTCCTTTACTTACTTTCTCCCTCTCCAAAACCACAGTAGAATAAATTTGCCAAACCATTGCTGTCTAGGAGACCTTTGCCAACCCACAATCATATATAACCTGGGTGTTTTTTGTTTTTTGTTTTAAGTTGTCTAACAAGTCAGGCAGCTATCAAGTGATGTTTGCTTACAGGTCTTTACTAAGCTTTATAGTTTCAATGAACACAGGTTGCCTGTAAAAAGATGGAAATCTGAGATGTTAAAGGTCTCATATGCTATAACTGAGGCAATGTTTTGATGACTGATGGCTCATTCAAATTGTCCTTCCTTGCTTTTTCTAATATAAAGCTTATAAGATATAGATATAGATATAAAATCTCTTTTTTTATTAATATCTCTTTATTGTTTAAAATCATAACAAATAAAACATACTCATCACATATAACTACATATTCAAACATAATTATTTACATACATAACTTCAATCATACATACTTACTTACATACTTACTTACATGCACACATTTATACTCACATACCATGCAAACCAACTTTCGACACTTGGGCACACACATTCTCAAACTTCCAATTATCCTCTTTGTATTACTTTTTTGTTTTGTTTAACATAACGTACAGTTATAATTTCCATTTGTTACTCATATTTTACTTCTCACAATCTCTATTTGCTTAATCTAAGGTTCAATCTAGGTCTGCTACTAGGATTCCATTTAAACCACTATCCATTAAATATTCTTTAAATATCCTCCATTCTCTCCATACCTTCTGGGTCGTCTGTCCTCTTATTTTACCTGTTGTTTTGGCTAACTGCAAGTATTTCAGGATCTTTCAGGGTTATCCATTCCCTTAACCAATTTAGTCCTGCAGCTGCATGATACAATTCTAAGTTTGGCATGGCAAATCCTCCCCTTTCTTTCCTGTCCATTAACAATTCATACTTAATCCTTGGTCTTTTACCGTTCCATATAAATTTTGCCAAATCTTTTTTCTATTCCTTGAAGCATTTCATGCCCCCCAAAATTGGTATTGCTTGAAATAAGAATATCATCTTTGGGAATATAGATATAAAATCTCAATCAAATGCTGATTCTTCTATGACAGTTTCCACAGAAGCAGCAATATTTTAAATATGTGGTTAAGGACTAGCAGCTCCCAAAATACCATAGGCCTAAAATAACCATCCCATTCCAGTTTATTATAAAGTGATACAATATGGCTTGGTTCTTCTAGTACAGAGGGAAAATTATACTTATTTCTTAATGCACAGCATATCCCTCTTGTAGGATTATATCCAAGTCAATGGGCCTATTCTGACAAACACTGGCTGTCACCCATAATTTTTCATAACTATTTTAATAAATGTCCATTTCCTGCCTTTTCCTTGGAACAATCTGACACTAACTGACACTAACTGTAGTATATCTAAATGTTTGGTTTCACATTCCTCTCCCTGTTTTGTATTTAGTAGAAGCTGAAGAGTATTTTTAAAAGTTTAGAAGAGTTCACCAAAATATTTTGCAATATGGTGAAACAAAAATTGGCTAAAACAATCATACCCATTAGGAAATACTTCCTTGGTTGATGCTGAGAGCTTAAAGAGCTTTTCATACTGAAACATTAGAACTAAATGTGCCAAGAATCCATTATTTAAATTTTTTATATCTCCTGAAATATCTCTTGCAAGCCAGGTACAATATCAGTGTTGAAAACAGCTTTTTCCTCAATTCTGACATAACCATTTAAGTAATCTATTTTTTAAACTTCCTTTGTCACATATGCTAACTACTCTGTATCATGCAAAAAAAATAAAATAAAAGTATTCTGCATGGAATTCCACTGCAAGACCCTTGTGAAAGGAGAGAATAATCAATGCAGTGAATATTGCCCAGTTTTTATTTGCATGTAAAAAATTGGTGAAATGTTTCTGAAAAATACTTTATGTGAATGTTTACCTTTAAAAGAAATCCTGCTACATGCTGCCGACTCCTCTGGCTTGAGTGGCACCATGCACACCTGACTGATGCTTCTTTCACCTTCCTGGAGTATTTGCTGACATAATCCCAGCCAATCTGGAATCTCATAGGAAAACCAGGTGCCAAAATCATTATTTTATAAAGCCAATCTGATTTGGCAACACTATGTTGTTGCTGAGAGTAAGTGAAATCAATTAAGGCTGAGAGCAAGAGAAGGGAAAACAAACAAACAGGCACAAATATCTTTTCCAAGGTTGTGAAAAGTTGAATAGTGGCAGAACAACTGAATCATTAAAATAGCAGGGCTGGACATAAATTTGGAACAAAATATGAGACAATTCAGACTCAACTCAATGGAGTTATGCAGGCACTAGAAATTTGTCCTTGCAGTTTCTGAAACCATGTTTTACTCTCTCTCTCTCTCTCTTACACACCCACCATTGTCTATTATGGTAAGTACTTTTGGGAGGTGTCTCCGAATTAGAGCAAACATATACTAAAGCAATGGTCTCTCGTTTCTGATGCTGAGCTGCAGTTCAGGTAGATGGTGATATATGAAATAAAAATGAGAATTCAATGATGTTTAGGATTTGGCATTGAATGAAGTTATTGTGTTATATTATACAGAGGCCATAAGCATTTGAGCCGATCCTTCTGCATTTGAGCTGATCCTTCCTTGGTTGGGGCTTTTGAGTTTATTAGAAATCCCTGCAAACCCACAATAGCCATCCAAGCAAGTGGGTGGACGTGGCACAAGCACGTCATAGAAATTGCTTAACAAAGAAAGAAAGGAGCTCTTTCACAGTGGCACTAAAAGAAACATGTAATGGTTACCAGTCTGGTGCCCTTGTGCTGTTACATTTTATTATACAAACACCAGGGGAGTATTATCCTGTTTCTTTTTTTTGAAAAGCTTATAAATGGAGAACAATGTATTATTGACTTGATGTTGGTGTGTTTGGTTTCTCTTTTATTTTTTATAAAAGGGATGAAATAAACTGCATCATCTGTGTAAATCTAATCTAATGATGTGTCCTGCCCAAGTTTTACTACTAATGAAGCAGGAAAGGAAAATAAGTGCGTCGTGTTAGAGACCCCATCACCTCTCTGCTGCCTGCAAACCTCTCAAGAGTGCATCTACTCTGAGATCATCCTGTTCAGCCTTAGCCTGTGGACAAAATTTGCCATCCCTAACATTTGCTTTGTGCAGTGGGCACCCTCCCTTTGCCTCAGGGCAGGGCCAGCCATGGATCTAATGGTGTGTTCACAAACCTCTTAGCGGTTCATTGAGAAGGGTCTGTCAGACAATCAGCTAACAGTGCAACTTTTGTGACAGAACTGAGAGGTCAGTTTGGTGGGACTGAAGGGAACTGTGATTTATGGAAGGTTTTAGGGAAGTTTTTAATGTGTGATATTTTTGTATCTGATTTTTGTTGGAAGCCGCCCAGAGTGGCTGGGGAAATCCAGCCAGATGGGCGGGGTACAAATAATAAATATTATTATTATGGAGGACTGTGGATGCCACCAGCTCCTGGCAGCAAGCCAAGAGGATCAGAGGCAAGAGGGGAAGGAAAAGCAGGAAAGCTGAACAAAGATGTTATAGGAAGCTGAGTGAGATGGAGCTCAGGAGATGGCTGGCTAAAGCATGGGTAAGCAGACTAAGGCCCGGGGGGCCAGATCAGGCCCAATTGTCTTCTAAATGCAGCCTGCGGACGGTCTGGGAATCAGTGTGTTTTTACATGAGTAGAGTGTGTAGTGGTTAAGAGTGGTAGACTCGTAATCTGGTGAACCGGGTTCGCGTCCCCACTTCTCCACATGCAGCTGCTGGGTGACCTTGGGCTAGTCAAACTTCTTTGAAAGTCTCTCAGCCCCACTCACCTCACAGAGTGTTTGTTGTGGGGAGGAAGGGAAAGGAGAATATGAGCCGCTTTGAGACTCCTTCGGGTAGTGATAAAGCGGGGTATCAAATCCAAACTCTTCTTCTTCTTTTATTTAAAATGCATCTCTGGGTTAGTTGTGGGGCATAGGAATTTGTTCACTCCCCCCCCCCAAAAAATATAGTCCAGCCCACCACAAGGTCTGAGGGACAGTGGACCAGCCCACTGCCGAAAAAGTTTGCTGACCCCTGGGCTAAAGCATAGACTGATGAATGAAAGCTGGGCTGAAGTGGGGCTAAAATTTCTCCTAAAGCATGGGCATAGCCAAGATTTTTGGTTGGGGGGGGGAAGCTTTCGTTGGGGGAAGCAGAACTGAAGTGTCGTCAATGACTGGAGGCAAGAAGTAGGTTCAACATTTCTTTATTTCTGATGCTGTAGGAACTCAAGGGAATGGGGAAAACTGGGGTTTATATAGAAACAGTTATCAAGTGGAGAGAGATACATTTTGGCGGGAGCCAATGGCACGGCTTCCCTCCTGTGGGAGCCAATCCAACAGAGGATCCAAATTCTGCTCCCTGCCTCAGCAAATGGTTGCTGTTCCCGCTGTAACTAGTACATTCAAATAAAGACTGTAAAACGACACAATACATTATGCTAACATCTAGACTGTGTTATTGCTCAATACACAACACCCCCCCACGCTTAGCGGGAATGACACACGAAGTCTTTCAGGAACTGTGGCTTCCTGCGATCTCTACCCGATCGTCTCACCTCTGGTGTTGTGACATGAGGAATTGGCGGCTGAGGGACCTCCTCGGGTGTATTGGCTACCCCTATCCCTGCTAATGGTTCCCCCAGCTCATTTCCTTCCGCTAACTCTGTGTTTTCAGCGGGTAGTGCACCGTCTGACTGCCCTGGCGGGTCATTAACCTGTGCAGGTGTCTCTACCTGGCTCGGGGATGGCGACTCCCCATTTGATGCAGAGGCGTTAGGTTCCTCGGCATCACTCCGGCTGGGTATCCTGCGTCTCAGCTGATCCACATGCCTGCGCCAGACCTGACCTTGTGATAACGTGACATGATATGACACGGGACCGGTGGCCCGTGAAATGACTCCCGGAACCCAAATCGGACCTCTGGCATAATTTCTCACCCACACGAGATCCTCCGGATTAAAGTGTCTCGTTCTATCCCCTTCAGGTGGGGGTGTCTCCCGTGCAGGACGCGAGGGCATCCTATCTGGATGCACAAAGTCCAGGACTGTCACCAACCTTCGGCCTAACAGCAGCTCAGCTGGTGATTTTCCTGTGGCTGTGCATGGTGTGGCATGCTGCAAGAATAGCATACGAGCTATCCGGGCTGCCCAGTCACCCTCCAGTAGACGTGAAATAGCCCCTTTTGCGGTTCGCACCATTCGTTCTGCTTGACCATTAGAGGAGGGGTGAAAAGGGGCAGAGGTCACTCCTCGTATGAAATTGTCAGCAAGGAACCCTCTGAACTCATTTGACACGAATGCTGCCCCATTGTCTGACACCACTGTTCCTGGCAGACCATGCGTGGCAAACAAACGCCTTAAAACTTTGATAACGGCTGCTGATGTGGGACTAGAAACTAAGGCTACCTCCAACCATTTCGAGTATGCGTCGACCACAACCAAAAATGTTTTCCCTTGAAAGGGGCCCGCGAAGTCTATGTGGATACGGTTCCATGGCGCCCTTGACTGTTCCCACCAATGAATAGGTGCCCCGGGAACCTCAGGTCGAACCTCTTGGCATGTTTTGCACGTGTGTACCCACATTTCTATTTCCTTATCCATTCCTGGCCACCACACATAACAACGCGCCAGGGATTTCATTCTGACCATTCCCGGGTGCCCCATGTGCAGGGTCTCTAGAATGCGATTCCTCAGTGGGTTGGGAATGACCACCCTGTCCCCCCACAGTATGCACCCTTTATGAAGTGACAACTCATGCTGCCGCATTACAAATGGGCGGAATTTTTCTTCTTGGCCCCCACTGGGCCACCCCCTCCCTACCCAGGCAAGGACTCGGGAGAGTGTGGGGTCCTTGCGCGTCCTGGCCGCCACTTCTTCCGCGGTCACAGGAGCGCCTGGCAGTGTTTCCAACATCATGACCTGTTCGGCTGGTGCTGGATCACAATCACCAGTTCCCTGGAGGGGCAGCCGACTGAGGGCGTCTGCGTGACAGAGCAATTTCCCTTTCACATGACATATTTTATATTGGAACCCATTTAAAAAAATCGACCACCTGAGCATTCTAGGAGACAGGATTTGAGGAGTTTGCTTGTTGGGGTTAAACAGACCTAGTAATGGCTTGTGGTCCGTTTCGATTAGGAACGATCGCCCATACACATAGTCATAGAATTTCTTAACCCCCGCTACCACAGCCAATGCCTCTCTGTCAATCTGCGCGTAGTTCCTCTCGGTGGATGTAAGAGTCCTTGAATAGAATGAGATGGGTCTGTCTGACCCATCCGCCTCTCTGTGGCTGAGCACAGCTCCCAACCCATATTGCGATGCATCACAAGCAAGTACGAGGGGCTTCGTTTCGTCATAATGTGCCAAAACACTCTCAGCGGACAACATTCCCCTTATAGTTTCGAAAGCCTTTTGTTGTGGCTTTCCCCAATGCCAGACGCACTTCTTCTGCAGAAGCCTGTGCAAGGGCTCTGCCACCGCTGCTTTGTGCGGTAAAAACGCATGGTAAAAGTTTACCAGACCCAAAAATGATTGGAGTTCCGTTTTGTTGCTGGGTTTAGGTGCATTAGCGATGGCCCTAACCTTGCTTACCATGGGGTGCACTCCCTCAGCATCAATGGTGTAACCGAGGAAATCCACCGTAGGAACTCCAAAAATACATTTCTCCTTTTTTAGATGGAGTCCCGCTTCCTGGAACTTGTAAAGCACCTGTCTGATGCGGCTTTCCAACTCGTGGGGGTTCCTCCCCGATATTAGGACATCATCAAAATACACGAGGGTGCCCGGTACTTCCCTTAATAACCTTTCCATAATGCCCTGGAATATTCCCGGAGCTACACTTACTCCAAATTGCAATCGGTTTACCTTAAATGTTCCCTTGTGGGTTACAATAGTCTGAGCCTCAGCGGTCTGTGGTGTTACCGGTAACTGCTGGTACGCCTGGGCAAGATCAATTTTTGCAAATACTTTGCCTCCCGCCAACTTTGCTAGCAGTTGCGACACCACTGGAATGGGGTAAGAATTTCCCCGAATTGCCTTATTTATTGTGCATTTATAGTCTGCGCAGATACGCACTTCCCCGTTTGCCTTCAGCGGGGTCACTATTGGGGTTTCCCACCTCGCTGAGTCAACTGGCTCCAATACTTTCTGCTGGACTAGTTTGTCGAGTTCTGCCTCTATCTTGGGCTGCAAGGCAAATGGTACTCGTCTTGGTTTAAGGCGGACTGGAGTCACCCCTTGGTCCAGCTCAAAATTGATGGGAGGCCCTTTATAGCACCCCAGACTGCCATCAAATAATGGTGTGAACTCCTCATAAAGCTTCTCGAATGTGTTTGGAGCTATCGTTATGGCGTTCAACCCAGATATGCCCAGCCCTAAAGCAGGAAACCAGTCTGTTCCCAATAGGCTAGTGCGCCTTCCCTTGGCAATCACCAGCTTAAGCACGGCCCTCTTGTTTTTAAAACTTACATTGACGGAACACATTCCAAGGATGTGTATCCGGCAGGCCGAGTACGATTGTAATGTGGCGGGGAAAGGTTCCAATGGAGGAAGCTTACCCCCTAAAAAAAACGACCTCGCTGTTTTGTCAGAGACAATCGTGAATCCTGACCCAGAATCTACCTCCATCTGGCAAGGGTGGCCCTCAATGCTGACCTGGATTGATGCCTTCCCCTGAGCAGGAAACTGAACAGTCTTGCCCTCAATCTCGGTGAGGTAGTTGCAGTCGTCCACGACGTGTGCTGATGAGTTTTCCTGTCGCCGGAACGATCGCGGGGATCCTGATGTTCCCCCGGTAGCCGATCTGCATACCCGAGCAATGTGGCCCATTTTACCGCAAATGCGGCACGTGGCATTCCGGAACCGGCACTTCCGACGTTCGTGCGCACCCCCACAACCGGGGCATTCTAGTTTTCTTCCCTTTGTTTCCGATGAACCAGCCCCCAGGGATCCCACGGCGCGGGATGGACTCTGGGACGGGCTGGACTCCTGGCTGCACATAGCGTGGGCTGTTTCTGCTGCCGGCCTGGTGCTTCGTTGTGGGGTTTTCTGCTTTTCCCCCTCTGCGGTCTCCGTGGCTAAGGCCTCGCGCACTGCCGTTGCTAGATCCACCTCTTCCTTTGCAGCGATTCGACGGCGGGCCTTACTGCTGCTCAGGCCCCCAATGAACTGGTCAAGCAACGCCTCCTCAAGAGCCACGAACTGACATTGCCTCGCCAGGACCTTCAGCTCAGCAAGGAACATGGAAACCGATTCACCATCTTTCTGCCTCCTATTATGGAACTCTATGCGGCGTGTTGTCTTAGTTGCTGCTGGGGCCAGGTGCCTCGTAAGTTGGTCTGTTATCTGCACCAGCGTCGCTGTTTCTAGCGTGAGAGGAGCCACCAACCCTCGGGCCAACTCGAAAACTTCGGCACCGCAGCAACTCAGAAAAACAGCCTTCTTCCTGTCGCTGTTGGTGATTCCTTGCGCGGCAGCAGCAAAACCAAAACGTTGGAGATAGGAGTCCCAAGCCTCTGCGGCTCCCGGTTTGAACGGCTCAATTATCTTACTTCCTGCCATGGCGTGATCAGGAGCGTTTACGACTTCTTCCTCCTCTTCTGCTGACTCCGGATGCCGATCACTGTCCTCCATTTACGGCAAGCCGGATCCCACCTTCGTCGCCAGAATGAAGTGTCGTCAATGACTGGAGGCAAGAAGTAGGTTCAACATTTCTTTATTTCTGATGCTGTAGGAACTCAAGGGAATGGGGAAAACTGGGGTTTATATAGAAACAGTTATCAAGTGGAGAGAGATACATTTTGGCGGGAGCCAATGGCACGGCTTCCCTCCTGTGGGAGCCAATCCAACAGAGGATCCAAATTCTGCTCCCTGCCTCAGCAAATGGTTGCTGTTCCCGCTGTAACTAGTACATTCAAATAAAGACTGTAAAACGACACAATACATTATGCTAACATCTAGACTGTGTTATTGCTCAATACACAACAAGAACCTCAGATTTTTATTGATTTTTATTGATTGGGGGTAGCTGCCCCCCTGCCCCTCCTTGGTTACACCCATGTCCCAAAGATTGATTCCGGCCTTTTTGAGCGTCTCCTACCTTAATACAAGTTGGATAATTGGTTCTTTCCCCCATTTTGTTTTCTTTTCTTTTTTAAAGTGTTGCCTCTGTTTCATGCAGTGACTTAGATTCCTGCCACAACTCTTACCACATTCTACGCAAGTCTATAACCCGCTCTATTCATTTAAAGCACTCCCTCCTTCTCCCCCCCCCAACTTCTGGGAATTGTAGTTTGTTAAGAGTGTTGGGAATTGTAGTTCTGTGAGGGATAACTACAGTTCTCAAGATTCTTTGGTGGAGGCAGATGTGCTATAAATGTATGGTGTGTATGCAGCCTTGGTAAACAAGGCAAGGGAGATATATATGTGTGTATCTTTTCATCTTGTATTTTTCTGCTGTGAACTGCCCAGAGATCCACAGATGAAGGGCAGTATACTAATTAATTAATTAATTAATTAATTAGTAATTAGTAATGATTGGATCCCACTATGCCCAAGTTTTATTTGAGCCACTAATTATGAGCTTTCACATAATATCCCTTTTTTCAGAGTTCCACACTGACTTATCATGTTCTGGTGTACCTGTCTTCAAACTTGCAATGCCACTTGGGAATGCTAGCAAAAGGGCAGCGCAGACCCATTCTCACCTAAAGATCTGTCCAATGTTTGAGCCATGGGACTCAATGCATGGCCTCTAGACTGGCGGAGATATCAACAGCTGAAATAGACCCCAGATGCATGAGGGACCACCTTGTATTCAGCCACTTAACAGAGAACTAAGGCATGCAAGGAGAGCAATTGGTGAACAAGTGAAGAGTGTGAATTTTATGGGAATGCTTTTTGTAGACGCTTTTCAATCTGGATGTTATCTCAGAGCTCGTTTTGAAAACATCAGCTCAGCTTGACCTTGATATGCTTGGATTCCCAAGTGTGATAATAACCAAGACTCTGAGCTCTATAAAGGTGGGGAGAGGTGGATACAGAGAAGATCTCCCTCCACCCCCCTCCTCCCACTTGCTTTCAAAATAGATACTGGGATTTAACACAGAAGGCAATGTGCTACATTTTCGTGGACTATTGACATTTGATCTATCCTGTTTTATTATCTTATAAGAATGTATTTTATAAATAAAGGTTAAAATAAGGAGAACAGTGCCTGTTTTTGAACTGTGTGGGTAAAGGTGTGTACAGAGCCATCTTGTCTGGGAAGAGAGTCTTTAAATGTCTAGGAACACGCGAAGCTATAAATCTCACATCTTCTTGCGGAGGGGAAAATCACTTTGGTAGGAGGTCTCAATCTCTGACAAGTCCTTGTGGCACTGGGGGTGGCATCCACAATTTTACCTGCCAGGTGGTGGATAGTTACCCCCCACCAGATCACCCACTTGTTCCCAATGCCATGTAAACTCCCCCCCCCACAGACACTGTTCCATCTTCCCTTGTTGTAAAGGTAAAGGACCCCTGATAGTTAAGTCCAGTCGCAGACAACTCTGGGGTTGTGGCGCTCATCTCACTTTACAGGCCAAGGGAGCCGGCCTTTGTCCACAGACAGTTTTTCTGGGTCATGTGACCAGCATGACTAAGCCCCTTGGGGAAACCAAAGCAAACTGCGTGCTTTCGAACTGCTAGGTTGGCAGGAGCTGGGACCGAACAACGGGAGCTCACCCCGTTGCGCCGACCTTCTGATCGGCAAGCCCAAGAGGCTCAGTGGTTTAGACCACAGCGCCACCCGCGTCCCTTTGTGGTAGTGAGGCCCAATGATGATAAGTGAAGGATGAAGTGGGTTTTGGTTTTGATAACTCAAATGTTGGAGCTGGGAAATGGAATGGGGGGAAGGGTGGGTAGATCACTGTCAGTTTTTTATACTGGGAGTAGATCGCAGGGAGTTGGACATGCCTGCTATATACTACATTCCTATTTTTTCTTTTCTTTTCAATGACTGTCATGCACATGGCTGGTTCACACAGTCATGCGTCATTGGCCACATTATTGAAAGCTTTTGCAGATTTGGGGGGAGTTTCTTCTAGCTCCAATATATTCCAGACAGGTTAACGAAGTTACCAACTGGATAGGCAGCTGAAAGTGCCATCCTCATCAAAAAGCCACAAATACTGCTTGGTATGAAATAGATAAATCTATGCATACACAGAAAGACAAAAAGGACACAGAATTATTGTAACTCAAGAGGCATCTACTCAGTCCACAATTGGGAGATTTCACTATAGTTCTGCATCAAACCCTTCAGCATTCCCTTTCAGGACAAGAGCAAAAGAGCTCCCAGATGGCACAAGGACATTGGGAGAGACCATTTCCTGCAGATCAGCTGTCCCTGCCAATGGTCACTTCACAGTTGTGATGGAATATTAATCTGGCATAACTTCCCCCCTTCATACTTAGAATCCGATATGGATGGAGGCAAAAGATTTGTATGACAGGTGTGTCTGCAGATTCCATATCTGGTGTTTTGGATACAGTTCTTCGCTACCTCTTGGCCAATGTTAACTGCAATGATCAGCAGTTATTTGTTATTTCAGCTGTTTATATGCTATTTAAGCATCCAGGTTTCTAAGGAGTGTACATAGAAATTACCAAAAGCATATAGCGGATAAAATCAATTAAAATGAATCCTAAAAACTGTCAGTAATAGAATCTTCTGAAAACCCTTTACAAAACTTAATTTGATTAATTCAGTGAGAGAACACACGATCAGAACATTCACAATGGGAAGCTTTGGCTGGACTGTTATTATTTCAGAACGCAGAACGCAAAGGACTTCCATGTAAAATGCTTTTGATTTATTCATACTTATTCCATGGGTGATATCCAACTAAGTCATACTCAGAGTAGACCCACTGAGATTAATGAACTTAAGTATACTTATTTCAGAGGATCTACTCTGAGTATTACTATCATTGAATGTCACTCCATTTTTCTAAATAAAACACAGTGGCCAATGGAATAATTAACTAATTATAAAAAACCTTTACAATCTTAAAGTGACAGTTTAGAAACATATCATAAAGATAATGACACTAAAATACTATTTTAAAAATTAGTAGCTGAAAATAGACAATTGAATTGCCGTGGCAGCAAATGATCTCTGAGATGAGTGTGTATTTATGTTCTGCTAGCAGCCACAAGGGAGAGGAAGCAGGCAAACCTCCTGAACGGAGAATTCCAGAACCTTGGCTGGGTCTGCATGTACCCCTAAGTGAAATCATGGCTTAGGGTGAATGTGCTATTGTGCTGGTTCCCCAGTAGCAGATCGCTGCTGTTTTGCTCCTCTGTTTAACTCATTCGGTTCTTGTAGCTTAGTGTGGCATGGCAGCTAAGTCAAGGTTTGGCTCAGCACATCATCCAAATGAAGAATCATAGCTAAACTCTCTCCTCCTTAACCACAAGCTGTAGCCAACAGAAAATTTGGGCTTAGCTGCTGCACCACACTGAGCTAAAAGGAGAGGAGATGATCAAAGCGGGTATAAGCTCCTCTCCAGGAACTACACATGCACTTGGTCCTGGCAAGCCATGGTTCAGCAGCTTACCCATGACAAACAAACCAGGCCATAATCACTTCTCAGGTGTAAACACAGAGCAGGACCCCTGATGGATGGATGTGCCCCTTTGTGTTTCCTGGGCCAAAGTCATTTAGGGCTCCAAGGCTAAATACCAACACCATGAATTAATTTGAGAAATAAATCTCAAAGGAGAAGTGGAAGGTGGGCTTGGAAGTCCCAGAATATATACAGGTGAAACTCGAAAAATAAGAATATCGTGGAAAAGTCCATTTATGTAAGCAATTGTTTTCATTAGCTACTGGAGTTTAATATATGAGATAGACTCATGACATGCAAAGCGAGATATGTCAAGCCTTTGTTTGTTATAATTGTGATGATTATGGCGTACAGCTGATGAAAACCCCAAAGTTGAAATTGTTAATTTGGGGTTCTCATCAGCTGTACGCCATAATCATCACAATTATAACAAATAAAGGCTTGACATATCTCGCTTTGCATGTCATGAGTCTATCTCATATATTAGTTTCACCTTTTAAGTTGAATTACTGAAAGAAATGAACCTTTCCATGATATTCTAATTTTTCGAGTCTCACCTGTATATATACCGGTATCTATATATATAATGCTTGGAAGGCAGAATATATAGTTCTGTGTGCCTCTATTACCCAGAACTCCTGAATATAGCCAGATCCCTAATAATGTATTTTCCACTGTGCTCTTCTATAAGTTTGAAATCAATGCAACCTTCTCGATGTAGTACTGCACATTCTCTACATCTTGCTTAGTAAAACCTTTGGCTTTCCTGCAAGTCATTATGACAAGTCAGGCTAAATAATCTGGGTTGATAATCCAAAAGATCATTGTGGCTGGAACAGTAATTTGTAGACTTGAAAACAAGAACTGAAGTAGCCTTGATGGATCAAAGGAAGTTCAACAACATTTTAAATTAATCACGAGCGAAAGTATTCACACAGAGTTGCAGTGAACTGTGACACGGGGTGTGAACTGTGAAATAGAACTGACTTTAATTGTCAGCTTGTACCCTGCAAACCACCCACCAAGTGTTAAAAGAAGGAAACAGAATTGATGATGAGCATTTGCAGAATTTATGCTCTAAGGATGTGTGATGAGACGAATGCAACTACCCAGTAATCTAATTCAGAAGGAATATTATAGTTGAATGTAAACATGATCTACAATTAGTAAGCATTCCTTTTCGCCTCCAGTAATACGTGTCTTAACAGTGAGACCTCACTGCAGCCAATGCAATTGCCTAGTTCACCACACATTGCGTTCTGTGAGAATTTGCCGCACTTCTTTCTCCAGAGTAATGGCAGCTGCCACTAATGGGGTGAGGGGAGAGAGACTTCTTGCTGGTCATCAGGCCATTAGGCATTTTCCACCTACCTTGCTCCTAGCTAGGAACCCTTCCCAGATCATGACTGGAAAGATAGAAGAATTCAGGGATATCGGGGGGGGGGGGAATAAATTTATAAGTTGTGTGTCTTTGTTTCTCAGTTTGATCCTTTTACATGGTTTTGCATGTATTGTGGTATTTTATGCATTGTGACTTACTGTTATTTTTACTTATTATAGTTTAGTAAATATTTATTGTACAGTAATTGCTAATTGTCTGTTTAATTATTATTTTATGATATTTAATTTTATTGTGTACTATTATACTCTAATGGATTGTTGAATATTCCTTTATTTGATATCGGTTGTTTATTTTAAAGTTGTTGTTTTTTTAATTAGGACTTTTTTGTATTGGATCAGATTGTTATAACATGTGTGATCTTCGTTGTGTATTTTGTTTGTTGCTTCTTCAGCTTGTAAACAGCCTTGTGCATAGGAATATGGAAAGGGGGTATACAAATTAAAAGTAAAATGAAAACAAAACAAAAAACAGGAATAGATACAGCATAATGATTCTGGGAAATGAGTTAAGTTGAACTATGCTTAGTTCGGGTTTTCCTGTTTGTTGGCTTTTTGCACTGTCCAAACCACCCATGAAGGCACTGAGGAAGGCAGTAAATAACACACAAGACCCAAGCATGGCTGAAACAGCCCACAATCTTTTAAACAGTTATCTGAAGACAGCCCTGTTTAGGGAAGTTTTTAATGACTGCCGTTTTAATGTATTTTTAATATTTTGTTGGAAGCCACCCAGACTCGCTGGGGAAACCCAGCCAGATGGGCAGGGTATAAATATATTATTATTATTATTATTATTAACTACAATGTGGTAAGTGGGGTTTGTGGCGTATTAATGCGCACAAAATATTAAGTGACTCCATGCCCATAAATTACTTTTTTTGCAATACGATGCTAAAACTATTTCTATTACTCATGTTACCATTTCTTAGGAAGCACTTCCAGGAATAGCTCTGTGTTCGTAATTTGCCGTGGTAATTTGGAACAGTCCACAGGCTGGTGTGAAGCTTGAGTCAGTGGTCCTGGATCTCAGTTGGAACTGTCAATGCATACAGCATTCACAACAGTTACCTTCGGGTGTCAGTGGGTATGGATATATTTTCAAGTTTAAAAATATGTTCTTATCAGGTATGGATGGCAGGACCACATGGGTCACTTTAACAAAGGTGAAAATTGTAGCTGTTTGAACTTTCCAGAGGCACTAGGTGCCCAGCAGGACACAAAAGCAGCCAATGGACTTAAATGGAAGGGCAGATTGCCTTGAGAGTGTGATATGATGGAAAAGAACTGAAGAATAATGTCTGGTTTCTATTGACCTGAGTGGGTTTTGAACAGAAAACCCAGAGGTGATAGGTTAACTGTCTCACTAGCAAGCCTTTGAAAGCTCCAGTCCTCCTGGCAGACTATTTTTCTACTGCTCTGCTGCAGTCCTCATCCTACATACATTTTTATATCTCCCTGGAGACAACATTGAAATAAAGGTTGAAACGATCTTTCAAACTACTGTGACTTTAACCTTTCATCAGCCATCACAAATAAATCACCACTTTCAATTGACATGAAATAGATCCTGATCTTTTAAAGTCATTATAATACTGACCCTTAATATTTAATAAGTTAATTTTCTAAGTCTATTTTAAAATTAACTTTAGTGCCAGTCATGGCTGATCCCCGATTTGCTCCCTGTCACAGGCAGTTACCTCTATATTGTTAAGGTAAGCAAAACTTACTCAGTGAGTTGTAAGAGAGTCACTTCCATTCAGCCCAACACTGCGGTTCTAAGACATTCCCTTTCGAAAGTCCTTGAACTGCGTAGTTCTGTCCTTGAAACCGATAAATATTTTTCTCGTTTCTCATTTCCCAGTGGGCAGTATTACATAGTTGATTAGAAAGAAACAGAAGTGAGGACACATGGAGACAGAAAAGTACCATATAACATTGTGATATGTATTAATTCTTTGTCCATGGAGTTTTCTTGGCAGAAAATCCATTCTCAAAGAAATCAGCCCTGAATGCTCACTAGAAGGACAGATCCTGAAGCTGAGGCTCCAGTACTTTGGCCACCTCATGAGAAGAGAAGACTCCCTAGAAAAGACCCTGATGTTGGGAAAGATGGAGGGCACAAGGAGAAGGGGACGACAGAGGACGAGATGGTTGGACAGTGTTCTCGAAGCTACTAACATGAGTTTGGCCAAACTGCGAGAGGCAGTGAAGGATAGGCGTGCCTGGCGTGCTCTGGTCCATGGGGTCACGAAGAGTCGGACACGACTGAACGACTGAACAACAACAACAACAACAACAACAACAAATGTATTAATTCTATACAGTGTTCTCAAGATGAGACAAATCCATATTTGACTTAGGCTGTAATCATGGGCACACTTGCTAGGGAGCCAACCCCACTGAACCAACAGGGGCTTACTTCTGAGTAATGAGTTTTAAAACACAAAACCAAGAAGCTAGGGAAGAAAAACCCTACAATAATATGGGCACCAGTTGATTGAAGAAGTCCATGCTGATAGATGACGAATGGTCCAAGATCAGAATGGAGCCATAACAAATAGGATTTCATAGAGAAGCCGTTTGGGGCTAATGCTATCCAACATCTCTGAACAAAGAACAAGGAGCAGGTGGCATGTTTATCTATGTCACAGATGGTGTCGCCAGTTTTTGGGCTAGGCTAAAAATCCAAAAATAAGTGGAGGGGTGGGCTGTGAAATTTAGCAAGAACAAGATAGGGGGAAACTGATGGGTAAGTAAACTTGAAGGTTATCGTGAAAATAAACTGAGCATAAGTCAAAGTACAATCTTGTCGGCAAAAGCCCAATGCCATCCTTCCCCAACCTGGTGCCCTCCAGGTGTTGTTGCAATGTAAGCTTAAACCGGCTCTAAACCCCATTCAGTACTGGGGCTACTGCTGCCTAAAGCTGGCAGAGGGGAAACAAGCCTTTAAATAATGTATTATGTCAGGTTGCCAGGTCACATGATCCAGCCTAGGTCCCCCATCCCTCTGGTCCTACCATACTACACCTCTGGAACAACCCTTCAGCCAGCTTCAGTTGGGGTGAGTAAATTAGACCTTGCCAAAGGATCCCACCCCCCACCCCTCGAATCATGCTTATTAACTTCAGTGGGTCTACCCCGAGTAAAACTTGGTTGAATGCCACCCTCTCCGGCCTTTTAAATCTGTTCAGGACACATTATTGAAAAGCAAATCCATGCTATGTACAGGTGAGACTCGAAAAATTAGAATATCGTGGAAAGGTTCATTTCTTTCAGTAATTCAACTTAAAAGGTGAAACTAATATATGAGATAGACTCATGACATGCAAAGTGAGATATGTCAAGCCTTTATTTGTTATAATTGTGATGATTATGGCGTACAGCTGATGAGAACCCCAAATTAACAATTTCAACTTTGGGGTTTTCATCAGCTGTACGCCATAATCATCACAATTATAACAAATAAAGGCTTGACATATCTCACTTTGCATGTCATGAGTCTATCTCATATATTAAACTCCAGTAGCTAATGAAAACAATTGCTTACATAAATGGACTTTTCCACGATATTCTAATTTTTCGAGTTTCACCTGTAGAGAGCAAAAGAAGCAGCTTCCAGCAATGTACAGCAATGAGAAGGTGCTGGTGGGGACAAATCCTGAGCGTAAATTTTGTAATTAAACATGCTATCCCCACATTTTCACCCACAAAATTTTGAGAAATATGAAGATGTGATATAAAAAATACAAATAAAAGTAAAAAGAGTACAAAAGTGCGCCATTATAAGAACCACAAAAATCAGCTGAGCATTCTCTTTCTCTCTCTGAAGCTTCTACTTTTTAGTTCCGAAGGGCGTTCAACAGCTCACTGCTTCACCCAATGTTCCAGTTTGCAATGAAGTTATGACAATGAATTCTAAGCAGCTTGACTAGTATTGGTAACCAAATAACAGCAACTCCACAAATGTCAGAAGGATCTTTCTCTTTAATTGTTGCAGAACTCATCTACTGCCATTCTAAGATATTCCTCCTCTCTTTTACATTAGGCATAATTTAAATTTACAAACCAGCTTACATGTCACGGCTACTTAAAATGGCATCTGAAGACTGTTTGAAAGCCCGCAGCAATGCAGCATTTGCCTTTTAGGAGATCGGAAGGTGACTGAAGGAAAATAAGATGAGCGGATTCTAATCCTATCATTTAGAACTTAATCTTCTATGAACATTAGATTCATTTTCGCAAAGGACTAGTAACAAGATAACAAGAACCGAAATATCTCCTTAAGTATGTCAGCTCTGCACCTTGATAATCAGAAATAATTTACAACCGAATTTGCTTTGTAATGCTTCCTGCTGTAATAATCCATCATTTTATTCCATTGTCAGTACAATGACATCCTTCACTTACTACATCAGTGCCATACATCTAATGCAACAGAATGAGAGCGTGTCAGGCTAGGATGGTAAGAAATGGCTAGGAGACACTTCAGAAGACACATTAAAGTAAAGTAATTGTTAGGTGTTACATTTGTCTGATTAAAATGTACCGAGCTAAAGTTTCTCGCTCTATCCCACCAAGGAAAGGAGGCAAACTGCATAGAAATAAGTTCTGCTAATGAGGCTTACTCCCAAGTAAGTAGGTGGTATAGAATGGCAAGCTAAGTAACCTATGCTTCAAGTTCCATGGAAATAATCCTGATCAGTGATCTTTTAAAACACTATTCCTGCCATAAGGACCTAACAGGACACTCTGTGCGGAGTTATCTCTTGTTCTCCATTGTTGGTGACAAGGCTTATTATGCTTCTTGTAGCATGTAGCTTCACCATAAGAAAAACTTACAGCTCCGTTTCTTGCACTGTGGTGAACTTTGGATGAAAGGCTAGCACAGAGAGATTTTTTGTTGTTGTGGATGCCCGGCCTCCACCCCCTGCTGTGGCTCCAAGTTGTGGCTGTGCACCACCGTCGCAGCTTCCTCCACACACCACCCGCTGCGGCTGGCCACCGCCACCTCTGCAACCTCTGCCATGCATGCCACCACCCCAGCCACCTCCATGCACCGCCTCTGCGGCTGCCTCCATGCGCCACATCTTGTGCGCTGCTAGCGGCCGCTGTCTCCACATTTTAAAAAAATGCCTCTGATTTTTAAAAAAATAAATATGACCATTGGCTTCCTCATTTTTATGTTTGAGAGCAAAAAGAAATCTAATTGATGAGATGAAAAGAGATGTGATTGAAAGGATCCTGTCAGGGGATTCCCAAGTGTTGCTCATGAGTAACGACAGAGCCTTCAGTAGCTAAAACTATTTATTGTGCATAACTATTTACAGTGTGGAGCTAGTTCAAAACATGACCGCTCAGTCACTTGCAGAATCCGGAAGTGCCCTTCTCCTGTTTGCCGCCCAACACCAAAGTCTCAGCACCCTAAAACATCTGCGGTGCCCCCTGAACCCCCGATGCTGTGCTGGCGCCGGAAGCGGCAGTTCTTCCTCAGATCCTCTCTGGCTGGCGGTGCTGGGTCTTTGCCCAGAGTCTCCAAGCCTTCGCAGATCCCCCTCCCTTGGAGAGAGCTCAGGCGAGAGGCTAGAAGAGGAGGAGGAGTCTGTCAACAGAAGCGGCTGGGGTTCCCTGTAGCGTAGAGAGCCCCCCACTCGCGAAGAGCTGCTCTCCCAGTCCTCCTCTCGAGCAGGACCTCCAACTACTCCTCTCGAGTAGTCCTCCAGTCCCTCTCTTCCTCGAGAGGAGGACCTCTCTCCCCTTGCTCCTCCCAAGGAATACCCTTGCCCTGGCTCTCCTGCCAAGTAGGACCCCTCTTCTCCCTCTCCTCGTGAGGAGCCGGGCAATCCCTGACAGATCCTTTATAACTTTGTTTCTTTAACTAAGATACACTATGGCTTGGGAAGAGGAGACAGTTCTAGAAAAGTGGTTCTAATAAGTACAATTCTAACCTTCAAATCTGAAATCATAATGGGTAAATCTCAAAGTATTATGAACTTTAAAGTGCACTAAAACTACCTAACTAATGGAGACATCCCAATTTGAAGGTGCTGTAATACAATTCAGGTTAGATAGTATGCTATATATACTAGTTGGTCTCCTGGTAAGGAGAACTATCCATCCAGGAATTATACTGACAGTGTGCCAGAGCCTATCTAATCTGCTTGCCATGAAACAGATTGCAGCTGCCTTTCAACATAGACGTGAGCTCCACAGAGTCCACCACATGCTGCGTTTTGTCTTGCTCTGAATAGCAAAAGCTGCATTGCCTAAAGGAACTTCAAGGCCACCACATGGCACCTCAGAGAGGAGGGTTGTTCCAATGCCCCAAAATTCATTTTAGAGCTTAAATGCATGAGCAGACCTTCCAGTATCCTGTGTTTCAGCCTTTTTCAAAAAAAAGGAAAAACAAACCTCTCTATACTCTGAGAACCTTTGTTTTGGGTTTACAGTTATGGCGCTGTCCTTGGGGACTCCTGAGAGGTACATTGGGCTCCATCTTTCTACTGTTGCCAACAAGTTGAAACACTTCCATTTAGGAAGACTTTTGAGGGAGAGTTGTGGGCAGATAGAGGCAGAATTTGAATTTACAATTTTGCTGTTGTTTCCTTGATATGTCATCTTACGTTATGTGTTTTGTGATATGTAGCTTTAGATATTTTGGACAGATTTGGCTACTAAGCTGTAGGACTGAATAAACTGTCCTTTTAAAATCACAAAACATCAGCTCTGCTTAATAGCTTCTCTGTCATTAGTGAGGAGTAATGGCTAGCCAAAGTTCATCATAAGATAAGAATACATAGTTTGCAGTATGCTATTTTAAAAAGAAAATTAAAGGGCTGAGACTTAAATAATTTGTTTGTCGTGTTGCGCTGGTAAAATTATCACTTGATACTTGGCAATTTGGCAAGATTTTATCATAGATGAACAAGGTAAAGACTTAAAAAAAAACAGTCCAGTAGCACCTTAGAGACCAACTAAGTTAGTTCTGGGTATAAGCTTTCGTGTGCATGCACACTTCCTCAGATACACTGAAACAGAAGTCACCAGACCCTTATATATAGTGGGAGGGTGGGGTGGGTTCCCCCCCTCAGAAATCTCCTACTACCCTTCTGAGGAAAACCCCACCGCACCCTCCCACTACCGGTGTATATATAAGGGTCTGCTGACTTCTGTTTCAGTGTATCTGAAGAAGTGCGCATGCACAAGAAAGCTTATACCCAGAACAAACTTAGTTGGTCTCTATGGTGCTACTGGACAATTTTTTAATTTTTAATTTTGGCTGTGTCAGACCAACACGGCTACCTACCTGAAGGTAAAGACTGTGAAGGATAAGAGTTTCTGTCACGTTTAATCTGTTTTAAGAACCACGTTGTATATTTTTAAACACAGCTAAAATGAGCACAAGAAACACATGTATATATTGTTGCGAGTGGTGAGAGATTCCAGGGGTTCCAGGCGCTTACCCAGGGTCTGTGCTTCCTTTTGTGAATGAGGCACAGTGGAGAATGTGGTGTCTTTATGGTATATGTTTTATTTACACATATATACACCCTGAACCTGCAATGGAGAGGTTCATAGCACCAACACCCCAACAGGGTCTTGCTTCTCCCATAGCTGCAGACTTGGATCCCAGAAGAAATCATTCCTGGTTGTCTCTCTCTGCCTGTCAAACCTGCAACTTTTGCCTCCAACTACTAGTTCACGTAAGTTGTCAACTCTGAACTTTAGTCTAGCTAGCAGACCATTAGGGGAGGGAGCCCCACCCATTTGCCCTCTGGCACAGAGCCAGTCCCTTTGTTCCCCTAAGGACTCATTGAGCCTAGATTCTCTTAATGTTTAGAGCGTCTGTCCGAGCTTTAAAGGGGTGGGATGCAGTTTGATCTGCGAAGCTTATAATGCGGTTCTTAAACTGGCCACTCCTGGCCGTGTTGAACATCATAGAAAGTCTTTACCTTTACAATCTTAGCCCTGAGGATATCCATGTTCTTTTATGAGGAAAGCTTGCAACTAATCTGAAATTTTAGAATAATTAAATTGCTCTTTAAAAAATCAATTTACAACTGAACTTTATTGCTTGGCCCATTTGGAAAGTAGGTACCGATCATCCATCAATGTTATATGAAATCTCGGGTATAACCAGAAGGCAAAGGGGGGCGGGGGGAGCATAAGCATGCACAATTAATTAAGTGCAAGAGTGACCTCATTACATTGATGGAGTATAATGCAGCAACCTGAAAACAAAAGCAAATTCGTTTTGATTAAATATGCATTGATTTATGACATTGAGCACCCCAGGTTATATGACTTTTAATGCATATGACTTTCATCTGTAAAGTTAAAACATGATTTAGAACTTAAAAAAAGAAAGAAAGAAAGAACCCCAGAATGTTTTCTGCATTTCATTCAAACAAAAAATGACTTTCAAGAAACTCCTTAACATCACCTTCAGTATGAATGTAGGACTCTCACACTTGTACTGGCTTATTACAATAGAGTTGCCGTATTTCAAAAAGTGAAAATCTGGACACAAAAGTTGTTGACACTGCCGACATTTCCCCAGACATTTTTCCAATTTTTGCCCGGGCACTACTGACTAGAGAATTATTTGAATGAGGGATGAGTTACAGTAGCAAAAGCAAACCAATAGGAAAGCCAGTTCTGTGTGCCCATCCAATGCCCTCCATGCAATGTGCAAAACAAACAGAATCATAGAGTTGGAAGGGATCACAAGGGCCATCTAGTCCAACCCCCTGCAGTGCAGGAATCTTTTTGCCCAACGTGGGGCTTGAACCCACAAGCCCTGAGATTAAGAGTCTCATACCCCAACAACTGAGCAGTCCAAGTTGACAGCTTACCGGTACTTCCAAAGACTGGGTGAATATGTCTGCTTCCAGCCCACGTCAATCACACATCTTTTAAATTCAAAATTCCATTACATTACAAAGCTCCAATAACCTCTACATTATTTTTACATTCCTCTCAAAATATGTCTGCATGAGTGCTTTCCTATCATCATGTGGCTCAGATATAGCGGCACTGTCTCATCCTCGCTTTTGGAGAATATGTCTGAACAGTTAAAAGGTGGAAATAAATGCAAGGGGAGCGGGGAGGCAGAATTCATTAAACAGCACTACATAGATAAGTATATTATCCAGTCTTATTTAAGTAGTATGGTAATATTAGCAAGTGCGGATACTGACAAGAATATAAAGAATGTGTAGAGGAGGGGACTGCGTATCTAAGAGAATTTGCAAGGATCAAATCACTGTAAATAAAATGCAAGGGTAGATGTAGTCCTCAGCTTTTTCATTCCAAAATATGTAATTATATATTTTAATACATATTTAAATGTGTCTTTTCTCTCAAGGCGGGTATTTAAATCTGCAAGAAATGCAACATTTGAAGAAGTGTGAAAACAGTATTTTGCAAAGATCGAATTCCTCAGGCCTCCCTAGGGCAGCCTAAAGAGGCTTGTGACTTTGCCTTCCTCTCCCTGACCAAGTCCATTCTGTTCCTGCCTGCCTAGACCACACTACAGCCAACAAGCAACGGCTCCTGCTGCGGATGGACTGTGTTATATTTTCAGTGGGAAAACCAGCAGATTTTTTTAAGGCTGCTGCTTTAAAACACACACATACAGAGATATAATTTGCTTGCCATTGCAGAGTTTATGCTTCAGAAAACTGCCCTGGCATGGACAACATAATTAAAGTATCTCACTTTTAGAGAACAATTCCTGGAGGATTTTTGCCCCACCAACCCCAGGGTTAATATTAGTTTACCTCAGACAAAGCATTCTGGAAACTAGAGTATCTGAAATTACACTGAATTATTTAATTGTGTGGACAGCAAGTTGTTAGTATCATTCTTAGGAAGATCACATTTCTACATTGACTTTGTTGTTCTATCCATGGCATGAACAGAAACAATAAACGAGCTAATAAAGCAGTCGGTCAAGTTGCATGGGGTTGAAATCATGATCAGGCCAATGACCTGGTTACGCTACAAATTCTGTCTCCCTCCCTCCCTCTCTCACCGTCTTGTTTTTATATAGCACAAACCTGCCCATCTCTGCTATCACAAATGCACGCTCTTTGATTAAGACAGAGCTTTCTATAGCTTGCTCTTCTGGGAATATTTTTTTTTTAAAAAAATCTATTTTTGTTCTTGTTGTTCTAGCTAATTCAGATATCAATAGTTTCTGATCGTTAATTACAAGAAGAACAACAAGGGTCTCCTTGGGGGAAAGCATTCTTTTTAAAGCTGAAAACAGCCTTGTTTGTTTATTCCTCTTTACTTGCTGGATGCACAGATTGAAATGGTAAAGTTAACACTGCTGGGAGATGTAGTGGTCTCATGTCCTGAACAGAAACTTAAAAATAATAATTTATAAAGAGAGGTTTTATTTTGATTTGAGCAAGGAGCACAACTGCCTCTGGTCAAGGAACCAGTCTAGTGTAAGACAAGACCAATACAAAGAGCTTCCTACAATTTTTGGTCTATGGGTGTGTTCCCCCTTTGTGTATTTCACTGCTCCCCACACCACCACACCCCCACCCCACTAGCTGTTCGTAACAGTTTCATTAGTGTAAGATTTGTTTGTGTTTGTGTACACACCAGGGGGCATTAATGAGAGGGCAGGAAAGTTAAGCTGTGCATAGCTGTCCACACTTTGTCGGGGATGAATTAGGAATGGCTTGAGGACTCCAATCTGTGTGAAGCTGGTTTGAGAAACAACCCATCAAACAGTCGTGTTTTACAACAAAGTACAGGATCCTGGCAAATAGAAGGGGAAGAAATGGAGGCAGTGAGAGATTTTACTTTCTTGGGCTCCATGATCACTGCAGATGGTGACAGCAGTCACGAAATTAAAAGACGCCTGCTTCTTGGGAGGAAAGCAATGACAAACCTAGACAGCATCTTAAAAAGCAGAGACATCACCTTGCCGACAAAGGTCCGTATAGTTAAAGCTATGGTTTTCCCAGTAGTGATGTATGGAAGTGAGAGCTGGACCATAAAGAAGGCTGATCGCCGAAGAATTGATGCTTTTGAATTATGGTGCTGGAGGAGACTCTTGAGAGTCCCATGGACTGCAAAAAGATCAAACTTATCCATCCTTAAAGAAATCAGCCCTGAGTGCTCACTGGAAGGACAGATCCTGAAGTTGAGGCTCCAAGTACTTTGGCCACCTCATGAGAAGAGAAGACTCCCTGGAAAAGACCCTGATGTTGGGAAAGATGGAGGGCACAAGGAGAAGGGGACGACAGAGGATGAGATGGTTGGACAGTGTTCTCGAAGCGACTAGCATGAGTTTGGCCAAACTGCAGGAGGCAGTGAAGGATAGGCGTGCCTGGCGTGCTCTGGTCCATGGGGTCACGAAGAGTCGGACACGACTGAACGACTTAACGACTGAACAACAACAACAAAAAGATTTTTCTTATGCTCATCGGAGGCATATGAAGTTCTGCCTGGACAAATGCATTGACTAAGTGTGAAGGAATGGTTAAAAAAAGAAAAAGAGGGAAAAGTTAAACACATCAAAAATGCATGTCAGCATTATGACCAGGTCTGGGATTAAAGATGGACTCACACTCTCTCTCTCTCTCTCTCTCTCACACACACACACACACACACACGGCTGTTTCACATATACAAATTCATTATTTGATTATTGTAGCTTGGGGAAATTTGCCCAGATTTCAAAATCATGCAATTTGAACTTCCCCAACACAGATGCTTCATATGCATACATTGATTTGTAGTATAAATAGCAGCACCTTAAACTAATTTCTAGATGGCAGAAACTTTAATATTAAATATTATATGCTGAATAAATAAATAAATATCAATATTTTATTGCAGCTTAAGGACATTAACAAACCCTTCTGGTATCATGAGTTTTGTGCTCCGATTACTTTCTCCTCAAGTTTGACCTGCCTATCCAAAGCAGCGCAGAACAGCATTGGATCAGAGTGCTGTGATCTAAGGGGAAACAACATTGCAGGAAAGAAAGCGAAGCCTCACAGCTTCTGCTCCACTAATGATGCTGAGGCTGTTTTAAAAGGACAGTAATTACTATGACCGGAGCAATTGGGGGAATGCATTGTTGTTTTGTTCCCCACAAAGTTTTAAAGTTTTAATGAAGGTCTCTAACTGCAGCTTGTAAAATGTATTAGATAGAGATATCGATGTATATTGCAAATCAAAAACAGTTTTGTGTTAACTGAGAGTACAAAGAGATGCCTTATCTTCACGCAGGAAAAATACAATCTGAAAAAAGGATTGCCTTACAAGCTAGTAACTGACATGCACTGTCAAGAGAATTGTCTTAGGGGTTGTGTTTTGTTTTGCTTTGCTTCAGAGGAGTCATCTTGGCTCCAGCTCAGGAAAACTTTTTTATTTATTTTCAAAGTTTAGTTTAGAGCATCTGCATTATTTCCTGTTCCATATTCTGTCTGTAAAGGGTCTTAGTTAATAAAACTTGTTTTCCATATCTGCTCACAAGAAAGATTAAATACTTATTCGCACAAAGTAGGTAATGAAATGAACTTTACCTGGGTGAATGCAATTGTTTAGTTAATTGGGGATGAGGGGCAATTTTTTTTTTTTTTTAAAAAAAGACCACTGCTTCTTGTTTTATGTTACCTGTTTTTCTGGACTGAATTTTGGCCTTGACATTTGAATTGCTTCCTTTTATTCTTCAGTAAATGTAAGATGTGAACCAATGACAATGAGTTCACCAAGCTAAAAAATACAGACCAACCAAGTTAATAACAGAAACATCCAGAAAGCATTTGCAAGTTGACAACTGCAAAGAACGCTGCCAACAGAGATAAATAGGTATCTGAGAATTTACCGGTATGTACAGCTCTGGCATTTGAGGCCTGCATATAAGTCAACATATTGCTGAAATCATGGTTGTTGTTAGAGTGCAGAGGAAAGGGAAGGGGAAGGGGAAATAGAGTTTGGTTGTGATCTTCATCTATAAAGATAAAGGGACCCCTGACCATTAGGTCCAGTCGTGGACGACTCTGAGGTTGCGCGCTCATCTCGCTCTATAGGCCGAGGGAGCCGCCGTTTGTCCGCAGACAGCTTCTGGGTCATGTGGCCAGCATGACTAAGCCGCAAACCAGAGCAGCACACGGAAACGCCGTTTACCTTCCTGCCAGAGCAGTACCTATTTATCTACTTGCACTTTGATGTGCTTTCGAACTGCTAGGTGGGCAGGAGCTGGGACCGAGCAACGGGAGCTCACCCCGTCGCAGGGATTCGAACCACCAACCTTCTGATCGGCAAGCCCTAGGCTCTGTGGTTTAGACCACAGATCTATTAATTTACAGTCCTGAACACTCTAGTCACTTCAAGGAAACAAGTAAATGATTCAATGTGACAATCTAGTATTCAAAATTAAGGAAACTCAGATGTGATACCCAGCATTCTTCCTAAGGTTGCATCTGTCAGAACTGAAAAGACGACTATGTTTTATTTTATATGGTTAATGAAGAGAATTTTACATACTTGGCAAATGGCTCACCTGATGGCTCACCCTACATCTTAGGGCAGTGTTTTTCAACCTTTTTTGGGCAAAGGCACACTTGTTTCATGAAAAAAATCACGAGGCACACCACCATTAGAAAATGTTAAAAAAATTAACTCTGTGCCTATATTGACTATATATAAAGTAATTCTCTTGAATAGGAATCAAATAAACACAAAGAAAGTATTTTATAATTACTTTATTATGAAATAGTAAGTAAACAGAAATATGAAAAATTATAAAATACTTTATTCAGTGCGCAACCTGGGTCTGTTTGGCTGTTTTTTTTAAATCTTTCGAATTTTTCAATTTTTCCCACGGCACACCAGACAACATCTCGCGGCACACTAGTGTGCCACGGAACAGTGGTTGAAAAACACTGTCTTAGGGGGTGAAATGGAACAGATTTATTATTATTATTATTATTATTATTATTATTATTATTATTAGAAGCAAGACAGGAAATTCATTACATCCTTACTCTATATGTTTGGGGACACAACACAAAATGCCAAAGGCGATCTCTATATGGCAAACAGGCAGAATAGAAGGGGACATTAAGGACTGACATATCAGGGACTTTTTGTCACAGCACCACCTGTTTGAAAGGAATAAAGAATCCACCAGATTATCATGCAATATTATTCACGATAGAGCATTATTGAAGCAATGCTCCTGCTATGCACACGGCTATGAAGGTTGCTTGCTGGTCTCTCAGGTTTTCAGACTCATTACTGCACAACATACTTTTCTTGAGGTTTCAAAATCTGACTCATGCAACATTCTTATTTATGGTTCACAATAATTATATCGTTACTGGCCATCCCAATCTCTGCCAAATGATGCACGAGATTCCAAGGGGTCTTGGCACTCAACCAGGGTCTATGTTCCTTTGGGGAAAATGAGTTGCCGTGAAATCTGCAGTCTCTTTGAAGTATAATTTATTTACACATATTTACACTGGAATCTTTTAGTGGAGAGAGATTTCACAGTATTCCCACCACAGGAGGAGCCTGTCCTTCACAGCAGCCCAGCACAGGATTCCCAGGCATCTCCATGCATCTTTCCTAGCCTGCATTCAGCCAGCCCACCAAGATGGTTCTGGCCTTCATCTGGCAGCTCATCGGGCTCTCCCCCTTCTTCTGCAACCTTTTAATTTCAAAAGCACACATATTTCCTGGGTGACATCACGTCTCCCATAATGGCTGGTCATTGTCCAGTAATTACACCTTGATGGCCCTTCTCCCAGGGTGATTTCCTGGCTTTGGTCCTGCAGTTGAAATCGAACGTATGGCATCTTCCCTTCAATACTCCAAATATTATCTAAATTCTACCATTTATTAATTTCTAACATTCACTAGCCCTTGCACCCCCAAACTGTTACCCCAGACCTGTAACATTTTTTGCTAGAGTAGTCATACAGGGCCATGCACATACTGGACTGCTAGCAAAGTTACAGTATGCTCTGAAACCGAGATGATGTATTACAATCCATTATTTACATGGTATAGTTAATGTCTTGAAATATGGGAGCACAAGTGTTCACCAAGTGGACCCTGGGCTGTAATTCACCAGAGGGATTCTGCTGATGTAATGAAGTGCGTGTCAATCTTACTAGTTTATGAACTGCAGCCAAATTCCGTATGAAATATGTGCACGCTTTTAAAATGAACGTCACTTTAGTGTTGGATATATCTATTACACAAAATACTTTTAACAGGCCCTGTAATATTTGCCTAAGGTAAAAGCCTTTCCTTGCCCAGCTCAATGCATATGGGAAGACTACAAAACTGGAGACTTCTATATCACCTTCATCAAGCTCTCATGAGCTATCCAGACATGGAATGGATTGAACAAGAGCTGACTGCCCTCATCCAAGATATATATTGCACTGTAGAAGAAGAATAAAATATTATATACTGTAATGGGGTGACTTACAGAATGAAAACTTATTCAGTGTGGTAGCTTACAATCAGCCCTGCCTCTGTTCTTCTTGCCTGCTAGATTCATAGGATACCTAAAGTCAGGGATGAGCCAGAGGTTTTGTTATGTATTAAGTTTAACTGCAGTACTCATTCTGGCCACCCTGGCTGCAGTTCTCACTCTGCCCACTGTGATTTCCACTCAGGTCCCCGTTGGGTGCGGGGGGAGACCCAGGGCTGGAGGAAGGAGGAGACGTGCCGGAAGGGGGCGAGGAGGAGAGAGTTACAGAGGCTAGTCTGGAAGAGTGGACTGGGCGGGACACCGAGCCAGGAGGTTCACGGGAACAGCAAGGGTTAAGTTCCAATCCCGATTCAGGGGGCCAGTTAAAGGAGGTTCTCGTGAGACGTGTAGACAAAAGGATGGGTGAAAGGCAGAGCGCACGAGTTCGCCATTTCCTAACTCGTTGGCGGGCCAAGCGCAGATCTCAGCACTCAGCAGGGATCTGACTTAAGGGAATCAGATGAATGATCGTTAGGTGATAATGACTGCTGTACATATTGTAAATAAAAGCCATGAAACCCTCAGGAAGCTCTTGTGGTGATCGTGTGAAGAGAGGAAGTCGCCCGCCCTGACACCTACCTAACTAGTGTACCCTTCCAATGCCACTCCAGTAACAGGTTCCTATAATTCCAGCTACAGGTGGGTAGCCATGTTGGTCTGCCATAGTCGAAACAAAATAGAAAATTCTTTCCAGTAGCACCTTAGAGACCAACTCGAGTTTGTTCTTGGTATGAGCTTTCGTGTGCATGCACACTTCTTCAGATGTGTGCATGCACTCATTATAGGTTCCTATAACTCTCTTATAGGTTCCTGTAAGAGAGTTAACCAACGTGGTCACTTCCCACTCTACACCCAATGCTTTTGTAACTAACTAAAAAGAAAACCCTAGCAACACTTTGTATTTGCATACCACTCTAGACAATTCAGAGCACTTTACATATATTGTCATAGTGCTCCTGATAACCATGTAAAAAACAACAGTTTTACAGAACAGCTTCTAGGGATGTACTGCTTCAGATAGCAGGTGCTGAATATTAATTTGGAATGTTCACTCATAGAAAATGCCACATCAGAAAGAAAGGTTCCAGCACAGTCCTTCACCTGCTATGCTGGTTTTCGTTTTGTAGAGTTGCACTCCGGTGCACTACCAGCGCTAGTTTTGGAAACTGCATACATACAACATTAACCACAATCCATATCAATCCAGTAGATTCTTCATAAATGCTGTTTGGTGCATTTTTCCTCAAAACAGCTTCAATCTGGCTAGAAAACAAAGTCACATTTACTTTGTATTTAAGTCCGATGTGTACATTTTGAGAAAGCCACCCATCCCACATGCTCAGATGACAGCTTCGTGAATAGGAGTTCTGGAGAGGGGGCTGCAAGAGCAGGGAAGCAGAACAGGTCATGCACACAGATTAAGACATCCATGTCACCTCTCTGTCGTGTACAACACCATGCAAATACGATTTGCAAGCGGTTGGGGGAGGGAGGACCTTGCTGAGTTTTAAGCAGCTAATGTGTACACAGCTTAACATGGAGATCTCTCAGAGCTTCCCAGAGCTGGCCCACTTGTTCAAAGGTTACAAATATACACATATTCATTCTGTTTGTCTGCTTACACTCATTTATGGATGTGTATGGGGGTAAATGTCATGCACAAACCAAACTCTACCAAGATACACAGAATGCCAAGATACACCTACGTCGTTCATAGGTCAGAACAACAGGTATAATCATGATTCACCTCCACACATCCAAAAGAGATGCCAGCACTTCTAATACCATTAAAATATGCACTACGTTAAGGTACAATGCAGATTTCTGAGTGCCAAACTCACACACATAAAAGTAAGTACTATCGACTTCTATTGAGCTTATTTTCTGGTGAGTATGTTCAGAACCCCACACTCAGAATAACAACATAGATACAGAATTGCAGTCTTATTATATTTCAATTTAACATAGGATTAACAAACTGAGATAGTTTTGTCCTCAAATTCATACACGGGGAGAAAATGGTTTCCTCTGCTGCTGAGTGTGTTTGTTATTAATCCTGCATTGTTAAATTTAGCAGCACTAGAGTTTTAAAGGCTTTAAGAATAATGATAATAAAATTGCTAGAAAGATTATGCTTGGTTGCATTAAAGAAATCTACTTACCTAAAGCACTATAAGCTTGTAACAGACACTGGCGCTCTGCCACACTGACCTAGTAAGTTCACGTTGTCCTCAAAATGCTAGGCTAATTCACTGATTTGGGTTTTTTTCCTATGGTGCTGAAAAAAACAATGAAAGAGAACAATGAAAGTAATAACCAACTGTGATTTTCAGCTCAGCCTGATATTGCATTTGAATTAAAGTATGAATTTTTCAAAAGCTAAGACAGAGAACATGCTGATTAGATATAACGTATGTAAGACATTTAAGGAACTTTGGCCAGCTTGTAAGTAAAGTAAATTGTGTGGAGGGAGACTAGATTCAACCGAACACCCAGTCAACAAAGACACACGGATGCAAAATCAGAAAAAGTGAGGATGGCTTTGGCTTCCTGCCTGCCACCCCAAATCTCTGAGTGGTGTGAGATTCTAGTGGTTCCAGGGCCTTACCCGGGGTTCAATTTCCCCAGAAGGAAGGTCAGGGGAGACAGTGGCATCTTTATGATCTGGTCGACATCCATGCAACAAATTCTGTTGCATCTCATTGCAAACAAACAAACAAACAAACAAACAAATATACCCTTCCACATTTAGGGCAGGATTACCCTAAACAGCTCCATCAGCTGAAGTCTTGCACAATACGGATTGCTCCCCTTTTGCACCCATGCACTCCCAGAACAGCACGTGTGAATTCCATCCTTAGAATGAACACATCTTAACATTATGCTCCAAATTTCAAATCCCCATTTTCTCAGATTTAAATTCAGAGGTTTCATTCTCTTCACCATGAAATTTCCATGACAACAATATTTTGCAGTGAAGTTATGCTGATTATGTGATAAAATCATTGTTATCTCATGGCAATATCGTGTGGTTAAAAGTAGTGCAAGCATTGTAAACAGTGGAGGGGGGCATTATTCAAATGGAATGTTTCTTTTCCAAACAAAGCCTTTAAGAAACTGGAAGCACAATCGCTAAGAGAGAAACCATCTGAAAGGCAAATTCAATGGATTCTCCATATAAAAGCTCTCATTACTCAATTATATTTTCTAGGAACAAAGATTAATTAAAACCTAATAACAAAAGATCCCTGAAGGGAGAGGCTAATTGTTTCTTCTGCCAGTGGCCTGACACTGAACCAGACATAATCAATTAACAGATGGCCTAATTTATTTGTCTGACTGATGCTACAAACCAAAAGCTTGCTGAACCAGGAAATAAGCAATTGGGGCCTGGGTATGTTGGTCATAGCGCTGTGTGATCATGCCTCAACAAACTACCGGTACTTCCTGAAAACAGTGGCAAGCCTAAAACAGAAAGATTTATTTAGCCACCTGTTCTGACTTCTGAGATTCTAGCAGGCATCATCCACACTTATTCAAAGCAGGGCTCTCATTGTGCATGGCCCTATTCTGTGGAACAGCATCCCTGTTGAAATATGTTGTGAATGTGCAGGGGCGTAGCAAGGTAAATTGGTACCCAGGGGCATGGGAAGGTCAGGTGGTACCCGGTGCGGAAAATTTCTTGTCAACCCCCCATTGATTCCCCCCCCGCAAAAATGGTTTTACGTTATTTCATATTTTCTTACAAAGGAATAATAACAAGTAATAATAATAAAAAACTTTTATTTATATCCCGCCCTCCCCGGCCGAAGTCGGGCTCAGGGTGGCTAACATCAGATATACATAACATTGGTATAAAATCAAACAATAATTAAATTACCTCCTAAAAACATCTCAAAATCAAATTAAAGTCTAATTAGATGGCTTTCCACAGGGTTAGGGTTGGGAACAGTAAGTGTTCTCTGAACTGAAATTTCAGCCTTCATGACATAGGAAAACAGCCAAGTGAACAGCTATTTTGGTGGAGGAGGGTCAAGATATTAACCGATATGCATGAAATTTCATATATAGCTATATAATCCCTAGTATAGTAAGATAAGACCTTCGGAGCAGGCATTTTAAAAAAATAAATAAATCAATTCCCCCCCCCAAAATTGTTCCTTGATAATTTGTCACCCCCTCCATTATGGAAACCGGGGCGGACTGCCCCCCCTTGCTATGCCGCTGTGAATGTGCATGCTCTATCGGCACTTTCCAGAAACAGTCTGTTCTGACAAGCATTCCCAGAGGATGTCCACTTTGTGTTGTTTTAAAGTTCATCTACTTTTATTTTTTGTCCTTTTTTACTGTTTTTAAACTGTTCATTATACTTTGTACATCACCTTAAAACATATATGGAAAATGATCAATTTTTTTTTATTATGATTAACGTATCATTTGCATGGGAGCTAGAAACTTGAGGGGGCTGGAATCAAAAGCTTTGATTGCCAGTAGGCTGACTTGTCTGCTATATACCGTGCACGGCATTTCTTCCGTGTGTCAAAGAAACACTGTTTGTGCACAACCATGGCATACCCTCCCACATTCCTCATATGCAAATAGGAACACCCCCAACTGACCCTCCTCAACTCCCACCCAGGACACAGCACACGTACCCTTCACCATCCTTAGAAAAAACCCTTAATCCATATTTTATTTTATTTTATTCTTTTTTTTAGATTGTAAAATAGCTTTATTTAATTTCAAACTTATAAAATACAACCATATCAAATCAACCAATAGAAACAAATAAACAAAAAACAAAAAAGCATATAATCTAGACATAGTAATCCACAAAAAATAATATATGAAAAAACAAAACACACGGAAAAAAGCAAAGAATTATAAATAACAATTAAAAATTGGCTTCCAATTGTCTGTATATCGCTTCCCTTAATAATAAAACAAAACTTGCTATACCTTATACAATAATTGAAAAATATATAACTAAATAAATAGCTCACATTTTAATATAAATCTCCCCACATATATCTCAATCTAAGCAAATCACCAAATCCGTTCTTATACCTTCTTTTTTCAGATAGTCTTCCACATATTTCCACTCAGCCTTAGATCTTTGTTTTGATATATTTCGAATTGCTGCCGTCATCTTAGCCAAATTCATGAATTCCACCAATTTAATCAAAAAATTCAAGTATTTTATTTTATTCTTTGGTAGAGCTGCCCAAGGGAGGGGAGGATGGCAGCAGTGGCCATGGAGAGGCAACAGGGTGCTCCCTCACAGCTGCCACTGCAGCCACCGCTGTCGCTCAGGATGAGCGCTGTCTCCGCCTCCTTCCTGAACTCGGTGGTGGCAGTGCTGGGAGGGAGAATAGGGCCATTACAGGGTCAAATCAGAAGCCAGGATGGGTTTCATAATTCTGGGGCTGTCCTTGGAAAATAGTGAAGGTATGGGCATCATGATATATATAGTGATACACATAATGACTGCACCACTGAAAGGGACACATTCATGTGTTGCTCTACTTATAGTCTATTCAGCTGCAAATGTGCACCTGATGGGTACCTAAACACCTTATCTGCTATTAAGGTAAAGGCATACTTTGAGAAAAATGTCCCTTGTGTATCTTTCCCTTTGCTATTAGCGCACATGGACCACATTCAATCACCGTCAAGAAGACTCCTGCAGTTATTCCACAACGGCAAGAACTCTAATTTCAAACTCTTGTTAAAAGAAGTATTGATTTAAGGTGGCTTCTTGCATCTCAGACAGGCCAACATGTAAAATATGTCTGATGTGCCGACAAAGCCCAAACCATTAAAAAAAATTGCAGCTAGCTGCTTTGGAAAAAAAAAAAGAATTCTATTATGTAAGAAATAGCATTCTTGGGAGGAGTGTACAAAGCAATGAACATCTTTATGGATAATTGCTTTCTGAAACAAAGAGGATGGGTTTTGGAGCCATTTGCCGCTAGAAAATTATTTGATTACAGCACAGTAATCAATAAAAGTACAAGCTCTTCGGTAGCATTCGAAATCCAGTTCTACCCAGCAGCTGATAAATGCCTGCTCTTCTATGAAGCGCAATATTTTATGTCTACAGAAATGATTTTTGGAGAATATTCACTGTCTGAATAACCTCTGAATCAGTCACATTGGAGGAAGAACATTACACACAGCAAGAAATGGAGATAAGATATTTAAGATTAGTCCACATGAAATATACTCGGAGTCCAGTGTGACTTTCATGCTCTTTATTCAGCTCATAGTAGTGAGGAATGCAGTTCCCCCAAAACGTTTGCTTTATATACACTATTTACACAATGGGCAACACATGATTGGCTAATTCCGGGATACTCCTGTATGCCAATCAGAATGTGGATTCACTTCCACCTGGAGCTGGATTGGGTGGCTCCTGCGGACCAATCAGACTGCTGCAATCTCAATCCTATTGTTCTGGGACCAATCAGACTGCTGCAATCTCAATCCTATTGTTCTGGGACCAGTCAGACTGCTGCAATCTCAATCCTATTGTTCTAAGACCAATCAGACTGGTGCATTTTGGATCCTATTCAACTCAGTACATAACACCACACAAGTGGTAGCATTTGATATTCTTCTTGGTGGGAAAGAATGGAGATATTTCCCCCCCTCCTTCACCATCCCCACCCCGATACCCATACATTGGGGAGGGGCATAGCTCATTGGCAGAGCATCTACTTTGTTTGCAGAATCTCCCATGTTCAATCTTCAACATCTTTAGGCTAGACCGGAAATGCCTGTGCCTTGGCCAGTCAGGGTAGACAATACTAAGCTGCACGGACTCAGTATATGCTATCACTTTTCTAATGGATAGTGTGACACCGAGAACCATCAGGGGAGGAGAGCATTCCAAGCTACCCAGAGCTCCCACCTATTGCCTCAAGACAGTAAGTCTTAAGCCCAATGTAACCTTCCACATTGGCCCAGGTGGCGCTGTGGGTTAAACCACAGAGTCTAGGGTTTGCTGATCAGAAGGTCGGCGGTTCGAATCCCTGCCACGGGGTGAGCTCCCGTTGCTCGGTCCCAGCTCCTGCCCACCTAGCAGTTCGAAAGCACATCAAAGTGCAAGTAGATAAATAGGGACCGCTCCAGCGGGAAGGTAAACGGCGTTTCCGTGCGCTGCTCTGGTTCGCCAGAAGCGGCTTTGTCATGCTGGCCACATGACCCGGAAGCTGTCTGCGGACAAACGCCGGCTCCCTCGGCCTATAGAGCGAGATGAGCGCCGCAACCCCAGAGTCGGACACGACTGGACCTGATGGTCAGGGGTCCCTTTACCTTTACCTTTTTAACCTTCCACATATCGATGCTTGGCTATTAATTCCTGGTCATCTGTTTGTTTGTTTGTGGGTTGGTTACAAAGGCAGATGTCTCAATTAAGTTTCATCTGCTTCCTGTCCTGACCCTGTTTCTGTATTTAGCCACATAAAAACACTGCCATGCTCAGAAACAGGATATAAACAAGTAGGATCAGTAACATGTTCTCGCGTACCCTTTCTCATGAAAGGATTTCCAGCCAGCCATTTTTCCCCAAGTAGGGAACCCCATTCCCAATGTGCTGCCCTGCCCCCCCCAACTGTTACCCAGGAACAGTGACCATTGGGCATACGCAGACCTCAGTAGGATGGTGGAGGAGGGAGGATCAGCTCAGGTGTTTTAAAAACTTTTTTTTTTTGTACTGCCAACTTCCAAGCTCCCCTCCCCCCCAGGCATGCCATCCTGCTGTTTCTCAGTCATCCCGCTGTGGTTTCAGTGCTGTCAGCAATCACCTCCTGATTCAGCTATTAAAAGGACTGATAATTAATCTACTACATCACATATATGAGGCGGCAGGGTGAAAACAGCAGCTCCGCCTGTACACTACAGGGCATGTTTATCTTGAAATACAGCGAGTGCCATAGTGCTCAGTGGGGATTTCTCTCTAGTAAGCAGTTGGGGATGAGGAGTTCACTTCAAAGTAAAAGCAAACAGTTACCTTTATTGAATCTTCCAAAGAGCCCCCTATCCCCACGTCTAAGAGGAAAGGACAGCGGGAACCCACACAAAGCCAGCACTGTGCTTTGCCTTCTACCCTTTTAACTAGGGCTTTGGACATCTGACAGCCAGGTAAGGGAGGAAATGGAAATCCTGAGTGCACTTTTACTTTCCACTTGTACTCCTGGAGAAAATGTGAAAAGTGTGTGCACATCCTCCCCAGGTAGATGCTTAATTATCTAAATTATTATAAAAAATAATCTGGCGATGCGCAGCACGCATACACACACCATTTTGTTTATTATGCAGAAGAATGAAGGCAAGAAAAGAAAGTTCACTCACTTGTCTTTTACTTCCTCACATAAAGCCAAACTGAGGGGGTTTTGTCATTGAGCCTGGTCTGTATCACTGGATGGTTGGTGCAGTTCAAATGATCAAATACCCGGGTGAAGAAACAAAATCACTGCACATAGAAGAATAGCCTCTTAGAAAGAAGGCTACACTAGAAGTCCCTTCTCTCAAGCATATACTTTATGAAAACTGGAGGTCCATCATCAGTCTTCTTCTTTTTTCGTTATCAGTCTTCTGGAAAATGGAAATGCAGATACACAAGGATGCAAGCAAACAATATGAGTACCAAAGCAACCTAGGGGGGTGATTTTGATAGCAAAAAAGCTCTGTGGGGAAAGTATTAATTACTCCTTCCCCTTATGCTGTAATTAATTTCATAGACCCCTGAGCCTGGATTTCTATTTTTTAAAGTGGCAGGTGATTGTGATATCTGATCTCCTAATATAGGTGTATTCTGAAGCTAAGGCAATATGCTTGGGAGGAAACACACATTTTCTTCCCCAGCTGCTTTTCATATAAAGGTGAGAGCATAAAGTTTTGGCAGGTGCAGCTTGTCATGCAAGAATTCAGAAAACCACAGCTGCTGAAACTCTCTCTTTGAATGGGACAGGACAAGGACTTAAGCAGTCCAGCGAAACAGAGTCTCATCTGGCAAGAGCAATGCAGATTTTTTTTTGCATCTGAGTCTGCCATATCCCTTTCTGCCCTCACATATATGTTTAACATAATTAGCACACCAGAATGGGATTGCTAATGCAGACCATGTGGTGGGCCGGACTATATTTTGGGGGGTGGGGGAAATGAACTAATTCCTATGCCCCACAAATAACCCAGAGATGCATTTTACATAAAAGAACACATTCTACTCATGTAAAAACACCAGGCATGCGAAGCTGCGGTGGCGATTTTAGGAGAGGGCCTTCCTCCCCACAGCTTCTCCCATTGAACTTCCGCCTGCCTCCTCTCCATATTTTGTTTTTGCCTGCCTCCCCACAGCTTCTCCCGTTGAACTCTTGCCTGCCTCCTCTCCGTATTTCCTGTTTTTGCCTTCCTCCCCACAGCTTCTCCCGTTGAACTCTTGCCTGGCACCTCTCTGTCTCCCTCCCCCCCACTTTCACCTTCCTCCCCACAGCTTCTCCCGTTGAACTTCCGCCTGCCTCCTGTTTGTCTTTCCCCCGTTTTTGCCTTCCTCCCCACAGCTTCTCCCGTTGAACTTTTACTATCTCCTCCCCCCCTCTGGAAACCTGATACATGGTACAGTCCGCTCTGGCATTGAGCCTGGGGTCAGAAGGGACCATAACGATGCAAGGAGGGGTGGTGGGGAACTGGTAGGGTCCTTATACATTTGTGTGCGGCGCTTTTTCCTCTTCTGATAACTGGAGTTTCGTTTGTAAAGCGATACAGCAGTGCAGAAAGGATTGTGTGTGGAGACAGGATAGGGAGCGAAGCATAGTTGCTGAGCTTTCTCATCCTACATCCCCCCCCCGCCATAAGGAATGGTATGGCCCGGGCCTAAAAACCTTTTCCTGCCTGGAGCTGAAACTACTAAGAAGAGTTTAGGCCTTCCTCTTAACTGTTTTTTTGGCGATCTTTTCTGAGTGCGGTAAGAGTGCAGAGGCTGGGGCTAGGGAGCTTAATGAATGGCACAGTAGAGACTTAAATTAACCACCAAAAACCTGGGTTAATTAAAAAATGCCTTTGCCTGGCCCCTAAAAACTGACAGTGATGTTACCAGGCATGCTTGACTGGAAAGGGCATTTACCAGTAGTCATTTCATTCTGTTTATCTGAAGAAGTGTGCATGCACACGAAAGCTCATACCAAGAACAAACTCAGTTGGTCTCTAAGGTGCTACTGGAAAGAATTTACTATTTTGATTCTGTTTATGAATCACCTTCCATAAAAGCATCTTGATTTCAGAACAAAACCATCAACATTTTAAACCATTTCAAAAATCCAGTGTATATACAGACTATGATGTCACGAATCCCATTCACCCTAAAATCCCCAAATCAGTTTTCCCCTTCTGTTTTGTAGTAGTAATAATAATAATAATGTGTCAAATAAATAAACATTTACATGGCAGTTTAAAAAACCCAGAAATATATTTCTGGGAGTTACATGAAGAAAGACTGATGGCTGAAAGGTCATGTGCAAGGTTAAGAAAGTGAAGCACTTGGCCTGTTAAAATGGCATCCAAAAATGATTCCAGAACTGCCCCCAAGCTATGTAGTTAATGACTTGCAAAGGAATGCTAAACTGGCAGCTGCGTTTTACTTTTAAAAAATGATATTTAAAAATATTATTTCTTATTCCACATGGTTCTGCTGATCAGAACACGCCGGCTTACAGAGAAAACTCCAGCATATTGCTGTTCCCTTGTACAAGAACAGTTTGCTGGCAGCTCATCTCCCTGATTATGCAAAGGAGATGGAATTATGGCATGAATTACTGGCAAGCTGGTGGGCTTGCATCCTCTGCTTCAGAAATATTGAATTACTGCCCTCCCTCCTTTATGTTATACACAGAGCTGTTGATGCTGGGAAATCCCACTGAGATAGATGCACATACGTTCCTCCCCACTAAAAGGTGGCACCAAAAGGATTCCTCCAGTATAACTGAAGTCAGCTCCTTCACCTCTGCCAGTCGTACTTTATAACTGAAAAGTGAAATGATCCTATTCATGAAGGGTCATGAGCATCACCCTCTGCAGGAAGCCTGCAAAGCGTACATTACAAACATAAAGGCAACGAGGGGTATGCCAACCTTGACACTGAATAAAGAAAATGAAGAGAGATGTGTGTCAAAGGCACATGACTTAATATAGATAATATGAAGATAATACGATTTTTTGTTGTTTACTACAGGCTAGATTGTGCATATACTCATGAAATATCAAGGGACGACGAGAATATGTGGGCACCACAGCCAAAAATTCCATTATCTCCTTAAAAACAATGGGTGATATCTAAGTCATACCCAAAGTAGACACATTGAAACCAATGGATTTAAGTCACTTTGATCCATTGATTTCAATGGGTGTAAGGCAATTAAGTCCAGTCAAGTGCGACTATGGTGTGTGGTGCTCATCTCCGCAGACAGGACCAGGACATGTCAGGAATTTTCCTGACATATGGCAAGCCTAACATTTACTGACTGCCACCTCACTTTCAGAAATCATTTTTCTATTCTAGGTACAAACTTTCAAAGTGGCTACATCAGAGAAGAGTTAGAAGAAGGGGGGATTCTCTAATGCAGTACATCTGAATGTCTCAAATGAACATCTTCAAACTTCAGCAAAGGTACTTCCTAAGCTTGGCTGAACGTTAATTCCATTGACTACGGATTCAACCACCAGAACTTAAAAGAGAATAAGGGAGAGGGAGTATTCTAATTTAAAACAGCAGTGTCCAATTTAGCTGTACTGGGAAGTACTTTAGAGAAGCACAGAGTCAATTTTTTCCAGGTGAACTCTTAGGAACTTGGTTTAAAAGAAAACTTAATGGAACTGGTACCGGGATATTTTTTTTTACTGTGAATTCCCAGGAGCCTGTAGCTATGGACAAGCAGCACATTCACAGAAAGTGGGCCGTGCGGGTGGGGGAGAATAGATTTCTACCACATTCACGCAATTAAGACTTTGCCTCAAGGGAAATTATTCTACCACAAATTTCTCAAATGTATAATTTATACAAACAGGTAGGATAAAGGATTTCAAACAGATTTCACAGAAACAGATTGCTTTCTGTCAGTCAAACTATCCAATACAGTTGGACATGGTGTAGCTTTTTCTGCCTCCAAGATGCAGGGGCAGTAGAAGAATGTTCATGGAACTACCACAGTAAAGAGTTCGTGTTATAAAGTACATTCAGTGAACATATCCTCCAACATTAATCTGTATGAAAATAGGGTGTTGTATTTAGAGTGGGCGAATCTACCGGTATCTATTTCCAGTGGACTGTTTGAATGTGTTCTGTTTCTGCATTAGTCTGATATTTATAAAATCTTCCCAACTTACATGATTTAAATGACAATACATTTACTGTATTTGATGTCCATGTTCTATTACAATACAGTTTGAATGCATATTTTGATGTTTAAACTGCTGAAATTTAATCCCAACATTTGAAGAAGTATGTAAATCTTGTAGACACTAGATGCAGGGTGCATTGTGTTCTGCAGAAATTTAAGTTTTAGAAAACTTCCAGGTGGGGGTGGGGGTGGGGGTAGGTCAGAAACTTGGACCTGGAGAGCCCTAGCAACTTACAGGGGGAAAGGATAAAATAGGGACAGATCTAGGGTTACCATATGTCTGGACATATCCAGAACACTGCAGTTGACACTCCTCTGTGTCAGGAGCTGCTGTGAACATCTCACTGGCTATCTGCCTAGTGAAATCAGAGATGCAGAGAGAGCATATTCAGTTCTTTTAATTTAATCCATCAAAACACAGGGAGACATGGAATGTACACCCTCATGCTTGAGCCTACGTTGCTGCTCCACCCGCTGGCAGGTACTTCCTAGCCCTCAGACCCCTCCTACTATTTACGGTGGCTGCTAAGGAAATCCCTCTGTCTCTGTTTGACTTTCTGCTCTGAGATACAAAGGGCGCACCTGGTTCTCGGGGAAGGAGGGGGCTCTAGCATACTCTCCAGAGACACTGTGTCACCTGGCGGCTGCCCTGTTTCTAACTCATGTGATTCCTGTCTCTGTCCAGGTCTGGTGCACCTGCTATCTTGCTCCTGTTCTTCAGCACCCACTATTTCCCAACTCCTTTCTTCTTCTGGGGTGTATCCTGTCTCAAACCACCACGATCCTGGGTCCATACTCTCTCCCTCTTCCTCATCTCTGGAAGGCTCTGAGGTGGGGTGGTCATCTGCCCAGTCCCTGACACTCTACCAATCTGTATTCAGTTCAGTAGAGAAAAAATCCCCACCTGGAAGCTGATCAGGCATTCACACTTACCTTTCCTCCTCTTTTTCCAGACAAAGGTCCACGCTCAAAAGCTCCATGTCCAAGTGCCCCCCTTTTTTTGTTCCCCACAAAACATGCTCTTTAAAGCTGAATTGGAGCAATCTGCAGAAGACCCAAACACTGCTCCAAACCAGTTTTAAGGAGAGGAAAAAAGCAGGAAGGAACAGGGCAAAAGGTAAGTGTGGATAAGCCATCCCTTACCATTACAATCCCTCCCTTTACCATACTGTACTAGGATAAAAATCATGGCTAATTCACATTTTGGACTTAAATTTATTGGACTTTCTGACCATAAGAGCTGTTCGACAGCGGATCAGTCTCCCTTGGGTGGTTGTGGACTCTCATACATTGAGGTTTTTAAGCAGAGGTTAGATGGCCATCTATCATGGATGCTTTACTTGAGATTCCTGTATTTCAGGGGGTTGGACTAGATGATCCTCAAGGTCCCTTCCAGCTCTACAGTTCTATGAACTCCCAGTGGATGCATGGTTACCTATTTTCGAAAGCTGAGGAATTTATTTGTTTAAAACATGATGAATGTTGTCATACCATGACAAGGAATATGACAGAGAAGTTCAGGATTCCACTGGGTGTATATGAACACCAGGGGTCACTCAATGTAGCTCTTTGGATCTCAGTCCTAGATTATTTATTGACTCAGAGAAAGCAAAAACTCAAAAAGCAAAATTTATTAGATGCTTACAGTATACTTTTCATTTCATTTTCTCCTTCTGTGTGAAATACAGTGTTTACGTTTCCTTGAATGTTCATTCTTTTTTCTTTTCTTATTTTTGAAGGCTAAAGCATTATGTATTTTCATTTTCTCACTTTGATTAACTGTCTCACTGTCAAACATTTTTGGCTACTGAGTTTCACTGGATGAAGAAAAACCAAGGTGGGGGGGAGAGGATAATTCAATACATTTTTCAGGGTCAGAAGAATGCAGTGCAAGAGCACTAATTCTGCTACTTTTTATTTAATTTATTAAATTTGTATAGCTCCCTTCATCTGGGATCACAGGACAGTTCATATTATAAAAATACAAAATGAGAACACCACTTAGGGGAAGTGGTAAGGACACTTCATATGACAGAAGAGTGGTTTTCAAATAGTGCCCTTGAGAAGACTGGGAACCTTGGAAGATTTTTAGACAACCTTTCCCAAAGACCAGCTTATCCTCTAATGCAGTGATGGCCAAACTTGGCCCTCCAGCTGTTTTGGGACTACAACTCCCATCATCCCTAGCTAACAGGACCAGTGGTCAGGGATGATGGGAATTGTAGTCCCAAAACAGCTGGAGGGCCAAGTTTGGCCATCACTACTCTAATGCTTTCCCTTTCATCCTAGAGTTGCAGGCAAGATGTGATGTGTTCTTAAGGCGTATGTTGAGTCATGTAGAGCAGTGTTCCTCAACCTTGGGTCCCCAGATGTCTTTGGCCTACAACTCCCATCATCCATGACCACTGGTCCTGCTACCTAGGGATGATGGGAGTTGTAGGCCAAAAACATCTGGAGACCCAAGGTTGAGGAACACTGATGTAGAGGATGTTGGGGTGGGGCAGCAGAGCTCACCAGATCTCTGGTTAGTCACATTCCAGCTGCTTACTAGGAGATGGACAGGCAGGGCAAATCTGCTGCCTTACCTCAAGCTCACAGCTGTTTCACAGTCCTTTCCCAAAAAGCAGCAGTGACATGACAGACCACAGATCTGGTGAGCACCCCACCTCACCACACTGCTTGCTATGGTTTGAGTTCATGCAGGCATGAACCGTGTCATAAGCCTTGTGATGCAATATACTGTGCATATAGATCTGCATTTTGAGGGGAAGAATTTATCCAAAACATCTTTAACTCACCTGTTAACTCAAAGACCTCAAAAGCAGCTTCAGCTTGGGTCAATGCCAGTTAAAAATGGTGATGGGCGAACTAACTCCTGCAGGCTTAAAATTGGAGCTAACAGCAAACCAAGCTGTTTTTTAGAAAAGAAAAGAGGGGAAATAGATTCTCTGGAGTCAAAAATCCTGCCATGCGTCTGGTGATGCCATCACAAGTTTGAAACTGTTTCCATTCACCCCCCTCCCCCAGCAATCCACATTAATTCCCAGTTCCATTTTCACCACCCTTTCTTTCCCTTCAGAGCTACCTGGTGATGGGTCCACAGGCAGCAAAACATCATTATCCAGGGTTCCTGAGTCCATTCACCCTTCCCTGGTGTCCCCTCAAATCTGCTCCAGAGAGCTTAGGGAGGTAGTGTGGGGAAAGGGGGAAATCAGTGAAATTTACACCCATCACGTTTAGATTAATGTAAATGAAAAGCCATGTGGATACAAACAAATCTTTCAAGCCAATATGAAAGGGTGCAATTATTTGTGTACTGAATTAGAGTTGTTGTTTTTGTTTTAATGTGAAGATTAGAATACCCCATGGTTGCTTTATGGCCTGGTGTTGCACATAGCACAAAGCCACACCTTAGCTTAATGCAACTGCACAGGTGTGTGGTTATTATTATTATTTATTGAATTTATATACCTGGAGGTCTCAGGGTGTTTCATAGAACAAAATCAAAATATAAAGCCACAAAATATATTATTGTTATATTATTGTTAAGGTCTTACATATATATAAAATAGATGTTCATAAATGTATCAAGCAAACACATACAAATATGTAAACCACATGTCTGAAACCCACAAAGAAGTCCTGAAACCATTTTCTCTCTCCCAAAATGACCTCAAATATTTCTCTGCAAGGTCGAAGGAAATGGGAAATCTGTCCGTTGTCTCTGTGCTCACAAATCCTGCCTTAAGGGCACATTTAAGGTGCGAATGGGGTGAGCCTGTGGATTCAGGAATTAAGTAAAAACAAAATCGAAAATTCTTTCCAGTAGCACCTTAGAGACCAACTGAGTTTGTTCTTGGTATGAGCTTTCGTGTGCATGCACACTTCTTCAGATACACTGAAGTGTATCTGAAGAAGTGTGCATGCACACGAAAGCTCATACCAAGAACAAACTCAGTTGGTCTCTAAGGTGCTACTGGAAAGAATTTTCGATTTTGTTTTGACTATGGCAGACCAACACGGCTACCCACCTGTAACAGGAATTAAGTAGTTATAATAACAAAACAGTGGCCAAAACCCAGATAATGCATTTAGGTAAATGGCACACTCTGGATTCTGTTTTAGACTGCCCCCTGTGATGTATGTATGATGTATTGGGGGAGGTGGTCCTGGGATACACCCCTTCTGTGATGTATGTATGATGTTTCTGGGGGTGGTCTGGAGTTTGAGGGTGAGCAATTTAAAAAGTCTATATAAGGGTGGGTACACCTTTGTTCTGGGCCTCCCCCCCCCCAATGTGTGGGGGAGCACCCTGTTGCAACAGCTTTAATAAAGATCAGGCTTTGCTTCTCAATAGTCTCTGGTTGGTCTCTGTTATTTTCTCCTACCAATAGAGAACCTACAAAAGGACTCTATATGGACTCTTGGGTACCCCATATGGGAAAAGGAGCAGTTTTTTCTCATAACATTATCAAAATAAAAACAACAAGCCAATACCCCCCGTGGGTGACGCTGTGGTCTAAACCACTGAGCCTAGGGCTTGCCAGTCAGAAGGTTGGCGGTTCAAATCCCCGCAACAGGGTGAGCTCCCGTTGTTCGGTCCCAGCTCCTGCCCACCTAGCAGTTCGAAAGCACGTCAAAGTGCAAGTAGATAAATAGGTACCGCTCCAGCGGGAAGGTAAATGGTGTTTCCGTGCACTGCTCTGGTTCGCCAGAAGCAGCTTAGTCATGCTGGCCAAATGACCCGGAAGCTGTCTGTGGACAAACGCCGGCTCCCTGAGCCAGTAAAGCGAGATGAGCACCACAACCTCAGAGTCGTCGATGACTGGACCTAATGGTCTGGGGTATCTTTACCTTTACCTGAAGCTAAGCCAGGGTTTAGCTTACCGGTAGTATGTCATCAAAACACAGATCTGTGGTTTGGCTTGTTCTAGACAAACTAAGAGCTGTAGTCAAGGATTGTTCTTGGTTTGCCTAAAGAAGATAAACAACACACCAAGACACAACTCCCCTTGTGTCTTATTTAGTGCAGGTAAATAAATTTAATCATAATCATAGTCCAACTTAGTCAAGCTTGGCTCATAGCAGCAGCACAACCAGAGAAGGATCAAAATGTCTGCAAGCTCCTCTCCAGAAGCCTACACATTCATGCTAAGCCATGGTTTGGCTTAGCATTATGTGCTAATTGAGCCATTTAGTCATAAACTAATATATGCTTTAAAAGCAAGCACTGTTGAGCTTAATTTGTCTATTGATGACCACATACAAGCTTTCCTTCTCCTGCCCAGCTTAGTTTCCTATGACACATATTGTTTGTAGCAGAACAGCACGATTTTTAAAATTGCTATTTAGTGATAGTGCAGGGGAGTTTCATTCAAGAAATTCCTCCAAGCCGTCTGAATTTCCAAGGAAATGCTTAACTGGCTAGTAGGCAAGAATTTCCTCTGGATTTTCCCATAATAGTTGCAGAAACATCTTTAACAAATGTATGTCCAGGCATACAAATCTGTCTGCATAACTAGCAAGAAAATGCATGATTAAAATACTACAAACCAGATAAACAAAGCTGATCCATCTATGTGATTTACCATATGCCAGGTTCTTTACTTAGTGTGCCCTGGAAAGGAGATCTATCAGAGATTAAAACCTCAATACCCTTAGAAACATTTTATCAGATAATGGTGCCCCATTTACAGGGGGAAAAGATGACACCACTTTGATTCAAGGCAAACTTTGAGGATGTATAGTATATCAAACTGACATAAACATATTGGACTGCACTTCCTGAAGTGCTGACTTAGATCCTGGAAAAGTATATTCTCCATCAATAAGGAGTTGCTGAATAAGGAAAACCCTGCAGTGCCTCTATACACCTCCACATCATTTACAAATATTGTTTACTTTTTACATGACAAAGACTAGCTTCCTTTTCATGTGACAGAGTCTAAAAGAGGGAGCAGCATGGATAGTCTAGTGGTGTGTTAAGGCTGTTGGTATGGAGACAAGGTGGCAAGAGAGAGAGAGCGCTCAAGACCTCCATCTGTTCTGAGAAACTTGCTGCTCGGACTGAGGAATCAGGTCAGAGTCGGCAGCTTTATAGAACCAGGTGGGACCGTCTTGGCTCCTGGTGTCATCCAGCTCAGCTGAAAGATACAATTCCACTCAGCGAAGCTCATACTGTACACCAGCAGCTCCCTCTTCTGACAAGCTGCCATGAAGGTGAAGAGAATAAAATGCCTGTGAAGTATCCTTCTGCCAGAGGCCTGGCATGTGAACATACTAGCTGCAAAACAGCAGCCTGGCTCCTAAAGATTAGAGTAGGTCTTTTAGCCCCTAGGAAAGCATAATAGCAGCTGCATCAATAAAGCCCATCTTCCCCTTTTTTCACCTATTATAAGACTGCAGTTCTAACTCACTTCATAGCTGCCAACTTTTTCCTTTTTTAAAGAGAATTTCCCTTATTCCGAATAGGATTCCTCACAAGAAAAGGGAAAAGTTGACAGCTATGACTCACTTGAGTGTAAGCCCCATGGAATTTGAAAGGACTTACCGTACTTCTGGGATTTATTCTGTGTGCATCCTTATTCACTTGCACAAAGTTTATGTGGTGTCTGGTTGTTACCAGATTTGTTTATAAGATTCAGATTTGTTTACGGTATAAGGCAGTTCTATGACAATGAGCATTCATCATTGCTTGTGGAGTACTTATAAGTACTCCAATAGATCATTCATTCATTCTACACTTTCCAATGGATTTTTCCTGTCACTTTCCAAACCTCAAAAAAACCCAGAGTCTTCCCCTGTCCCCCACCAGTGGATTTCTTGCACTAGGATTTGTGGCTTCATTCCCTTCCACAAGACACTGACAGTCTAGAGGCATCCATGGTTAGGATTGTACGTAAATAACAAGCACAACTGAGAAGAGAATTGTTCTTGTTGTTGTTCAGTCGTTCAGTCGTGTCCGACTCTTCGTGACCCCATGGACCAGAGCATGCCAGGCATGCCTATCTTTCACTGCCTCCCGCAGTTTGGCCAAACTCATGTTAGTAGCTTCGAGAACACTGTCCAACCATCTCGTCCTCTGTCATCCCCTTCTCCTTCTCAATTTGTCAGGACAATTTGGCAGGGCTGGGGTTTTGCTTCTTGAGAAGAGAATTACCAAGAAGCAAAACCTCAACCCTGCCCAATTGTCATTCTGAATAGCTTCCCCTCTTGCCACTGCCCTCAGTATTGTTTATTAGCGCATGAGATGCAAATGTTAGTAGCCATTTGTCTGCATTCAGTCATATGTGAACATTTTTAAAAAACATTGATGAGCTCTCATCAATAAATGCAGAGAGAAATAATCTCCTAATGTGGAAAGTACGAAGACACTTAACATGAGGCAGATGAGAAAGAGGGATTTCAGAAGTTATTTTTGCCACAAGCCTCTCAGTTGGGAGAGGGGGGAGTACACAGAGTTTGAGTGCAGCGTGGATTTATTTATAACCTCATCTAAATCACAAAATAACTCTGTGGAATGTTCATAAACTACCCCCAACATGATGCTGCTGCTGCAAACAGTAGCTTTGAAGAAACATCAGTCCAACATCAAACTGTTTTTGTTTTGAAAAACATTTTAATTATGACAAACTAACATTTTTTGGGATACATGTTTCTAAAATCCATATTTACTTTTAAAAATAGAAGGATTTTTTCGCCATAGCCAAAATATAAAAACTAGCCCAGAAGAAAGAAAATTTAAAATGTGTCCTAGAAAAAGGGAAGGCAGAAGAAAACACACATCATGGATAAGAAGCCAACAGTAAATCAGGGTAAACTATTGAATATTACTGAAAGAGGGAACATGGCAGAAATTTTTTTATTCACATGAACTATTGTCCTGCTTTGTCCAGATAACTCATTACTAAGAATTTAACATCTATTGCAATTGGTCATTCATTGGTGCTAGCAAGCATACAACTCTTAGAGACCACTTAGTATTGTTCTGAGTTTGGAATGGTTAATGCTTTGAGCTCCTCTATTGTAGGATCACGTTATATATGCATGTAAAGAAAACATATAACATATAGACACCACAGTCTCTGCTGTCCCCCATTCTGAGGAAACCAAACCCTGGGTAACCCTGGAATCTTGCACTGCTCAGAAATTTGGGTGGCGTGCAACAGTATTAGTAGTGTTAGGACAACTAATCAAATATATTAAAGCAATGCAAATATACAAAGTTGGTGGCATAAACTTCCTGTAACTAAAACAAAGCTCAGTTGTCGGCAGGAGTGAAGACAAGAGTTTCAAAAAGCATGGGGAAATGCAGATAATACTTCACAAAACAGTGCCCTAAAATACATACCTGGACTTGTTTTGATTAATGTCTGCAGGAGATTTTGTGGATATTTAAGTTATAATTAGAAAAATCTTAATAATTATTCATAAAAGAAACAGTTTATAAGAAGTTAATAAGGAGGCCAGGTGCTGGATAAAGGAAGTCTTTTATTTGGTTGTTTGTATTGTTGTATTTTATGTTCACTGTATGTTATGTTCATGTTTAATGAGGGTGGATTTGTGTATTGGGGGGTTGTTGTGTTATGTTGTAAATATAATTCCAATAAAAATTAATTAAAAAGAAGAAGCTGCCTTAAAGCAAACTAGTGGAAGTTACACCTGATCCAAACTCTGCTGCTGCTGCTGCTGCTGCTGTGCCCAGGGGTGCCAGGTCCAGGGGGCTGAGCCCCTCCTATATTTTAGGAAAGGGTCTGGATACCCCAATGTCCAAAAAGCCTGGAGGCAAAGTGCGGAGCCGACCATGGTGTGGCTCCAGTGGTGGGCTCTTCCTCCTCCTCCTGCCACAGAGGGAAGAAGGGTCAAAGTAGCCTCCCTTCGGGGCACAGGAGGAAGAGGAGGAGGAGGAGAAGCCACTGGCCATTGAAGCTGTGCAGCCACCATGTTTGGCTCTGCCCCGGCTTGAACTGACATCACGTGAAAAACGTTGGCCCTCTCAGTCACCCTCACAAGCTGGCACTGGCGGAGGAAGCCATTTCACCACCCGGGGCGGCAAACCCGGGGGCGGAGTCACTCCGTAGCACACATGCGCAACATCGCTACGTACGACGCATACGTCATTATGTTCGACGCACGTGTAGCGATGCTGCGCATGCACGCTATGGAGCGGAGGTGAGCCAGGGAGGGGCATCAGCAATCCAAGAAAAGCCCGCCCCTCCCCTCCACCTGCAGCCTGAGCGGGAAGGAATGAAGCAATGCGCTTTGCTTTGTTCCTTCCCGCTCAGGCCGTGGGTGGAGGGGAGGGGCGGGGCTTGGCCCGCAGCTCGCCTCCGCCCGCAGCCGAAGCAGCAAAGCGCGCGCCGACGGCTAACCTGTTTGGCGCGCGCTTTGCTATTTCCGTCTCAGGCGAAGGCGAGGGGCGGGCCTGCCCCTCTCCTCCGCCCGAGCCGGAAATAGCGAAGTGCGCACCAAGCAGGTTTGCGAGCCCCGCTGCCGAGCCCAGCTTGGGTGTCGTGGGGGTGCCCAGAGTGTCACCGCCTCCAGGGTGGAACACGGGGAGCCCCGCCCCCATCGCCCCCCCCCCACTTCCTACGCCGCTGCAAGCTGGTGCCTCTGGCTCTGCCTAAGTGTAGCAAAGGGAAAAGAAGCCTTTTACATAGCAATCTGTGCTGGGTTGCCATAAAACATGGCCAAGCTGAATGGCCTTAGCATCCAACCTTTCTGGTCCCATCTGCACCATACCCCCAGAATTTACCTTTGGGGGCATCTAAACTGGCCCCTGTTCAGCCAGCTTCAGCTCAGTCGGGATGAGCATATGATGGCAGCCTATCTTGGCCTGAGCCAGGATTGAGGCCCAAACGCTGGCTGGGAATTGGCAAACTGAGCCAGAGATGTAGTGCATTCTAAGCTGCTCACCCTGGCAAAGCTTGTTAGAGGATAGTTCTCTCAATCTTGTTCTTTAATCAAATAGTTCCAGTTACAGGTAGGTAGCCGTGTTGGTCTGCCGTAGTCAAAACAAAATAAAAAATTAAAAAAATCCTTCCAGTAGCACCTTAGAGACCAACTAAGTTTGTTCTTGCCACGTTTAGGGAAGTTTTTAAACTGTGATATTTTAAATGTATTTTAATGTTTGGTGGAAGCCGCCCAGAGTGGCTGGGGAGACCCAGCCAGATGGGCGGGGTACAAATAATAAATTATTATTATATTATTATTATTCTTGGTATGAGCTTTCGTGTGCATTTCGGGTGTATCTGAAGAAGTGTGCGTGCAAACGAAAGCACATACCAAGAACAAACTTAGTTGGTCTCTAAGGTGCTACTGGAAGGAATTTTTTTTTTATTTTTAATTTTATTAATAAAATAATTATGGAAGAAGTTGTGGAGCGGGGGATCCTTCGTTTCCTCAAGGCATTCAACAGTGGATGGGTGTCAGATTTTTTAGTATTAAACAAAATAGAACACTGCCCACTTGTACCTCTAGTGCTTGGTTCGTAAAAGATGACCCATTAGTTCTTAGATAAGTTTTAGAATTATTCATGCAAAACAGCCACAGCCTTAGGCAGGACAGCTTGACAGTTTTGTGCAGAATTAATTCAGCTGCACAGGGCCATCTTACAGAAATGGAGGGCAACCTTGTTAATCAGAAGAGCTCCAAAGGTGCTGAGTTATAAATAAAGCATTTTATAATTACTAAAACTGTAAGTAAGAATTATGTTTCACCAATTACGCTTGCAGTTTGCAGTATGCAGAGTCACGAGGCGCTCTCTCCAATGCTCAGGTCACGCTTTATAGATTTCTCTGCCAATTTGCAGGCTATTCCGTACCCATAATTATTTCCCATAATAAATGTACTTTAATGTATAACTTCAAGGCTCTTCAGGCAGCTGATGGGACACTTGTGAGAAAATCCTGGAAGAAAATGGACGGGCAGCCCAAACCACAAACCTGTATGTGAACTGAAGACAGCCTAGCATGGTTTAAGACATTACTGAAATATATCTGTATAACCTATTTATATCTATAGATACAGATGCAGAAACTTTAAATGGGTATTCCTGCGATATTTATTATATATATATTTTAATTACATGTTTAGTGTAAAGTATCTGTAAATGAATATCTTGTTGATAGAGAGGATTGCCAAATTAAATACAAATGTCATCAATTCTTTTTTTTCCTTGGTAGGATCTTTTCTTTACCACAAAAACAGTAAACACAAAACAGGCCAGCATTAATATATTTTTCTGTATCTATAAACCTAATGCTAATTTTCTGCAGAACATCTTTAGGTATGGCAGAACCTAATACAGTGGTACCTCGGTTTACGAACAGTCCTCTTTACGAACTATTCGGTTTACGAACTCCATAAAACCGGAATTAGTGTTCCAGTTTGCGAACTTTACCTCGGGGCATAGGCAGCGGGAAGCCTCATTAGGAAATGCGCACCTCGGTTTAAGAACAGATTTGGTTTAAGAACGGATTAAGCTTGTAAAGTGAGGTACCACTGTATTGTTAAATGTAACCTTAGAGCAAAATTGGCGGAAACATGCAGGCACTTTCTCATGAGAAATTTACAGATCCCTAAATGATTGCCCTCATACAACCCTCTGAGGTGGAACACATTGACAGGTAGCTCACCTGATGAAAGGCAATCAGTCAGAGTCTTACCTTTATATCTAAATTTTTTAAAAACAATAATTTTAAAAGATGTTTCACGTTAATTTGGTGTTCAGCTTAAAAGAACATTATGAATGTTATGTGTTAGATTGTCTTATCTGTTTGCAGTTCTGAACTGTAAGCAGTTTTATGCATGCTGAAATAGGATCGTCCAGCAAAGTTTTTTTAAAAAAACTTTGGACGTGCAGATTTCATAAACTGTAACATTCACACATTTTCAAAATGAATTGAATCACATGCTTCCACTGCTGCTTTCTATTCTAATCCTCCTTATAAAATAAGCACACACTCACACAAATACAAATGATGGCCCTTTATCACATATTCAAACTTCATACAATCATTGAAGAAAACGCATTGTCTGCTTTCATCATTTTTAACTGGGCAGCATTTACAAGTGTGGAAAAGTGTTTTAAACAGTTTTAATCTCCCCAAAGGGATGATGCATCCAGTTAAAAGACAGCTTGTTTTTATATATCACTAGCTGGCCCGGCCATGCGTTGCTGTGGTTTTGTTTTGTTTTTTGTTTTTTTTGCTTTTAAAAATTCTCCTGACCCCGAGAGTATTCTGGAAGCTCCTGTTTTCATTCTTCCCTGTCCCTTTACAGCAGGAGTCAGCAACCTTTTTCAGCCGTGGGCCGGTCCACTTTCCCTCAGACCATGTGGTAGGCCGGACTATATTTTGGGGGGGGGGAATGAACTAATTCCTATGCCCCACAAATAACCCAGAGATGCATTTTACATAAAAGAACACATTCTACTCATGTAAAAACACACCGATTCCCATTACATAAAAGAACACATTCTACTCATGTAAAAACACCAGGCATGCGAAGCTGCGGCGGCCATTTTATGTGAGGGCAATGGCGACCTTAAAGAGCATTCTCCCCCACCCCAGTCCCAAAATTACCCAGTCCCAAAATCACGCACCCCAGCGACACAATCCCCTCAGAGCTGGTCTTACTCAGTGCGACCTCTCAGGCATGCCTCCTGCTCCGTGTTTTTTTTTCCTCGGAGCATGCGAAGCTGCGGCGGCCATTTTAGGTGAGGGCACAGGCATTGTTGCTCTGGCCAGGTCTGATGATGTCGACGGGCCATCTGCCTTTCTATTGGATGCTGTTGGAGTCTTCATTCCTTTTGCTGGTGAGGTATAATAGGCGCACCATTTTTTGCCTTTATTCTATATTTTAGGCATGACAGGTGTGGTTTTTTAAAAATTTTATTATGCCAACTCCTTCCTCGATGGTCATGTTACGCTGTGTCCTAAATTTGACGCACTTTGGTCCAGCGGTTACGGAGAACATAGATGTCCGCCGTGCACACAATGGGAACAATTTTATATATATACAGGGGCGTACCCAGGATCAAAACTGGGGGGGGGGGCAAGCCATGGTCGCTCAGGTTGTGACATTTCAGCACGGAAAAGGTGAATGAAACCAAAATTTTAAGAAAATTATATATAATTATAGCAGTGCTTTATTACGATAGTTATTACAATGATTTGCTTGAAAAAATTTTTTTATTCTAGTTACATGTCTTATACTAATATCATTTTTCTTGGGTTTGAAGAAAACTTGTTCAAAACTTTCGTTTCAATCCAGTCCTGAGGGTAAAATCCCAACTTTACACAGTATAGAAGCATTTAAATTGGTTTATTCCTACAGCCTTGACTGTAAAGCATGCTTAAATTCAAGTGTGCCAATTTACATGGAATATTTCTCCTTTATATAGAATTGCATTCTTCTATTTATACTGATCCAACCCCAGTGGATCAACCCCAAAATCTGATTACAAGTGACTTTAAGCCATGTGAAGGGGGGGGGAAGAGATGTAAACAACATTAAGGATAGCATTGTGGCGGGTTGGACTAGATGACCCTTGGGGGTCCCTTTCAACTCTATGATTACATTCCTTCAGTCTCTGCACTTTAAAGCCTATCTGCTACCCTTCTCCTTTCAACTTACTTTAGAAACAGGAGTTGTCTCCTTCAGAGAAATTCTTTACATGCAAAGTGGAGATCTCTCCTCTCTCAAATAGCAAATTTAAAAACTGGAAGGTATGACGACATGGCTGCGATGTGAGCAGCCAGCTGCTCTCAGGACAGCATGAAATAAGAAAAAAAAAAGTGTGCGAGGATCAATTATACGAGAGAATCTCCTAAATGGAAAGGTGGTGGCTTGCAGTGTTGGGGGGGGGGAGATTCCTTGCCGGCCTCGCAGTGTTAAGGAAGCGATTTGAAAAATAAAGGCGGGAGAGGAGGGCACTGATTTTGACACCGAAGAGGACTCTTTAAAAATATTTTTAAAAATAGGGAGGGAGGGGACGCAGTTCAACTGGGGTGGGGAAGCCTGTGCCTGTGTCTGCAAAACGGGGAGCCCCATGGCAAGGACTTGGGGGGTGTCGAGGACAAAAAGGCGCCGGGGGAAGGGTTCCCCCCCCCTGGGTTGCCGTGTGAGAGATCTCAAACTCTCTTAGAAACCAAGGCTGAGGGAGGGAAAGAGGCGGCAGCCGGCATGGCCAGGAAGCCAACGCGGGGGGCCCTTCTTCCCCCAAGGCTGAGGCGAGCGGGTGAGACCTCCAGCAGCAGCAGGTCCACCGCTCTCCACGACTCTGGTGGGGCTGAGGAATCCCTGCACCCCCAGTGGCAGGGGTTATTTCCTAGCTCTGTTCAGCTGTGGGCTCTACCCTGGAGTCCCGGTCTACTCCAAACAGACGCCGATCATTTTTGCTTCTTGGGGGGGGGTAGCTTGCTTCTGGGGGGGGCATCTGCCCTCCTGCCCCCCCCGGGTACGCCCATGTATATATAGATTGTGCCCCTGTACAAAGTATTGCTTTAAGTAACACATCCTCTGCATCTGACGTATAGGCATATAGCAATTTCCACAATCACTTTTTAATTGCATTTTAAATATGCATTAAATTGAACAACAGTAAGCCCCATTCAGATTAGGATAGCACAAGAAGCTGGTGTGAAGCGTGCCAGTGTAAAATCAAGACTCCTTGAGCTCCGCTCTGCTTCCTTTCTTCCTACCCAGGCCCACTGCCTGACCCTCAGAGCTGGTATGTCACATGGGGCTGGGCCTTGGTGGCGGCATCCTCTCTTCCTCCTTGCTTGGCCCAAGGGAGGAGGCCAGCTGTAGCGGCCAGGGAGAGACAATGGGATGCTCTCTTGCAGCCACAGCAGCCACCCAGGACAAGTGCCGACACATCCTCCTCCCCCAGCTCAGCAGCAGCAGGACTGGCAGGGGACATAGGGACATTCTGTGATCAAATTATGGCTTTCGTAATTCCAGCACTGTCCCTGGAAAACCAGGACACCTGGAGGATATGTTAGAGTGAGAGACAAGGGTGATGTCTGTTGTTTCCAGGAACTCTGTTCATTGTGAGACTTTTGTGGGAAAGCTGAGTGGAACCTGGGTGAGATATTGTGTACAAAAAAAAAAAAAAAAAAAAAAACTAAAAGATCTGATGTTGGGAAAGATGGAGGGCACAAGGAGAAGGGGACGACAGAGGATGAGATGGTTGGACAGTTTTCTCGAAGCGACTAGCATGAGTCTGACCAAACTGTGTGAGGCAGTGGAAGACAGGAGGGCCTGGCGTTCTCTGGTCCATGAGGTCACGAAGAGTCGGACACGACTAAATGACGAAACAACAAGAAGAGATATTGTAAAGAAATTAAATAATCATCTTCATAAAGTTTGCTGGATCCAAACCCTTTTCACCAGCATTTAATAGATCAAGAGATTAAGGGAGCAATCCTATAACTAGATTCACCAGGATGAGCAGGTTATAATCCAGTGGATCTCCAGCTGAGCCAAGAAGTTCTTGGCGTAGGTGGGCTACTCTGGCTTAACTACTCCCTAATCCTTAGTTCAGTCAGAGATATCTAGCATATCTCCCTCATCTTGTGTCCTGGAAACCTGGCATAAAATACTAATTTAAAGCCTTGTTCGCCACCCTCCTACCAGGTTTATGGAGCAGCAGTCCATCTGCAGAACTGAGGTCAGAACTGGTGCAACTTTAATGACTTATTGAGTTTCTTATGCATAGGTTGCACCAACACTGTACTAAACTACCTACTTACTGTGGATAATGGGTTTTAGAAAACGTAGTATCAAAATGAAGTAACACACTATTTGTTACAAAACAAATCAGAATATGCTTTGAAACTTCCACACATTTAATGGAGTTAAAATGCCTTCTACACATTCACTAAAAAAAAAAAAGATTTCTACAACAATTCTAATGCAAACAAATGTACTGCAGCTGTCACAAATTACAGTGCCATTTAATAATAATATGATTAAACAGTTATAGGTTTTAGCCTAAAAACAAACAAAAGCAAGCACTTAAAAAGAAGCTGCTGCAGCCAATGGATCCATTTAAACTCATACTTCCCATATATCAAGGGTCAAGACCCTTTCAAAAGGCAAATGTGTTTGGTTTAGGTGGGAGGAAATGGCCTGTCCCAAGATTTAGCTGGCATCCTCCATCGTAACTTAGGAATCATGGTTTGCTTTTCAAGCTTTTCTGTAATATATTAGCAAGAGCTTAAACACTCCAAGGTCACTTTCAAAATACTTTATGTTATGCTCATATACTAGCTGCCATATTACACTCTCAAGAGTTTGAAGGTTGATTGAAAAGAGTTAAGTTTAGGACCAATATTTTGAATAATTGGAACAGAGGAAGGGGGCTCACATTTTCTGTACCTTGAGATATGACATTTTGTAAAAGAAATGTTTTGGTTCTTGCTGCAAGCTTTAATTTTTGCACAGAAGGACATGTGGTTGTCTCACTGTATGAATATAAAGGTAAAGGGGTAAAGGGAACCCTGACCATTAGGTCCAGTCACGGATGACTCTTGGGTTGCAGCGCTCATCTCGCTTTACTGGCCGAGGGAGCCAGCATACAGCTTCTGGGTCATGTGGCCAGCATGACTAAGCCGCTTCTGGAGAACCAGAGCAGTGCACAGAAACGCTGTTTACCTTCCCGCCGGAGTGGTACCTGTTTATCTACTTGCACTGTGTGCTTTCAAACTTCTAGGTTGGCATGAGCAGGGACCGAGCAATGGGAGCTCACCCTGTTGCGGGGATTCGAACTGCCGACCTTCTGATTGGCAAGCCCAATGAATATATCCATGTTAAATAATCAAACTTTGTCTCTGTCTTCACCCAAAAGGAAATCAATGTGCAACCTGGTTTAATGATGCAAGAAAGGAGCTGCAGCCCAAGATAGAAAAATAGGTGGTAAGGGAACACCTAGCTACTTTAAATGAATTCAGATCTTCAGGGCCTGATGAGCTGCAGCCAATGGTACAAAAGAAGCTTGCAAATGTAATCTGAGGGCCTCTGTCTATAATCTTTCAGAATTATTGGAGAAAGGTGAGGACCCTTTGGACTGGAAGTGGGCAATTGTGGTCCCTGTCTTCATAAAGGGGCAGGGGGGAGAAGACCCAGGTAACTACCAACTGGTGATCTTGAAATCAATACCAGGAAAGATCCTAGAACAGATAATTAAATAGTCGGTTCTGTGAGCACTTAGAAAAGGATGTTGTGATTACTAAGACCCAGCATGGGTTTCTTAAAAACATGTCATGGCAGATGAATCTCATTTCCTTCTTTTCCAAGCTTGGTGGATCAGGGGAATGCTGTGAGCATACTGTATCTTGGTTTCAGTGAGGCTTGGACAAAGGCCCCCATGATATTCTTTTGGAGAAGCTGGTAAAATGTGAACTGGATGAAGGAACTGTTAGGTGAATTTGTAGCTGGTTGACTGACCAAGCCCAAAGAGTACTCACTAATGGTTCCTCATCATCCTGGAAAAAAGTGACAAGTGGAGTGCCACAGGGTTGTGGTTTTAATGTCTTGATAAATGATTTGAATGAAGGAATTAAGAGAATGCTCATCAACTTTGCAGATGATACCAAACTGGGAGGGGTAGCTAATGCTGCAGAAGACAGAATCAGAATTCAAAATGACTTTTAACAGATTGGAGAACTGGGTCCAGGTTAACAAAATGAATTTCAATAGTGACAAATGTAAGGTTATCCACTTAGGCAGGAAGAACCAGATGCCCAAAAATAAAATAGGGAGACATCTGCCTTACTAGCAGTACATATGAAAAGGATTTTGGGGTATTGGTGGACTACAAGCTTAACATGAGTCAAGAGTGTGATGCCAGAAAAGAAGTCAGGAAAGGCTTATTACTTGCACCCCTCAACAAAAATTGCTAACTTAAATTCTCTAAAACAGATGTTTTTGTATGAAATAGCTTCCTATTTGTATGCCGTGCTTGTGGGTTGATTGACCAAAGACTGCCAGTCATTGGGTTTGCCTGGAATTGATGTACATCATAGGGCAACCTGTAACCTTGATCAACCCTGCCAATCATCAAGTGGCAGGTGGGCTGGTTGATTTCAGGAGCCATACCCAAACCTGCTGTTATCCGACATCTGTAACCAATAAAATTGTGGCCTATTTAATCCCATACTGTTGTCATGTGTTTTATTGCTGCCAGTGTTGTATTCAGCCACCCTGGCTCCACCACCCCTGGGCCCACAAATGTTATGGTGAAGCTAGGGGGATAAAATGGAGGCAGAAATGGAAAGATATGACAAAACAAAATGTTTCTGTGTTCAGTAATAAACATGGCATCCGGGTAGAAACATATGTTAAAACAAATAACAATTTTACCACCATTGGATTTAGCAGATTAAAATAATTTAAAAGGGGTGTATGGAATGTTAGGAGAGGGGTGGTACCACTGGTGGGGGACACGTTGTGCTCCTTCTGGGATAGTTTGTCCACCTCTGCACTCAGCTCTCACCTGTGGCTCCCAGAAGTTGTCAATATGTGACAGCAGCTACACCCTGGAAAACAGCTTCCACAAGCCGGCTAAATCAGGTGAGTGTCATGGTCCAATGCCAGGTAGGGGTTAAATTTTCTGACAGTTAGAACCCTCAGGGGCGGGCTTAGCCTGGGTATAAAACACCCCTCCCAGTGGGCAGGAAGGCAGTTAGAGTTGAAGTGTGGGCAGGAGGAGTCAGAGTTAGAGTTGAAGTTGGAGTTGGAGAGTTATTGAGCAGTGTGAGTCAAGAGATAGAGCTGGGAGTTTAGAGTCTTAGGTGGAAGTTAGCAGAGAGGATAAAGAGATTGTGAAACGTGTTGTTATTGATATTTAGTTAACTATTAGAGGTAATAGGCCGGTAACATTTAGAGGTATTAGGCCGGTATAGGACAACTGTTATAAGCTTCTTGAACAACCTTTTATTTATCAGCAACCACAAGCTTTGTACTCAATAAACAACTTTTTAGTTCACAATATCCTCGTCTGTGGTGAATGAAGTAAGCAGGATCCAGCTAGTAGTCTGAAGGGCTGCAGCTGGGGACTGTTTGTCGTTGGTGCAGCACTCATAGACCGTAAAACGTCCGGGGGTGGGCTGTACAGGGCGAAGGGCCCGCGACATTAAAGTGGTGGCAGCGTCGGGACGAAAGATAGTCATAAAGTGGTGGTCACATTGAGATCAAAGATCTAAAGTGTTGGCAAGAAGTGCCAAGGTACAAGAAAGATTTAAGGGTGACGCATTGTGTGAAGTGTGAGGCTTAAAGAGGATTTAAGCAAACTTCTGTGAGACTCTACAATCTAGTCAGGAAGGGGGATCGCATACACCTGGAAAGGGAGAAGGGGAATTCAGAGAGGAATTACCTGGCCCTAGGGTGTGGTGTGATAGCGCCTAAGACTGTGAGATTGTGAGAGAGTTACAAAGATACTTTGCGTTTGAAACTATTTCAGGCAGAAAGGTTTATAGTGAGAGGTCGGAAAAGTACGCTGGACAAAGTGCACTGAGGTAACTTTAGGCGTGACTTTGGACCTAAACTGTGGAAACTGAGCCTGAAGAAATAGTTTAACTGAAACATCCTTGATTTAAGTACAGAAATAATACCACCAAATAAATAGAAAATGCCACCTAGAAAGACTAAAACAGCTCTTAGGGACTCACAAGTAGAAAGCTCTGAAGAAGAAAATGGGGTTTCCCAGATTGAGGAAACCAGTACTGAAACAGTTAACAAAAATCCTGCTGAGGGGACTAGTTTTAAAGCCTCAGAGGAATTTGAGAAATGGAAACTTGAGAAGGAATTTAATTTGAAAATCGAACTAGCAAAGTTAAATATTGAGAGAGAGAGAGAAAGAGAGGCAATGGCACTGAAAGAGAAAGAAATGACCTTAAAGTTACAAGCTGAAGCAAAAGAGAGAGAATTAAAGTTACAAGCTGAAGCAAAAGAGAGAGAATTAAAGTTCCAAGCTGAGGCAAAAGAGAGAGAACTGAAAGAGAAAGAAATGACCTTAGCTATTGAGAGAGAAAGAGAACGGGAGGAAAGAGAATATTTATTAGAAATGAAAAGACTTGAATTATCAGCTGTAGATAATAGAAACAACAACAATAGTTCCACACAAAATCCTAGCAGGGTGGATTTAAAAAGATTCCCTGACTTCAGAGATAAAGACGACCCTGAAGCGTTTATCATTTCTTTTGAGAGGGCTTGCGAAGATTTTGAAGTAAAAGATGAGGAGAAAATGCAAATACTGAGAGCGCGTATTAGTGGAACATTAACAGAGATTTATTCTCAAATGCCATCTGATCAATCCAAAGATTTTGAAGCATTTAAACAGTTGGTTTATGTCAGGTTCGGAATTACTGCAGAGCAACTGAGACAAAAGTTTAGAACAATAAAAAAATTGCGTGAGGAAACATTCGCTCAATTAGGAGCTAAAACTACAAACTATTTAAACAAGTGGCTAGAACAGGAGGGTGCCGATTCTGTGGCAAAAATAAAAGAGGTGATCGCATTGGAACAATTTTATGACACGATTAATAGTCATCTGAAGTATTTAATTAAAGAAAGACGCCCTAAAACCATCCTGGAAGCTGCTAATCTGGCAGATGAAATAAATGAAATCCGAGAACACGCTTATGATGCCCCAAAATATAAGGACAAACATTGGGAAACAAATAAGTTTAAGAAAACGCAACAGCCCACAAAATTACCACAGAAACTGCCAAGAAAATTTTTCCCGCCAATGCAAATGTTCCCCATAACACGCCTATGACAACGGGGGGGACTGAGGGAAAAGTAAATAAATATAGTGAGGGTAAAAGGCCTGAATTAATCTGTTGGCAATGTGGGAGAAAAGGCCATCGACAATTGGACTGTAGAACTGAACTCAGAACTAAGAGTGTAAATAATATCCCTCAGAAGCAGACATATTGTGTCCAAACTGTGGAGACAGAGCCAACTGCCAACATGGTTGCCACGGCAACCGAGGCCCAGTCAGAGGCTCAGGAAATACCAGAGGCCCAAATTGTGAGGTGCTATATAATTCAACAAGATGACATGTTATTACACAAAACAGGAGAAGAAATTTGGGTGAATGGTAAACCATATAAAGGCTTAAAAGACACAGGGTCTCAGATTAGTATTGTACATCCTGATTTGTTAAAGCCAGAAGACTTTATTAAAGGCAAAACAATCAGTTTAAAAGGAATATCAAAACAGCCAGAAACCTTGCCAGTAGCACTAGTTAATCTGACATATAAACAATGGTCTGGAGAATGGCAAGTAGCAGTTTCGCCAGAAATCCCAGCTCCAATGTTAATTGGGTGGGATCTACTTGACCATGTACAGAGTGCATTTGTGATTACTAGGGCACAAAAACTGCGACAGTTACCTCAGGAGGAAAGGCCTGATACAATTGTTGAACTGACACAAGATACAAGTATAATACCAGTTACAAATAGTCAAGCAGCTAGTTTTGCAGCCAAGCAGAAACTAGATACAGATTTACAGAAATATTTTCAAGCCACAGCCTTGAATACAGTATTAACCCCTGAAAGCCCGGAGCGGTTTATAGTCAATAATGGGTTGCTATACAGAGAGATTCTTTTAAAGCCTAATAGAGGGGGTAATGAGATCCACAGGCAACTGATAGTACCTACTGAATTTAGAACCAAGATAATACAACATGCACATGGCAGTATCTTTGGAGGTCACTTGGGAATCACCAGAACCAAACAAAGGGTGTCCCAAAATTTCTTTTGGCCTGGGATGGGCAAGCAAATAAAGTTATTTTGTCGAACGTGCCATACTTGCCAATTACAAGGGACATGGGCAAGATAAAACGAAAGCACAATTATGCCCCTTGCCCATAATTTCCCAACCCTTCCAACGTTTAGCAATAGATATAATTGGACGACTGCCAAAAGCCAGTCGCAGGGGACATCATTATTTGTTGACTATTGTAGATTTTGCGACGAAATATCCGGAAGCGATTCCGTTACGAAACATAGAGACTGAAACAGTGGCTTCAGCTCTAATAAGTTATATGTGTCGGCTAGGGTTTGCAGAACAGATCGTGACAGACCTTGGAGCCTCATTTACCTCTAAGCTTATGCAGCGTTTGTGGGAGAGGTGTGGGATAAAACATATCACCCGTAGTCCCTTTGAATTACTGTTTGGAAGAAAAATCAAGGGTCCCCTAGATTTATTAAGATTTAATTGGGAAGGACGGCCGGTTGGGGATTCTGAGAATGTAGTTGATTACCTATTTAAATTGCAAAACACTCTCAAACGATCACTAGAACTGGCAGGAGAACATTGCAAGGTTGCTCAACACAAACAGAAAGTTTGGTATGACAAAAAAGCACGTGTGAGATCTTTTGAGCCAGGACAGGATATTTTATTAATCAGACCAGTAAAAGGGGATAAGTTACAACTGACATGGGAAGGTCCTTTTAAAATCATTTCAAAAATGAATGATATAAACGATATAATTCAATACGGTGAAGGGAGGCGGGTCATGCAGGTGAATATGATAAACCCAATCAAGCCACTAAACCATGAACCCAATCTAGACTACAGTAGTCACGTTGTTGAAAAAGCCTGTGATATTGGTAAAGGAGTGTCTACCTGCAATATGACCAGTGACCTATCTGTGAGATCAGTTAGAACAACTAGTCATAGTTACGATAAACCATTCATCAGTTGGAAAGATAGAAAGAAAGACGTACTGGAAGTTATAGCTGGCATGGGGGCCTATCGACTTTCTATGAAAGTGAAAGTGTTTCCTACACTAGAGATTGTGTGGTGGGAAGATGGGTACCCTGCTGCTCATGCAACACAAATAAATGTCCAAAATGAATGTGGTTACACAGCATTAACAGGGCTACCACGTCAAAGGCATACAAAAGTAGTCTTAAAATTGCTCGAAGTGGGAACTGATAAATCAATACAGACCAAAGATGAACTGACAACAAGGGAGATTGCTATGAGCAATAAGCAATCAGAGCTTGTTAGCCTACTTTCATTAAGTGATCACGCTTGCCTAGAAAGCTTCAGCAAGCTGACTAAAAAAGAAGATATCCACAAACTTCTGCAAATAGTTCCCAGTGCATTTAAAAGCCAGACAACCAGTGTCTTGTGCAGCTTATGATGACCTGGAGATGTGTGTACAAGTCCGCGAGCTTAAACATTTAACAGAGATCCTGAAGGAGGGAGAGGTTGAACTAAGAGAGCTTTTGACCCTGAGAAACAAGGACTCTACCCAGCTTGGGATCCACAATCGTTACAGACGCCTCGAGTGCAGGGATCGGAATGGGACTGTGTCATCTGGCCGAGGAAGACAGCTTACATCCCATCACGTATGGCAGAGAAAAGACTGGTGCCCAGAGAAAGATACTTCTTGCGACGGTTAAGGACGATAAGGAGCGTGAAAGGATCCTAAACATCATCGCAGACGCCTTATCACGAAGACCCAAAGACAAAGGTTAAAATGGACAGTTACGGCTTTTCTTGCAATAAAGGCCTAATGCTGCATGAACTATTGTATATAATGTTCACAACTATATGTACTTTTACTGAAGATGTAATATTATGCCATAGTTAGGTAATATAGGTAAGAGTTATAAAATGTATTGTTTATGTTAATGTTTAAAAATGTTGTTTGTATCAGAGGGATACTTTGGCTAGTAACTCCTCTGATACAAACCTAAAAAGGAGGGAGGTATGTGGAGAACTAGCCCAATGCCAGGTAGGGGTTAAATTTTCTGACAGTTAGAACCCTCAGGGGCGGGCTTAGCCTGGGTATAAAACACCCCTCCCAGTGGGCAGGAAGGCAGTTAGAGTTGAAGTGTGGGCAGGAGGAGTCAGAGTTAGAGTTGAAGTTGGAGTTGGAGAGTTATTGAGCAGTGTGAGTCAAGAGATAGAGCTGGGAGTTTAGAGTCTTAGGTGGAAGTTAGCAGAGAGGATAAAGAGATTGTGAAACGTGTTGTTATTGATATTTAGTTAACTATTAGAGGTAATAGGCCGGTAACATTTAGAGGTATTAGGCCGGTATAGGACAACTGTTATAAGCTTCTTGAACAACCTTTTATTTATCAGCAACCACAAGCTTTGTACTCAATAAACAACTTTTTAGTTCACAATATCCTCGTCTGTGGTGAATGAAGTAAGCAGGATCCAGCTAGTAGTCTGAAGGGCTGCAGCTGGGGACTGTTTGTCGTTGGTGCAGCACTCATAGACCGTAAAACGTCCGGGGGTGGGCTGTACAGGGCGAAGGGCCCGCGACACAGGCAGTCAGAGTTCTTGCTCGGTACGTCGGGAAGCAGGAATCAGCAGTCCAGGGTCAGGAAGCCAAGAGTCCGAGGGTCAGGAAACCAGGAGCCAGGAAGCCAAGGGTCCAAGAGTCAGGATACCAGGAGTCAGGAAGCTGAAGCACAGCTAGGTGGGTAGCATGTTGCTGTGGCAAAGAGCCAGAGGGAAATGCTGGTCTTATATACCCCTCCCGGCCCTTGCCACCAGGTGCTACGAGTCTTCTGTCAAGCCTCACCTGTGCGGCCCACCTTGCCCTTCCAGGCCAAACTCAGGAAGATCCCAGTCCTGTGAAGCCCTACCAGTCACAGGGTCTGGCTCCTGCATGCACTCCTGACAGTGAGGAAACCGACGGGTCTCAAACCCTCAGTGAGTTAGGGACTTCCTCTATATGCAAAGATAGGCTGTGGTGGGTTGAGCAGATGAGACCAATGGTGGATCCAACAATCAGGAAGACTGTAATCTGTTATAGAGGGAAGTGCGGGGCACCTAGGAAGGTAGCCTTTCTAGGAGAAGGAAAATTCTGATCCTAAACCTCCACTTCCTTGCAGGACATCTTTGAGAAAAGAAAAGGCTAAGGAGTAAACCCTACACAAATCTGGAGTGAAGTCCCTAAGACTGCTGGATGGCACCTTGTACGCCTCTTTCCAGCAACTCCTGCAGCCAAGCTGGTGCCAAACGTATTGCTCTGCTTTCCTTTGGACCACATCAGTGAAGCTGAGAGTGGGGGTCTTGCAGTCTGGGCTGCCCAGGATCTCCAGACACACTGCCCAGGCTTGTGCACCAGGGAAGTCACTTCAGAGTTGCTAACAGTGGTTTGACTTCTTCACCCCTGAAGGCACACTCCAGTGCCTCTCAAGACAGTTGGACACCAACAGCAGCAATAATTTGAAAACCAGAAGTTGCCACAAAGGAAATCTGACAGTTTTTTTGGGGGGTGGATTGTAGTTATTGATGGTGAAATGAAATGAAGCTCAGAAATTATGTATTTAGAGCTTTAAGAATAATAATCAAACCAAAGCAATTTGGTGGCCTAAGTAATGTCTAAAATCCAGGCATCCATCATGCCACAAAATTTGTATGCAGTTAGGCTGTCTTAATTCTACAGAAATTAAAATCCTTCTTCCACCATGCTCAGATGTGAAATTGTGAAAATATATTGGGAGTAATAACAAAAGGAGAGAAAGCTGGATTGTGTGTATTAAGAAGCTGCAGTGAATTGGAAGGATGGAAATGAACTGATACCTACAAATTTATGGCATCCTTCATGTAGTTATTTATAGAGTCTATTTTTTTCATTAAAGCAGAACAAAAATAAGAAGTCCAAGCTACCGTTGTAAATTCAGATATAAGTCACTGAGTCAACGACATAAAATAATAATCAATGATTGCATGATGTGAAAGCATTTGAAAATATACCAAGCCTAAATGTGGGCTTTGCTCATTATTCTGGGCAGAAGACAATTCCTTTTTCAATGTTGTCATTAACAGACTTTCCCACCCATCTATCACACTGATTTAAAAAGGCGATGGAGAAATAACTTGGTAGTGTAGGTTTGTTTTTGAACAATTTTCAGGGATGGAGGGTCCTGGATTTCCATGGCATGGAGAAAGCATCATCTTGCATCAAGATTATCCAATAAATTACCCAACAAAATTCAGATTGTAGTGTGCTGCATATAAGGAAAGAAGGAAAAACGAATAGGGCATTTAATATTTGTTACGGTTGGTCTAAAATACACTGAGTGTGTTTCTGTGGTGAAAGGGAAAGTTAGCAGGGTGAGTGGAAGAAGAGTGTCCTGTACTACAAGCCTTCAGGACAATGCAGCCTGAAGTCTCACGGTTCCCAAAGTATGCTCTTGAGCCTCATTAGACGTCCAATAAAAGATGGGCAATACAGCACTCTACACAAAGGCTTATCACTGCTTCTGCAACCAGGATGGATGGAAATGTCTGTCTGCCTGTATCTTTGTCAACCGTGTTTGGTCATTTGGCTGCCTTCCATTGGTGTACTTCTAGGGTGGCCTTTAGTTGTGACATGTCATGTGGTCAACCTTGAATCTAATTGGTCTTTCATCGTGACTTTTCAATATTAATATTTAAACACATTTTAAAAATTGTTGTCATCACCATCACAATATTTGGCAAAGGACCAGCGTGAATGTGGAAAAATGCCAGCAGGAGGGAAAACTTCACAGGAAGGGCACATTGGCTGAAAACAGGATTGATAAGCTACTCACAGTCATGCTGTTCACAAGGGAATATTTTAATACCTGTTTCATCTCAATGCATGAATTTCTGAACATTTTTAATTGGTTAAAATAAACAAATTTCAGTATGTTGTTGCTGCTTCTTGGGCCAATAACTGCATCTCAGGTTTCAGAGAACTGGAAAATCTAATGGCGAATTACCGGTAGATGGTGAGCCACACATTAGGGTGGGAGGTGCTAATCAGATCCGCTTGCATTGGAATTTACAGGCCAGGAATCTGTCCCGCTGCTCTCCAAAGAGCCACCGGAGCTCTTTGATGCTCTGTAGGTGGTTTCTTAGTCCGCCACACTCTCTCTGCTTTTTCTTCTTTTATTTTTCCACTTTTATTTTTTCCACTTTTTAAGAAAAACCCTCAACAGGTTTCTCAGCTGCAGTTGAAACTCTCATATAGCATAAAATCACTTCACACATAAACAAGAATAATAAAATCCATAGCAGTAGGAAACAATAAAACTTAATATCCCATACTGTGAAACCAGTGAATTCAAAACTTTATATAGAAGATAGAAACCTGGCAGGGAAATGAAGATAGTTGGCACTGCCTTTTAAAAAAAGGACACAGTAAAGTCTAAAAGATGTGTACTTCTATTACAGCTCATCTTGCTTCCCCACTTCAGATTGAAGTTCTCTTCCCCATCCATCCCAAAAAGCTACCACATTTCTGTCATCTCTTGGATGGATGTTACATACTTGAGTAAGCTTCTGACAGGCACTCCCTCTGTGCCATGGTTTGGCCTGTCACAAAAATCACTGAGGACAGGTAAAAACTACCTTCCTCCCAAAACAGACAGGGTTGTCTCCTTTAGGTTTCTGCCACAGAAAGTCCCAGAGACATGTTTTAGGAATCTCTCTCCGGAGGTGCAGCCCTAAAACTGCTGCTTCTAAGAATCTATTCTGGGGGCTTAAAAATATTTTGAGGGAGCAATCCTGCGCACAAGATGCTGGCATTAAGCAAGCAAGTGCAAATTAAGCCAGCATAGTTAACACCAGATCCAAAACCCTGTTCAGCAGTGGGGCCGCTGCTGTTCTGCCAAAGCCTAGCAGAAGGAAAGCATGCCTTTAAAATATTATTATTGTATGCCAGGTTAGAATCTAGCTTAAGTTCCCCCCTCTAGCTTAAGAGCACCCCCAGAATGCCCCTTTGGGGGAGATTTAGACCAGCCTCATCTCAGTCATCTTCAGCTAAGCTGGCTGAGCAAGTCTCCTCACCACACAGGTAAAGTATTTTTTTTTATATGGATGCCCAGTTTGTGCAATCTTTTTTTAACGGAGAAGAACTGAACCATCACAATGCAAATTTTCACACAAATCATCCACTGCGCACATTACTTTAGGCCAGGCATAGCAAATGTTGTTCCTTCTAGATTTTGTGGACTACATCTTCCATCATTCCTGACTATGACCATGTTGGCTGAGGCTGATGCAATCCACAACACCTGGAGGGCGCCATATTGTCCATCCCTACTTTAGAGGGATCTCCCAAAGGAGGCTCTTCTGGCACCGTCATTACATATCTTTAGGCACCAGGCAAAAATTTCCTTTATAAACAGGACTTTGGCCTTTAATTATCTGTAGCCTTCGGAAGTGGGTAGGGTGTTTATAATGTCTTTCTTTCTCCTCTTCATTTTAATGTATCTCTGTTATAAATTGCTTTGGATTGCCCGGGGCGAGATCAAGTGACTGACAAATTTAGTAAATAAATAAAATAAATCCACTCCTCCGCAAAGCAAATGGAAAACTGCCTGAACAAGTCATCTGAACCAGGCTCATTTTTACATATATCTCGTATACTTCTAAGGCAATACTAAACATACATCCTGCATAATAACAAACAAACAAACAAACAAACAAACAAACAAACAAACAAACAAACATTAAGCTGATTAAATGAACGAGTTGATTCGTCAGTCCCATTCTGTTTTTTTCAGCAACCTGCTTTCAGTTACTTACTATCCAACTAACTCATTGCAGTGTCACTGTAGGCTGTCCTCGCCCACTGCCTTCCTTTTGCCACATACGAATTGTACTTTCAGTTCAAGGCAATCCTTCATGCTTCTTATTTTGCTCCCAGCACTCATCACATTCAAAATCTTGTGGAGAGTTTTTCTTTTCCTGTTGCTGTTGGGGTTTTTGGTCACTGACATTGGCAAGCTGTTTCCAAGTAGTTCTACCAACTGTGCAGTGGGCGGCATTGTTCCCAAAATTCAGTAAAACTTATGGCTGTAATGTGCAATAAATCAGAGTCACCTGTCTTGAAATATGTAGAATGACAAACAGGAATACAGGCAAAAAATACATTTCCTCCCTTCTATTACCAACTTTCTTGTAAATCTTTCAGTGCAAATTCTTTCACAGCAGGTAGCTTATACGTGCCTTGCAAATCAAACGGTAATTCATTCTTAAAAGTTTGCTTTGATTGTTTAACAAAAGTGAGCATAAACACATTGTTCTGGATACTACTTACATAATCCTTTCAGCTATGCAAAAACCTGTTCATTTTAATGGTTTGGCTTGTCATACTCGTCAAGTGAAATCCATTATTGACACACAACACACAAAAATGATCTCTGTGGGGTGGTAGGTTTTTATTTACACCTCCTTCATTTCAATTGAAGAATAGGACTTTATATTCAGTTGTAGAAGGAAGCATATAGAATTAAATGCACTTTCTAAAGTCAGCCAAGAACAGTAGGCTTTCATTTGGCATGCATTGCTTCTACACTAGGCACCGACAGCTAAAATAACTAAGTCTATTTCCAAATTCTGTTATGAAGGGGCAGAAGAAGAACTCTGTTTTATGTCAGGGATGCTTTAGCACCTGCCACCTCTAAATTGGATAGGCTTTAGACAAGCCTCACCAGATGCTTAGGAAGTCAAGGTGACTGTAATCTGTTTTAGTATTTTAACAGTTGTGTATTTTAAAGTATGGTTGTGTTTTTTCACAGTTTTGCTGCTTTATCTTTTGTAACCCACTTTGAGGTTTTTTACAATCAAGTGCCACCACTTTGAGCCAGTTTGGACTCTGCCAGTCCATCCCATTGTGTGAACTGACATGCTCTCTTTTACTGATGACTCTCCTATATGAAGCATTTGATGAGCAGCGTTTTGGAGTATCTCACCCCCAGAATCATTACAGGGAATGGTATACCATCCTCTAGATTTTCAAACTATAACCCCAGTTCAAATGACTCTATCTGTTTTCATATGTTGTCTCTTTGTTTTATAAATTATCTCAAGAAGATCCCAATTATATTGCACAGACTGAAGAACAGCTAGAAGACACTGAAGCATATAAACTCAGTACAGTTTTGCTGAAGCAATGCTGGAGCTGATAAATTCCCTCCCTCCCAAACCAACAGCATACCCCATGTGCACACAGGCTTTTTTTCCCCCCCCCCCCCCAATTTCAGTGGCAACCCCCCAAAAAACTACCCCATCAAGGAGAAAGGTACTGCCAGGCAAGAAAGGTGGGCAAAGGCACACTGCCATTAGAAAATGTTAAAAAAATTAATGGCAACTATATATAAAGTCCCACGGCACACCAGGCAACATCTCGCGGCAAATTCCACACACCTTACAGGGCTCTCTGGAACCTAGTCCTGAAACTATCCTTGTTAATCGTCCACCTGAGTCACTCAGAGCTTTCCAGAAAGAAAATTTACTAGGAGCTAATCTAATAATCAAACAAACCAGGCCTGTTTACATAAGGAACTGCTGATAAATGACTAGTATGCATAATTAAAAAATGAGAGAAGGGGAGCATCTTTTGTCCTCCAATATTCAGAGAGAGGAAAAACAGCTGTTAGTCAAAAATATAAGGAGCTTTTAAATTTTAGGGTTTCACTATGCAAGAAAAGAATAATACAGTAGGTTGCACTATGCAACAAAAGATTAATAGGTAGGAAACATCAGGTATTGCTTGCAGAAGAGTATGCAAGCAATTGCCCAGGTCAGGGCCAGAAATAATTCTACATTTGCTTCTTAAGATCAAATGAACAATGTTTATCAAAAAAGAATGATCCAGATTTCAGACGGGGCTCCGAGTAAATCAGGCCCTCAAAGTATGCACAGATGATCGAAACAAAGTAGTTGGCACCTTCAGGTTCCAACTAACAAGCAACTTTGTTGTTCAATCGTTCAGTCGTGTCTGACTCTTCGTGACCCATGGACCAGAGCACGCCAGGCACGCCTATCTTTCACTGCCTCCCGCAGTTTGGCCAAACTCATGCTAGTCGCTTCGAGAACACTGTCCAACCATCTCATCCTCTGTCGTCCCCTTCTCCTTGTGCCCTCCATCTTTCCCAACATCAGGGTCTTTTCCAGGGAGTCTTCTCTTCTCATGAGGTGGCCAAAGTACTGGAGCCTCAACTTCAGGATCTGTCCTTCCAGTGAGCACTCAGGGCTGATTTCTTTAAGGATGGATAAGTTTGATCTTTTTGCAGTCCATGGGACTCTCAAGAGTCTCCTCCAGCACCATAATTCAAAAGCATCAATTCTTCGGGATCAGTCTTCTTTATGGTCCAGCTCTCACCAGAGCCGTCTCATGCATAGGGGCAGGTGGCGCGGTGCACCAGGGCGCCAGGCCCCCCAGGGGCGCCCCCGCGAGCCCGCCGGCATACCGGGCGCCCCCTCCCCAACCTGCCCCCACCCCCACGGGCGGGCAGGCGGGCGCTCGCGCGCCGGCTGCCCTCCTGAGCCCCAGCTGGAGTGCTGGGAAGGGCACGCAAAGCTCCGCGCTGCTCCAGCGCCACGCCCCCATCCCCCGCTCGCCCACCTCCCTCCCGCGCTGGCCGCCCCTCGGGGGATGATGGACGTGGCGCTGGAGCAGCGCGGGGCTTTGCGCGCCCTTCCCAGCGCTCCAGCTGGGGCGCCGGAGGGTGGCCGGCTTGCGGCGCCACGCCCCCATCCCCCGCTCGCCCACCTCCCTCCCGCGCTGGCCGCCCCTCGGGGGATGATGGACGTGGCGCTGGAGCAGCGCGGGGCTTTGCGCACCCTTCCCAGCGCTCCAGCTGGGGCGCCGGAGGGTGGCCGGCTTGCGGCGCCACGCCCCCATCCCCCGCTCGCCCACCCCCCCTCCCGAGGGGCGGCCAGCGCGGGAGGGAGGTGGGCGGAGAGGCAGCCCACCGGGGGCGCCGAGGGATCGTCGCGCCAGGGCGCACGATCCCTTTGAGACGCCCCTGGCTCTCACTTCCATACATTACTACTGGGAAAACAAACAACTAACCATGTGCAAATATCAAATAACTAGGTCTCAGCCAGAATCCCCACCAGGAGCTTGTGGGGGACACATGACTGGTGGGGAGGGGGTTTCCCAGGCCAGCACATTCCTAAAGTGGGCCTTGCGCCAGCCTGGGAAGTGAATCAAAGGCTGCCTGCACATTGGCCAATCGCAGCCATGCCTTCCCTTGGCTCCACCCCCGGGGCAGATTGGGCTGGGCCTGTGGGCTTCACTCTAAACTGCCACTCAGGGATTTAAATCCAGTCGACCTCCACTCCTCCACCTGGTTCATTTCCCCCTCCCTCCCTTCCTTTGTGCTTGGCTTTAATTCAGGGGTCAGCAAACTTTTTCAGCAGGGGGGCGGTCCACTGTCCCTCAGACCTTGTTGGGGGACGGACTATATTTTGAAAAAATAATGATGAACGAATTCCTATGCCACACAAATCACCTAGAGATGCATTTTAAATAAAAGGACATATTCTACACATGTAAAAACACGCTGATTCCCGGGCCAGATTGCGAAGGCGGTTGGTTGGTTGCATCCAGCCCCTGGGCCTTAGTCTGCCTACCCATGCTTTAAGCTGTGCTTGACGTTGCTATGGACTATTTGCAATGGCAGTAATTTGTCCCTTGGACTAATTGGCTCTGCCCTTTTGTTTCATAGCAACTGTCACAGCAACTGTCACAACTTTGGCAATGAGGCATTGGGTAAGCCTTAGTCTTTGGTGGAGGTGAGGTTTGGTCTTTGGTGGAGGTGAGGATTGGAAGGGCCTCAGCCTGCCCTTCCAATCTTCAGGAGTATCCTGTTAAAGACATCCAGAAAGAGTCACTCCTCTTCCAGAAGTCCAGACAGGGCAAAGGCCATAGCACTCCTCAAGATGGCAACCCCACAAGGGGTTCCTACTTGATGTGTATCAATAGGATCCCTTCACCTCGGGTTTATCCCAAACAGGTATACCCCAGCAGGCAGGCTGTTGGTTTAATGGTCATACCCAATGCTTTGCCAAAACCCAATCTGTAATGAAAAAAGTTTTGGCCCAAACCAATTGTGTCCTGTGTGTTTGACTGGGTCATGGGGCTGCTTCACTTAAGAGAATCAGTAGCAGACAAGGGGGAAGCGATGGTAATGAGCAAAGTGAACAGTTTTCAGAACTTATTTCTCCCCACACTAGAATTACAATTTCTGAGCTGGAGCTCAAAACTGCAGAATATTTGGTACAGCTCTAATAATTAGGATCTAATTATTAGAGCTCTAATAATTAGCTCTAATAATGGTGCTGGAGGAGACTCTTGAGAGTCCCATGGACTGCAAGAAGATCAAACCTATCCATTCTTAAAGAAATCAGCCCTGAGTGCTCACTAGAAGGACAGATCCTGAAGTTGAGGCTCCAGTACTTTGGCCACCTCATGAGAAGAGAAGACTCCCTGATGTTGGGAAAGATGGAGGGCACAAGGAGAAGGGGACGACAGAGGATGAGATGGTTGGACAGTGTTCTCGAAGCTACTAACATGAGTTTGGCCAAACTGTGAGAGGCAGTGAAGGATAGGCGTGCCTGGCGTGCTCTGGTCCATGGGGTCATGAAGAGTCGGACACGACTGAACAACAACAACAACAATTAGGAGTAAAGAATCTTAAGGCATTTTGAGACATTCACATTGCTAAAAGTTACGCTTGCCAGCCAACCCCCAGACCCAGATAAGGGCTGCAGGGGCTTCTACTCACCTTTGTTTGAATATGACTAGAATCCTCTGCACTAATCTTGTTGGCATCCATCTTTCTCGAGAGACAATAAAGTGTGCCTCCGGAGGTGAAGGTAAATTGCTGTGTTAGCAGCACCAAAGTGACCTCCTGCCCAGGGTGTCTGGAGGTCCTGGGCTGCCCAGACAACAAGACTGATGTGGTCTCAGCTTCATTGATGTGGTCCAAAGGAAAGCAGAGCAATACGTTTGGCACCAGCTTGGCTGCAGGAGTTGCCAGAAGGAGGCGCACAGTCCAGCAGTCTTAGGGACTTCACTCCAGATTTGTGTAGGGTTTTCTCCTTAGCCTTTTCTTCTCCCAAAGATGTCCTGCAAGGCACCAGAGGTTTAGGATCAGAGCTTTCCTTCTCCTAGATGGGCTTCCATCCCAGGTTGAGGATTATCACCTGCCCCTCCCTCCCCTTTACAGCACGTGCAGAAACTTCCTTCTTGACCATTTGCCCACTATTGGTCTTGTCTGATCAAACCGCTGAAGCTTGTCTTTGCATTCAGGGGATATACAAGTGCCTAACTCACTTAAGATTTGAGACCCACTAGCTACCCTCACCTGGCTTAGGCAGCCAGCCAAGGTCATTCCTGGGGTATATGCAGAGTTAGCAGGTCTAACAAGTAAAATAAGAGAGCAGGAGGACAAGCTTTGCGGAGTATTTGGAAAATAATTGTAAACAAGTGAAAACGCTAGCAGCGTTAAGGTAAATTCAACATTCTAATAAAGGAAGAATAAGGGGAGAAAGTGATCTAAATGGATATATAAGAATATGCAGGAATGGTGGGAAAATTAAAGGAACCAGGGAAGGGGAAGAAGGGAAGTCATTGAATGTTTTTAGTAAACGAAATATATTAATGATGGAAATGTATAATTAAATATGAATGTGATTTTGTATATTGTAATAATGAAAATATTACACACACACACACACACACACACACAGAGTATATGCCATTCCTGGGGTGTAGCTGCCGTCACATGCTGACAGCTTCTAGGAGACACAGGCAGGCATGCCAACTACAGGGGGCTGAGGGGTCCTTGGCCCCCTCAATATCTGGGGGCAAGGGACTGGATCCCCTGAATGTTGTGGGGGTTGAGAAGGGCAAGTGTGTGGCCATTCCAACACCATTCCAATGCGTGAAGATCCAAGGTGTGCTGTGCTCGTCAGCAGGCATGATCCTCTAAGGAGCCCAGTGTGCTGGTGTACCAGCATGGCATCGCGCACGTGTGACCGCATGCAACGTACAATAGGCCCCCTCAATTTTCACCACAACTTGGCACCTCTGAACACAGGTGAGAGCTGAGTGCAGGTGGGGACCAAAGATGAACAAACCACCCCAGAAGGAGCACAACATGTCCCCCACCAAATGTACTAACCCTTTGCCTAACACTCCATACACCCCGTCTGCACAGTCATGGCCTTGACAAAACAGGGTCCCGCAGCACACACACAAGGAAGCTACTAAAGCCATTCCCTGTGCATCATGAGAAAGGCCAAGGGCTGAGAGGAGCTGTGACTTGCATGAGCCTGTTGGGGGCACGACCCGCACCTTGAACATCCATGTACTCAACCTGCACAAAGCAAGCCTCCTTCTGTTAGCAGGATTTCCTTGCTAAGCAAAAGGATATAGAACTGCAGACAAACGCTTGCATTGGAGTGAGTCCCATTAAATGAAGAGGGACTTACTTCTAAGTAGACATGCACTTAGAATATGAGTTTTACAGCAATGGTTATCATTTGTTCATTTATATACCACTTAATACCAAAAGAGATTTCTACAAAGTTTTTTTAAAAGTTACACAAACAGTATAAACAATATATACACAAAATATAAACATCCACAATTTAAAAAGTTAAAATATAAGCATCCAAAATTGAAACAGCGCAACAATGAAAACAAGAAACTCAGTTCAAGGGAATGCCTGTATTTCAAAAGCCAGAGAAATGGAATACAGATACTGTAACGCTTTTCATATTTCAGCAATGAGTGCATTCCACAACCTTGGTTCAGCCAATGAAAAAGCCCGCATGCCATGTTACACTTCCATGTAGGGTGTGTGGCCATTTGGTGTCCATCCTGAACTGCTTCAGAACTTGGGAGAAAAGATCAACAGTTCATGAATTACAAGCTGTACAAATTCTGAATAGGAAAATGATAATGATGGGATTCAGCACCATTACTGCTCAATGAGGCTTAAGATAATCACAACTACCTTGTTCCATTGGTTTCAGTGACTAACTTCAGCAGGACTGAGGTCAAAGGGGTTTTGTAAGGGACAGATGACTGAAAACCAATTATGGTATGAAGGAAGACGTCTTGGTTTGTTTCATCCAGTTAGATGAGATACTAGGACACAAGAGAAAAGGCTCTTGCATTCTTCCTAGAGCCAGCAGCCACGTTGCTTGATGTCACCATTTCCTCCCTTCTAGTTCCCAATGTAGATCTTCAGTCCCCGACCCCCACCCTCAATTCTCAATGTATTATTAATTAACTAAATTTCTATACCACCCGTTATTCAAGGGTCACAGGACATTTTCGTGGGAATACGCTTTAGCGTCTCCCACGCGACAGCCGCTGCGCTGATCCTTCCGCACTGCTGCGCAGAAGGAAAAAGAAGATCCGGCCAGAATTGGAGTCGGGATCCCTCTGCTCCTCCAAAAGCACACCAGGAAGCCTCTAGTTAGCGGCTGTTGAGGCTGTTTCCCGCCCAGAAGGGCTTGTTGATGCTGAGTTGTAATTGGTTGGTGTTACGCTGATGACGATGTACAAAACGCTAATAAATAGCCCCTGCCTCAGTTTGAGGCGACGGAGAGCTCGCTCGCTATCAGTGAGTGCACTTCACGAGTTGACTGCAGTCTATTTTATTTTCGGCCTCCTTCTGCTTCTTCAGCCACCTTTTGCTGCCTATCGCTTCTTCAGTCCTCTTCAATTCCTCCAAATCCTCACGACCTTCAAGACCTTCATGACCAGCTGGAGCAGGTTACTCCAACAACTGGTTATCCCAACACATTTTTACAATATAAATAACCAGTTGTTGGAGTATACCGCCCGACCACACCGTTAGCTCTGCCCCCCCCCCCGGCCCACCATGGACTGGCCAATTTAAAGCACCCGGGTTTGGTGGGAACCCAGAGGCCCCCGCAGCTATCCTGCGGACGGAGCCAAAACCCACCTCTCTGTTGTGGCTCTAAGAGGATGGAGGGGCCACACGCCGGGCCGCAAATGTTGCCCGCTGTCAGGAGTCAGTGAGCAAGAGCAGCCATTAATTCACCAAAGACTTCAAAATATAATAACACTGCCAATTGCAATCTCAAAAATAAAAAGCAACATTTCCAAGTGTGTTCTTTTAATAACTTTGAAGTGAAGGAATATGTGCAACGTTACACAGGGTGTTTGCCAGCACTTCATACAGCAAAAATCAGAACAAAATGAACAAATTATTTTTGAGATGATAGATATTCTTTTTCTGTGTTAATCACTTAAACCCTAATATCATATCTTGCTGAACTCAAAGCGAATGCTTTATGTTTTCCTAAATTGGTTTTAGATTAGAATCACACTTGCTAATTCACAAAACTGTGATTTTAAAGTCCTTTGTTAAGAGTGCAAATGAGAATGATTCAGGTATAGAAATTGTAAAACTTTTAAGTCTATTATCCATAGATATGGAAATAGAATGGAACGGGAATTCATTCATGTTTAGTGATTGAATATCATTAAAGAGAAACTGAATCTGTCTTGGTATTCAAGGAAAGATGATCATATCCAGTGTTGTGTATTAAATAAGATATTCTGGCAGCAGGGTAAAGTATTGCTATTGGTCAATTTGAAGTGTTCAATTACAATCCACAGCCTGATTGGGTCCCGCCGGAAAGTTTGAATATTATTGGTTCCCGCTAAAATGTATCTTTTCCCTCAGTCCCAATGTGTCTATAAATAGAGCTTTCCCTACCCCCTATCCCCAGTCTTGTCTTATCCCTTACAATAAAGAGCTGTTTTCACTAAGAAGTGTTGCTGGACTTCTTGCTATCAGAACCCACGACACAACATACTGGCGACGAAGGTGGGATTGAATTAGGCCGGCTGAGGGCTGCTGACCCTAGCGACCTGATTCTGGCGACAAGACTCCCTGTGACTGACAGGACAGATCAGTCCACTAAGATGGCTGCGTCACGGTTCATGGAACCATTTCATCCCGGAGCAACTGAGGCCTGGGATGCTTACCTCGAGCGCTTTGAATTCAGCGTGGCAGCAAAAGGGGTCACTGACGAGGAAAGGAAAAAGGCGTTGTTCCTGAGTTGCTGCGGGGCAGAGACCTTTGAGTTGGCTCGGGCAATTCTGGCCCCCACGACACTGCGGGAGGCGTCGTTCGCGAGCATTACGGAACACCTCTCCAATCACCTTAATCCGACAGCGTCGAAGATGACATGGCGCATCGAATTCCACAAGAGGCAACAACGACCTGGAGAGACGGTAGCAGTTTTCCTCACCGAACTGAGGAAGCTGGCGAGACACTGCAAATTCGCCAACTTGGAGGAGGCCCTGCTGGATCGGTTTGTGTGCGGCCTTCGCAGCAGCAAGGGCCGCAGGCGGATTGCGGCAAAACAAGATATGGATCTGTCGACAGCGCTCCGTGAGGCCATTGCGACAGAAAGCGCTGAGAGAGAGGAGCAAGACCCGGACCAGCGAGCCGAAAAGAGAGCTGGAGCGTCAACCCACACCGTGGACGACCAGGATGTCAGCCCCAACCAAAGCCCTGTGCGGGGAATAGAGATGGTGCGACAGGAGAGCACAGCAAATAAAGGTCGGCAGGGGGTCTGCCCTGGCTGCGGCGGATCACATGAGAGAAGGAAGTGCCGGTTCCGAGATCACCACTGATGAACCTAACCCGGAAACAACTAGTCAGCCTAGAGAGTCAGCTAGTGACACAGCTCCAGCTGAGGTACCCGAGGTTATTGGAGAGAGAAGTCTGACCACGGATAGTCCAAGGAGTGACACACCGGGGGTTAGGCGATCCGGTAGGACTCGAAGACCTCCGCAACACTTGAAAGATTACGTGTATAGTCTCAACTAGGTGCGGGGGAGTGTTGTGTATTAAATAAGATATTCTGGCAGCAGGGTAAAGTATTGCTATTGGTCAATTTGAAGTGTTCAATCACAATCCACAGCCTGATTGGGTCCCGCCGGAAAGTTTGAATATTATTGGTTCCCGCTAAAATGTATCTTTTCCCTCAGTCCCAATGTGTCTATAAATAGAGCTTTCCCTACCCCCTATCCCCAGTCTTGTCTTATCCCTTACAATAAAGAGCTGTTTTCACTAAGAAGTGTTGCTGGACTTCTTGGCTATTCAAGGAACCCACGATGATCAATATCCAGGCTGGAACCTTATGATAGTAATTGAATAGAAAAAATATATACTGAGAGACATATATAATAATGGAGAGGTTAATGGAGAGGAATATATTCCCCTCAACTCAAAAAAAATAATACTCGGTAGCAAATATTACTTAAGTGTGAACTAAGTTAATTAAGCAGGCTATGTTAGTTAAACCACCTTTCTATTCAGCTGCGTGAGTATGTGTATTCTTTGTAGTCTGATTTAACATAATCTCAAGATTTTATAAAGAAACAAGTTCACATTTGAGGTCAGAAGATGCATGTGAACATGAACGATATTTTAAGTAAATTCTATCCATTCCAAATCAATGGGGCTGGAGCCAGAAAGCTGTCTAGAAGTGGAATGCAATTAGTATAAAGTGTGTGTGTGTGTGGGGGGGGAATGGCCTACCGTTCCCAATTTCACCACCACTAGTTTTCTCCATGGGGGATGCCGGCACTTATACTACATATACCATGTGTGTAGCCAGGATTTTTGTTAGGGGGGCAGAACCGCCGTGGTTGGTCAGTTAGTTATTTCTATTGTTTTATTTGATGGGGGGAGCTGCCCCCCTTGGCTATGCCCATGACATGTACACAGGCATTAAATTTTATAATTGCTAGGTCTCTTTCCCCCTGATTTTCAGTCGTAACCAGAAAGAGGAGGCAGACACGGATAGCTGGACAGTGCTGGTGAAAAAGATGATGGGCAGCAAGAAGGAGACATTTTGCCTGGCTGGTTCATTCACTTGCGCCCATATAATTTAAGTACTGCTTTTCATGACACGTTTCCAAGTGCCAGAGTAAAGCGTCAGTTACATTTCAGTCTTCACAACATGGTTGTTACTAATACTTTGCTAAAATACTTTGGTTGATAGATGCCCTCACAAGTTCAGCTATATTTCAAAAAGCTTTTGGAACCTTTTGATGTACAGTGATAGCCATCTAGAAAAATTACAGTACTGAGCACCTACATGTGAATTATTCTGGCCTTCGTCACGGTGTCCCAGGTGCCAGAAGTGGGTTAGTCATGGCCACATGATCTGGAAGAGCTGTCTGTGAACAAACGCCAGATCCCTCGGCCTGAAAGTGGAGATGAGCGCCGCCAACCCATAGTAGAATTTGACTGTGCAAATACTCACCTGTTCAGGAATATACGTGTAGCAACCAAACTCCTCAGTTACACAAACTCCTTTTATCCCTATCTTATTGAACATTGATTTCCGTAAGTGTTCTCCGAGTATAACTTAGCGAGATATCATTCATTGTGCAACCTTTAACATAAAGCTCGGTCTACTGGCTTCAATTTGTATCAGTAGCACTTGGAAGGGTAAGGTGGACTGTTTACCTGGCTTCTCAACATTGCCAGATACTGAAAGGAAGACAGGGAGGGACAAGCCATCAGGGAGGAGATTGTGGTGTGGCCGCAGAGGTAGAGCCAATCCAACACTCTTCCTGTTGCACCTGCACTGCATCAATTGCCCACGGCCTTGCCCCGCCTTGTCTCGCTTTCAATAACCAGCAACTGCTACTGATTTGCATACTAAACATTATTGTTTGTTGATACTAAATGTTATTAACATGAAAAAATGATGAGTCACATAATGTATTAACACACCACCAGGACAAGATTGTGCTCAGGAAGAACTGTAACAACACAAAGCCTTGGGATGCCTTGTCTCACTGAGTGCCACAGGTCACCCATGAGCTACAGGATTGCTGGTGGCTGTTTTTCTTCTCACTGGCATCACAGGGCTTTAGAAATTGTCGCAACACATTTCTTAATGTGTTTTCACAGGAAAAACAATGAGATCTACACTTACATAGCATCTCTCAGCACGGTAGCAGTCTAAATTGTTAGTCTTGCTTCCTTCTCCTCAGTGTAGGAACATTAGATGTCCTTTCCAATAATGTAATTTTTAAAAATTGCCAATGTTAAAAATTGGAAGATCAAGGTTTTATTTCCCAGAAGGCTAGTGATAGTTGTTGCTTAAGAGGTTGATATTTTTATTTCAGGATTTTAATAAACATTCATTTGTAGTGACTGTAAATTAAGATATTCTGGCACTCATGGGTAAAGTATTGCTATTGGTCAATTTGAAGTGTTCAATCACAATCCACAGCCTGATTGGGTCCCGCCGGAAAGTTTGAATATTATTGGTTCCCGCTAAAATGTATCTTTTCCCTCAGTCCCAATGTGTCTATAAATAGAGCTTTCCCTACCCCCTATCCCCAGTCTTGTCTGATCCCTTACAATAAAGAGCTGTTTTCACTACGAAGTATTGCTGGACTTCTTGCTATCAGAACCCACGACACAACATACTGGCGACGAAGGTGGGATTGAATTAGGCCGGCTGAGGGCTGCTGACCCTAGCGACCTGATTCTGGCGACAAGACTCCCTGTGACTGACAGGACAGATCAGTCCACTAAGATGGCTGCGTCACGGTTCATGGAACCATTTCATCCCGGAGCAACTGAGGCCTGGGATGCTTACCTCGAGCGCTTTGAATTCAGCGTGGCAGCAAAAGGGGTCACTGACGAGGAAAGGAAAAAGGCGTTGTTCCTGAGTTGCTGCGGGGCAGAGACCTTTGAGTTGGCTCGGGCAATTCTGGCCCCCACGACACTGCGGGAGGCGTCGTTCGCGAGCATTACGGAACACCTCTCCAATCACCTTAATCCGACAGCGTCGAAGATGACATGGCGCATCGAATTCCACAAGAGGCAACAACGACCTGGAGAGACGGTAGCAGTTTTCCTCACCGAACTGAGGAAGCTGGCGAGACACTGCAAATTCGCCAACTTGGAGGAGGCCCTGCTGGATCGGTTTGTGTGCGGCCTTCGCAGCAGCAAGGGCCGCAGGCGGATTGCGGCAAAACAAGATATGGATCTGTCGACAGCGCTCCGTGAGGCCATTGCGACAGAAAGCGCTGAGAGAGAGGAGCAAGACCCGGACCAGCGAGCCGAAAAGAGAGCTGGAGCGTCAACCCACACCGTGGACGACCAGGATGTCAGCCCCAACCAAAGCCCTGTGCGGGGAATAGAGATGGTGCGACAGGAGAGCACAGCAAATAAAGGTCGGCAGGGAGTCTGCCCTGGCTGCGGCGGATCACATGAGAGAAGGAAGTGCCGGTTCCGAGAAGCTACGTGTCATGCTTGTGGGAAAACGGGGCACATAGCCAGGGTCTGCAAGTCGAGTGGCACGTCGGGGTCCGCGAAATCAAGAGGTCAGAGGACATCCACAGCGACGCACCAACTCGACGATTGCAACTACCTCACGCAAATCGAGGGCAGAACTGTGCCATTTCCAGCCCAAGGGAAACCAGCTGTGCGGGTCCTAATCGAAGGGAAGCCGTGTAACATGGAGGTGGACTCCGGATCCGGATTCTCCATCGTATCGGAGGACACGGCCAGATCGTTATTTCCTAGAGGTAAGCTTCCGAGATTGGAGCCCTTCCCGGCTACTCTGCAATCCTATTCCGCTGGCCGCATAGACATTTTGGGAATGTGCGCAGTGAACGTACAGTTCCGCGAGAGGGAGGCCGTATTAAAGCTTGTGATCGCAAAAGGGAAGCGCACTAGCCTGCTGGGCACGGACTGGTTCCCGGCCTTAGGGTTGGGAATCTCAGGGCTCAACACGGTCCAGATAGCTTCGGAGACATTTAACACCCTGTACACGGAATTTGGGGAGCTATTTAATGGAGAGTTAGGATGTTATAAGGGGCCTCCAATTGACTTAGAACTGGACCCGGGGGTTGCGCCAATGCGCCTCAAACCCAGGCGGGTTCCATTTGCGCTACAGCCTAAAATAGAGGCTGAATTGGAGAAGCTAATACAGCAAGGGGTGCTTTCACCAGTGGACTCTGCTAAATGGGAAACACCCATTGTCACACCCCTGAAGGCTAATGGGGAAATACGAATTTGTGCGGATTACAAATGTACGATTAATAAGGCCATCAGGGGCAACTCGTATCCAATTCCAGTAGTGTCCCAACTATTAGCGAAGCTGGCTGGGGGCAAGGTGTTTGCAAAGATTGACTTGGCACAGGCATACCAGCAGCTTCCAGTGACTCCAGCGTCCGCTGAAATCCAGACAATTGTAACGCACAAGGGCGCCTTTAAGGTGAATAGGCTGCAGTTTGGAGTCTGCGTGGCACCTGGCATATTTCAAAGTCTTATGGAGCGCCTGTTACGGGGCCTGCCAGGTGTCCTGCCGTATTTTGATGATGTGTTAATTGCGGGCAAGGATGCTCAAGAACTACTGGGACGCATCCAGACAGTCCTATGCAAATTCCGGGATGCGGGGTTGAAACTAAAGAAAGAGAAATGTAGTTTTGGGGTAGCAGCTGTGAACTTCTTAGGGTACAGAATTGATGCTGCTGGCATCCACCCCATGGAAGACAAGGTTAAGGCTATCGCCGCAGCACCGACACCTAGTAACAAGGCTGAGCTGCAGTCCTTCTTGGGCCTCGTCAATTTCTATCACGCCTTTGTGCCACACAAGGCATCGATAGCCGAACCACTGCATCGGCTACTCCAAAAGAAGTGTGCATGGCGTTGGGGGCAACCGCAACAGAGAGCTTTTGAAACGCTGCGGGGCGTGCTGTCAAAGGAAAGTACACTTGCCCACTATGATGCTGCTAAACCACTGGTGCTGGCGTGTGATGCCTCACAATATGGCGTGGGGGCTGTCTTGAGTCACCGGGAGGCGGATGGGTCGGAGCGTCCAATCTCATTCTATTCCAGAACCTTGAGCCCCACAGAGCGGAACTATGCCCAGATTGATAAGGAGGCACTGGCTATAGTCACAGGAATCAAGAAGTTCCATGACTACGTGTACGGCCGCCCTTTCACAATTCAAACGGACCACAAGCCTTTGCTGGGTTTGTTCAGCCCACATAAACAAACGCCTCAAATCTTGTCCCCACGCATGCTCCGATGGTCCATCTTTTTGAATGGATTTCAATACGAACTGTGTCATGTGAAGGGTAAGCTGTTGTGCCATGCGGACGCGCTGAGTCGTCTACCACTACCTGGAGCAGCCGACGACGACCCAGCCCCGGCCGAGCACGTCATGATGATGGAGACACTTCCCGGACCACCCGTGACGGCCGTCGACATCGCCGCAAGAACTAAAAGGGACCCCGTCCTCGCCCGTGTCCTTGTGTGGGTGGGGAGGGGATGGCCAAGTGGGACTCAGGAAGAGAAATTTAGACCTTTCATGGCAAGACAAAATGAGCTGTCCCTCCATAAGGGTTGCATATTGTGGGGCGATAGGGTGGTTATTCCAAGGTCTCTACAGAATGAGGTGTTGGACACATTACACATGGGTCATCCGGGCATGGTTCGGATGAAATCTTTAGCCAGGTGCTATGTGTGGTGGCCTGGCATGGACAAGGACATTGAACAATGGGTGCGCACCTGTCGAGCGTGCCAGGAGGTGCACCCAGAAATGCCCAGGGCACCAGTGCATTGGTGGGAGCGGGCTAAGAACCCGTGGAGCCGGCTCCATGTAGATTTTGCAGGGCCGTTTCAGGGAAAGGTGTTCTTAATTGTAGTAGACGCCTACTCGAAATGGCTGGAGGTCTCAATTGTTCCAAACATGTCCTCAGCTGCTGTAATCAGGGCCCTTCGCATTTTGTTTGCAACGCATGGGTTACCCGAGACCATAGTATCAGACAACGGGGCGGCTTTTGTGTCCCAAGAGTTCAGGGCATTCCTGGCCGATAATTTCATTAGAGGGGTCACTTCTGCTCCCTTTCATCCATCCTCGAACGGACAAGCCGAACGGATGGTGCGCACAGCCAAGGGTGCAATAGCGCGCCTCTTGGAAGGGGATTGGTCTGCTCGCATTGCAAGGATGTTGTTCCTGCAGCACACAACGCCGTGTGCATCCACAGGCAAGTCCCCAGCTGAATTATTAATGGGAAGGAGGTTAGCCACAATCCTAGACTATGTCCACCCTGACAAGGTGCCGGGCCGCGATACAAGAGAACCACCGGCTGCCGAGGGTGACAGAACCCGATACCTGACAACAGAGGATTTGGTTTGGGTCCGGAACTATGCAAGGGGACCCGCATGGGTGCCGGGGGTGGTCACCCGACCCAGTGGGCCAGTGTCATATTTTGTGACGTTAGAGGATGGCAGAGTAATGCGCCGCCACATTGACCAGCTAAGGCGCCGGTTCCCAAGCAGGGTAAGCCCGAGGGGGGAGGAGCCGCGCACAACTCTGCCGGCGTCCGGTGAATCGCAGCAGTCTAGTCAGGATGACTCCGGGCCACAGGGGGTGGAGGGCTCCGAGAGTCAGGAAACCGAGATCACCACTGATGAACCTAACCCGGAAACAACTAGTCAGCCTAGAGAGTCAGCTAGTGACACAGCTCCAGCTGAGGTACCCGAGGTTATTGGAGAGAGAAGTCTGACCACGGATAGTCCAAGGAGTGACACACCGGGGGTTAGGCGATCCGGTAGGACTCGAAGACCTCCGCAATACTTGAAAGATTACGTGTATAGTCTCAACTAGGTGCGGGGGAGTGTTGTGTATTAAATAAGATATTCTGGCAGCAGGGTAAAGTATTGTTATTGGTCAATTTGAAGTGTTCTATCACAATCCACAGCCTGATTGGGTCCCGCCGGAAAGTTTGAATATTATTGGTTCCCGCTAAAATGTATCTTTTCCCTCAGTCCCAATGTGTCTATAAATAGAGCTTTCCCTACCCCCTATCCCCAGTCTTGTCTGATCCCTTACAATAAAGAGCTGTTTTCACTACGAAGTATTGCTGGACTTCTTATCAGAACCCACGACACAACATACCCACGACACAACAAAACATTCATTTTAGTGACTGTGCATTCAACACCCACTCATGGGTAATAGGCACTTTTAGAGGAAAGTAATGGTTATACTCTGTTTAAAAGCATCATTGAGAATCTAAATTGTGCTGTTTTCCTACCTTTTAAAACATCAATAAAGCACACAGTTTAATAAAATGAAGAAAAAGTTGTTTAATCGGCTACTTTGCTACGAAGCTTCACCTGTTAGTAATTGTATTCAATGCATTATTTTTGAATTTCTTAATACAAAGCATTTTGTGTTTACAATTTGCAAATCACAACGGAAAGAGAACGTTTCACACATGATGAACAAAAAAATAGGGACCTTTCAGAAGTGAGCCAAAGGATTCTGTCTTGCTCTTCAGTCTTGCTGACATTTTATAATTGTCTTGTGCCTTTTTGAGTGGCAGCAAACTGGAGAGAAAGAACTGTCTGTCAAAATGGTATAAAAAATTACTAGGAGTTCCTTTGTTAAGACCAATCTAAAATACTAGGTCTTCAGTCAACAAAAGACTGCAAATTACTGTGGGGAATAATATTTGCTTCATGCCTCAAAAAAAGACGACAAGATTGAACAGGAAGTTTGAATTAGTAACAGTTCAAAAATAAACACTTTTGAAAAGTGAATCATCAAACGTTAGGAAGTATGCAGAAGGGATTCTTTTTTATCTCATTCATTATTCACAGAGAAATAGCAAAGAAGACTTACGGTAGCTCTCTCTCTTTTAGATTAATTTAACCCCTTATCTAGCCAATTAGTTAATCCTTCAAAAAGAGAGTAATCATAATTGAAAATTATCACAAAATGGCAGAAGGGTGTTAAGATAACAGTTGGTATATTTAGGGGTGAGAACCACATGTTGTAAACTTGGTTGTAACCTGTTTTCAATAGCAAAAATAGCATGGACTGTGCCTTTCCAAGGCATCCCCAAAACCTTGTGTCATACCACAAGATAATAGTCAGCCAAAGCATAAACATCCAAAATACTACTCAAGGTAGTAAATAACACACTTCCATAGGAGCCAACTTCTGGGGGCCAAGATCACTTTGGGACCCCCAATAAAACATGCCCCCCGAAGTTGGTGGGCATTGCCATTCAAATGCTGCATGTGTGCCATGCCATGTGATCAATTATGCAGGGCGAGGCTTACCTGCTCCCCTTTTCCAAGTTGGCACCCCTGCACACTTCTAACACATAAGCAGAGCTCATGTGAATGTGCTTTAGATGCCCTTGCTGATGTGCAATTCATTAGCACTCAGAAGAAAATGGGAGGGCACCTCACCTTTGTCTCTCAGCAAGGTGAGAATCAAATGTGCATAAGAGCACCTGGGGCTCATCACTCACATGCACAATTCATTCACATTCAGGGTAATTAATGGAAACCATAACCCATAGATTTTTCAGCTATAACTGTCAGGCAACCCTTTACCTGGCTGTTTTAAAAAATAACTTTGCGTCTTCTCCCAAAGTTTAAATCACCTAGAGCCACGTCCCCCCCTTTATGTTTGAAGCTTCTGTGCTCAGTGATTGGGACTGAAGGTTGAAAGAAAACTCCAATGGCTGGGTTGAAGGCCCTCCTTCGTGTGCCTCCTCCTTGAGAGGTCCAGAGGGTGGCAACACGAGAAGAGGGCCTTCTCTGCAGTGGCTCCCCATCTGTGGAGTGCTCTCCCCTGGGAAGTTCGCCTGGCACCTTCACTATACAGCTTTAGGCACCAGCAAAAACGTTCCTTTTTAAACAGGCCTTTGGTTGGCCTGATCAATATCCTATACCCTTTTTAAATGTGACTATTTTGGGGGTGGGCATTATTGGCTTATTGTTTTTATTTTGATTTTCTATATTGTGATCTGAGAGCTCTGGGTATAGGGTGGTATATAAATTCCAATAATAAGTATCATGAGCCACTATTAAAAATTAAGCAAAAATAGAACTTGCAGAAAGAAAGATATTAGTGTGGGAGCTACATAACTGAATTTCAAGCAAATATCTGCAGCTGCAGGGGACCAGCCCCTGATGGGATAATGGGGTGGCAACATTTCCTGGCCCAAACCCCAGTCTCACTCTGAAGGTGAGCTGAGTGGCCTTCCTGTTTCACACACCCCCCAGGGCCCCCAAACGCCAAGTAGAGAAGGCAGGTTGCCCCGTTTCCTGTTAAATACCCTAGGGTGCTGACCTCTGGAGACGCCCATGACCCCAACAGGTGCCTAAGGGGGTCGCCATGCTGATTAACCTGTTTTCCTTCCCACACCTATCTGGGAAGGGGGGGATCTTAATTTAGTCCCCCTTTACCCCACTGCCAATAAGAACCTCTCACAGCCCCCACCCTGAGGATGAGGAGAAAAATGTCATTGACAGCTGTCAATACAAGATCAGGAGTGGAGCAGGAAGCAGGAGCAGAACTCATCATTCCTGTCAGGAGATCCGGGATTAGATGGTTCTGAGGCTGAAATCCAGGTAAGAATATACAGTATTGGGTTGGCAGTAGTTTGTGTTTTTAAAAAAAAGAAAAATAAGTGTCAGTAGACACCATGCCCCCCCTTGCCCCCCCCTCGCACCTTTGCCACTTCCTCCTCCTCGGCTGCAGGCACAACCTCCCAGAGGTGTTTTGGCATGACCCTGACGGTCCCCAAACACCTTCCAGGAAGGTGCCTGATGATCATAAAGTTCTGGCATGCCCTTTCTACAATTGTCAGGCATCTTCCTGGAAGGCGCTTTGAGGATTGTTATGGTCACACCAAAGTACCTCTGGGAGGCTGTGCTTGCAGCCATGGAAAGCAGCAGCGACAGAGGAGGAAGCGGCAAATGTGCAGGGGGAGGAGCGAGCAAGCAGGGGGGCAGGCAAGACGGTGGGGGGGGGGAGAAGAGGTGGTGATATGCCATACCAATGCATACCAACCGAAGAAAGCACTGTGGGTTGGGCCCCTGAGGCATAGAAAGGGGAAAGGCATGTGGAGCTACAATCCCCAGGTCTGGCACACAGTATCAGGTTCCTGGCCTGGCCACAATGCAATGCACCTGGTTATTAGGTCATTATCTCTGGGTACCAGCTTAAGCTCTGGCAACCTCTTTGTGAGAGACTTATCTGACTGAAATTCGCTGATCTGGACCTTGTGCAGAGTATCAATCAACAAGCTCTCCACACAAAGGAAGAGTTCCAAAGTTTTACTGCAAACTGCCTTTAAACTCCTTACAAAAACAAAATGGTGAAGGATTTTTCTGTGGTGTTTTAACCCTTGCCCCTCCCCCCCATGCACTGGTGGTGTGTGATGAAAAACCTCACATGACAGGTATTTGCAGTTTGCAATAACCCCAATATGGTAGGAAATTTTATTTAGCCAGGCCTTTTAAAAATGGAATTTCTATACACGTCACATAAAAAAAGACAACATCTAGGATGTTTGCCTCCAATACTGGATCAACCATATTTCTTCAAGCACAGCTTTGTACAGTAAACAGAAACATTCTGCCCTTAATTTTAAATATGTATGTTCCCACACTAGATTCTTTGACAATACCACACGCACTGCTAAGACAATCAAAATGATAATACAGCGGTTTACATCTGGATGGAATTTGTCCCACATTGTTAATATAGCTGTATGGATACATGAATACACAGGATCATAATATCATATCATTCTAAATATGAAAGTTTTCATTGCCACAGCTTAAACAGATTTCCCTTTCTAAAGAGGTGAGCTGTCTTATCTTTTTAAGATCATCACCAGCCTGGATTTTAGGAAGCCTACTGAATAATTGAAAGTACAGCTTCAGAAAGTTCCATGTTTGGCTTAGAAATTGTCTCAGAAGAGAATGCAAATAACATCCCACCTCTGCATGCATACCAAAGTAAAAAGAGCATCAATCTTCTCTTTTACTCAACCCGCCCCCCCCACTTCCCAATACTTGTGGGGCAGGGTCAACAAGCCAAGATCTAATTGTGGATTGCTTGCTAGTTTCCCAGATGCCCTTCTGCAATGTATGAGTCAAGAATAAAAGCAAGTCACAGCAACAGGCACTCACTTGGTACTCCCTCTGCCAGCTCCAGATTCCTTTAATATGAAATAAAAGAAAGAGAAATTATCCCAAGACTCTGAGAGAAGTTCGGACACTAAGTTGCCCCCAGCAGCACCGGGTCAGCAGACTGAGCAGGCTCACAAGTCACCCAGTGTCTTCTCCATTATGGTGAGATGTATTGTATTGTATTGTATTGTATTGTATTGTATTGTATTGTATTGTATTGTATCTCTTACTGTAAATTACAGTAAATATTTCTAAATTTGCATCTAGCCATATAAATGCAAACTGGGGCCCTCCTCTTTTTCATCTTAACTGATCCCCTTGCTTAAGCTCCCATCTTGTTAAGTTAGAGACGGCTGCAAGCACAGATTGAGGCCCCAGATACAGATAAGATATATCCACTGGAGGCCCCAGCAGTGATGAGGACATTTCCTACTTTTCCAAAGTCATCACCATAAAGCAAAATCCTAGAGGCTGAATCTACTCCAGACCCAATCCAGAGCTTTTATTGATTTCTTGGGTAACAGGTCTGCCCATTATAATAAACAACTGGCAGTATGTATTGACAGAGGACCAAAAGGTGTGGGAACTGAATCATTCAAAGCTGAGAGAATCCTATGGAATCGTGTAATAGTATAGTTGGAAGGGACCCCAAGGGTCCAAGGGTCCATAGTCCAAACCCCTGCAATGCAGGAATCTCAACCAGATCATACATGACAGATGACCATCTAACCTTAGCTTTAAAACCTCCAAGGAAGGAGAGTCCACAACCTCCTGAGGGAGTCCGTTCCACTGTCAAACCAGTATTACTGCCAGGAAATTCTTCCTGGTATATAGTGCACATCTCCTTTCTTGTAACTTGAATCCATTGGTTCAAGTCTTACTCTCCAGAGCAGGAGAAAACAAGCTTGTTCCATCCTTTAAGATATTTGAAGGTGTCTATGATATCTCCTCTCAGTCTCCTCTTTATCAGACTAAACATACTCGGCTCCTTCAACTGTTCGGCATAAGGCTTGGTTTCCAGACCCTTGGTCATCTTGGTCGCCCTCATCTGCGCAGGTTCCAGCTTGCTAATACCCTTCTTAAATTGTGGTGCCCAGAACTGGACACAGTACTCTAGGTGTGCCAATGCAGAAAAGAATGGGCTTGTTACTTCCCTTGATTGGGACACTCTACTTCTGTTGACGCAACCTAGAATAGTGCATGCATCCACTGTATAGAACTGCAGCAGGGTTGTTGTGGCTATGGCTCTGTCTAAACTTCTATTGTGGTTTACATAAAGGGAACTGGGCTACAAGGGAACAGATCAGTGGGAGAAGCTAAGGCAGAATTATCCAGACATTAAAGAATTCAAAACATGGCATGTAATTACTGTTTAGCAAAAGAGTTTTACTTGCCTTTTGTTTTTATACACAGTGCATTTAATTCAGTCACTTTATTTAATGATTAAGTTGGCAGCATACAGTACTTACTTTTTACTCATAGCTTCAAAGTAAATTTTTGGGGTTGTAAGAGTTTAACGGGACGCGGGTGGCACTGTGGGTTAAACCACAGAGCCTAGGGTTTGCTGATCAGGAGGTCGGCGGTTCGAATCCCCGCGACAGGGTGAGTTCCTGTTGCTCGGTCCCTGCTCCTGCCCACCTAGCAGTTCGAAAGCACGCAGTGCAAGTAGATAAATAGGTACCGCTCCGGTGGGAAGGTAAACGGCGTTTCCGTGCGCTGCTCTGGTTCGCCAGAAGCGGCTTTGTCATGCTGGCCACATGACCCGGAAGCTGTACACCGGCTCCCTCGGCCAGTAACGCGAGATGAGCGCCACAACCCCAGAGTCGTCCGCAACTGGACCTGATGGTCAGTGGTCCCTTTACCTTTTTAAGAGTTTAATGTGCTTCTATGTGTAAACCAAAAAGTGTGTGCCTTTGGTTTTCTGCTTTCAGAAATGCTGCAATAACTAAATTAGGGATGGACTTCAAAGTTAATTCACTTGCTATCAGGCTAAGGCTGCAACATAGTCAAGCAGCTCCCAGAAACAAGCAATCTGGTACCATATACAGATGCTGAGCAGCTTCTGGTTGCCATGCTAGATCTTGCCTCCGGTGTGATGAACGAATTGCTCCAGTCATTCAATGTCCTGGAAGTTCTGTCAATTCAGAGCACTGTGGTGGAAAAAAAAAAACTGACAGCAAAACACATTTCAAGTGTATAAACCACCTTTCTTCCCCCAAGGGAACTCAGAGCAGCTCACAATTTAAGACAACATGATAACACATTGCAGACAGCAATTAAATCCAGCCATGTAAAAAACTTCATTAAACTGACAAAAGCCTGGATAAAAAAAACCAGTATTTACGTGTTTCCTAATTGCAAGCAAAGAGGGAGACCATATTATTTCCTTTAGGTTGCCAAGGTGCCAACCACTGGGAATGCCCTAACTCAGGTATCCATTCTTGGTGCTACTCCTACTGGTGGGGCCACAAAAATAGCCTCTCCCCCAGATTACAAATTTTGGTGTGTCCCCCCCCCCTCTCTCATCCAGACTGACACAACTTCCAGGTGTAAATCCAAGATGACAGCTGGCAGCAGTTCAGTAGCAAAGTGCCTCCCCCAAACATTAGTGGGACAATTAGTGGTGAGGGGGACCCATAGACAGCACTTTGGGGCAAAAGTTCATTCTGCCTGCCATGACATAATCCCTAGCAGATAAGTTACACAACATCAGACTCAAGCTATAATACTAGAATGTTTTCCTTGTGCGCCTGGGAGAAAGAAAGGGACATTGGCATTCTACTAAACATAAAAAAGGAACTTACACAATCGGCACAGTCTCCAGCTGGGTCAGATTGCATCATATTGTATTTTTTACCCATTTCCCCCCATTTTATTTTATTGCAAAATTCCAATGCAGAGATTGCAATCTGCAGCAGAAAAGCAGCGCGGAAGGGAAAGGCTTCTTAACATACCAAACACAAGATGCACGGTGCTTTTTAGTGGAACGGGTTAAGGAAGGGGGGGGGAGAGAGATTAAGAAGCCCATCCTTCCACACTGGTCTTCTGCAACAACATTTTGCAAATAACAAAGCATAATGGCAGGGCACGATGTACAATGACAACATCCAACTGAATTTCACATGTAGCTTGGTCCTCTCAGCTCCACTCTCCCCGCCCCTCCCTCTTTCTTCTGCCAACATCAACTCCCACAAGAAATGCATTCCTGTGGGTTTGGGCATTAATTGCAGCGAGGGCTACAAACTATCTCTGAAATTCCAGACCTATAAAAGAAGATGAAGTCCAGCTATCTACTATGCTAAATTAGCTGTAACAAATCTGACTCTGGCAGCATCGCTGCTTAAGGACACGGGAGATGCTAGCAAATATGGAACTTGGAGGATTCTCTGCCAGGAGCTCTAGATCTTTCCACTCTGGGTTTCTTTACTCAACACATTTCAGACCCTCATTTCTAAACTAAAAGTGATTCCCACTGTTACAGAAGCCAGTCTCTGAACTACTAATGCAAAACGAAAACCTAACAAGGTGCAACTGCTGCTTATTTCTCTCGCATACCATGGCAACTACTCCTGCATGAAATTAAATTGCCTGCAGAAAGTACTTAAGACAAAGTACTTAAGGTAAATATCTTGAATACATTTACCTGGAAATATGTTTCATTGAATGCAGTGGGACGACATCTGAGTAAACATGCACAGGACCACACTGTAACTCTCCCACTGAAATTAAAGGGATTTGGATTCTAACTTGGTTGCATAGCCAATCCAGCCATGCCTCTACCTGCTCCACACCTTACATCAGGTAGAGGCATGGTTGGGGAAAACAACCCTACAGGTAAAAGTGGGGTCCATGTCAGGCTAAATCTGGCTCATGTGCCAGAGGTTCCCCACCCCTGATTTAGGGGAAGTGTTTATCTTGGCATACAGCAGGGTTTCTCAAATGTTCCCCCAAAACTTGCAAATCTGCCCAAGTAGATGCAATCATCGTCATCATTTGAAGGAACCATTCTACTCAGAAGTCCCATTCAGTTCAATGGGACTTATATCTAGGCAGTGTTTCCCCCCCCCCCTAGAAAAATAGGTGTCGGTACTCACCATGAAGTTGTTACAGTAAGTGCCACACTTTTTAACAATAAAAAGAGGTGCTGGTACTAAGTACTAACTGGGGAAAAACCACTGCATCTAGGTATGCTTGTTGGGTGCTTTGATGAAGTGTTGAGAGATTGTAACATGGAAAAAGATTCAACTCACAAGAAGATATTTGTGGCTATGTGAGAAGCCTCTGCATACAATTATGGATCCTTTTCCGAAACCATTACCATCTGGTTCCAGTCAACACATTTTTAATAACTCTGTCAAAAAAGTATTCTCACAGAACAAGCAGCCCAAAATGGCAAGTGTCTTGTTACTGTAACAAACTCCTCCCCTTTGTTTAGCTGAGTCCATAATTTCCTGGCATCAAAGAAAGTCAAGATTCATGAGGATATTTATGCCGTACTCCTTCTAGGAGTAAGCCCAGTGCTTTTTTCCAGGAGGCACTCAGTACCAGCACTTCTTACCATAACAACTTCATGGTGAGTACTGGCACCTACCGGTATTTTTCTAGATCAGTGTTTTTCAACCTTTTTTGGGCAAAGGCACACTTGTTTCATGAAAAAAATCACGAGGCACACCACCATTAGAAAATGTTAAAAAAATTAACTCTGTGCCTATATTGACTATATATAAAGTAATTCTCTTGAATAGGAATCAAATAAACACAAAGAAAGTATTTTATAATTACTTTATTATGAAATAGTAAGTAAACAGAAATATGAAAAATTATAAAATACTTTATTCAGTGCGCAACCAGGGCCTGTTTGGCTGAACACAAAGCTGATATTCTGGCTGGAATTTTTCCCACGGCACACCAGGCAACATCTCGCGGCACACTAGTGTGCCGCGGAACAGTGGTTGAAAAACACTGTTCTAGATAAAAATCACCCCAGTGAACAAAGGGACTGTGCTTCTGAGTAAAGATGCATACAGTTGTGCAGTTAGGAAAGCAAAAGAGCAGAGTACCAATGGAATTATAAACAGCAATTATTCCTCCCTGCATGCCACTCTAGAGATGTCCACCTGTTGTTGTTGTTTAGTCGTTTAGTCGGTCCGACTCTTCGTGACCCCATGGACCAGAGCACACCAGGCACTCCTGTCTTTCACTGCCTCCTGCAGTTTGGCCAAACTCATGCTAGTTGCTTCGAGAACACTGTCCAACCATCTCGTCCTCTGTCGTCCCCTTCTCCTTGTGCCCTCCATCTTTCCCAACATCAGGGTCTTTTCCAGGGAGTCTTCTCTTCTCATGAGGTGGCCAAAGTACTGGAGCCTCAGCTTCAGGATCTGTCCTTCCAGTGAGCACTCAGGGCTGATTTCCTTAAGAATGGATAGGTTTGATCTTCTCAAGAGTCTCCTCCAGCACCATAATTCAAAAGCATCAATTCTTTGGCGATCAGCCTTCTTTATGGTCCAGCTCTCACTTCCATATATCACTACTGGGAAAACCATAGCTTTAACTATACAGACCTTTGTCGGCAAGGTGATGTCTCTGCTTTTTAAGATGCTGTCTAGGTTTGTCATTGCTTTTCTCCCAAGAAGCAGGCGTCTTTTAATTTTGTGACTGCTGTCACCATCTGCAGTGATCATGGAACCCAAGAAAGTAAAATCTCTCACTGCCTCCATTTCTTCCCCTTCTATTTGCCAGGAGGTGATGGGACCAGTGGCCATGATCTTAGTTTTTTTGATGTTGAGCTTCAGACCATATTTTGCGCTCTCCTCTTTCACCCTCATTAAAGAGGTTCTTTAATTCCTCCTCACTTTCTGCCATCAAAGTTGTGTCATCTGCATATCTGAGGTTGTTGATATTTCTTCCGGCAATCTTAATTCCATCTTGGGATTCATCCAGTCCAGCCTTTCGCATGATGAATTCTGCATATAAGTTAAATAAGCAGGGAGACAATATACAGCCTTGTTGTACTCCTTTCCCAATTTTGAACCAATCATTTGTTCCATATGCAGCTCACAAGAATCTACAGTTAGATGTCCACCTAAAACCTTACAAATAGTGCTGGGTCTGGAGTTCAAAACTGGTGGAGGGGGAAATGAGAGGCTTGATTCTAATTTACTGGGGCCATCCTAAGGAACAACAAATCTGCAAGTTCATATACAACCTCTCCTTTGGGGTTGCCTCCTACTCTCTCAGGGATTCATTGGCTTTCCTCCAGCTGTAGTTCCATTTAGTGCTGGTCAGAGCAGATAAAATCAGTTTTTGCGTTCTATAGCATTGAAGCCAGGTACTAAATGCAGGTTCTGTGGCTTCAGCTGCCTACACACCATATGTTTAAAGCAAGCACACAGACAAACCAATCCTGGCAACAGTAGTTTGTTAAATCTAGTGGAAATTGTAGGTATGTGCAGTGTAAACTACAGTTTCCAAGATTGTTCGCAGGGGGTGTGCTTTAAATGTATGGTATGCATGCAGTCTACCTCTATTTTGTCATTGTTCCAGATAACACAGATATGGACACAAATGCACATGGAGTAAACAGAAGATTAAGAGTCATGATAAACACAGAGAAGTTGGTTATATTGTCAAGAGGAGAAAGTAAATAAATAAATAAATAAATAAATAAATATCCCAGAGTGAAGGGAAACAGAAGTGAGAATATAAAATAGTTGGGAGAGTCCCAGCTGGTGTGAAAGAACAACTGTGTGTGCTTGAAATAAATCAGCATATGGAAGCACCCTAGGAAACTTTTAGAAGGGGAAGAAGAACTGCAAAATGCCTAACCATTGTCTTAGGGTCACACATACACTAAGAAAGCTATTGAACAATAAATAATAGCATTTTTTTCAGATCTAAATATTCCTTATATCTTCTAATACAGCCGTTCTAATATAGTTGTTCTCCTATATACCCAAACTCAGACCATCAGCTATATGGAATAGTTGTCCAGGTGCTGGAAAGTAGCCTTTTTAAAAATCCCAGACATTGTTCAAGCACTTGTTCGACATCTAATACAGGACTGGCAGGCTGGATTCAGCATAGTAGTTCACAGTGCTGCCGTGTAAATCACCTTCAACTTCTCAGTTTCTTTCTTCAAGAAGCTCTTGAGCTGATTTGGCCTGGATTGGCTTTTCTTTGTATGCTTTCCAGTTTTAATTCCTAGTATTCACTAAGTATCAATTTATTTATTTATTTCCTCTTTTCTGTTCTGTGCCTCACAGGGATCCCTTGAAGCTTGATTCGTATGACAAAAACGTGTCCTACAATCTAATTCTTTAATAAATTCTTGAGGGGGAAATTGCACAGCATTGTTTGAGATCAGGCTTACAGAACCTGATCTCATTACCTCACCGTAGCCATCCAGTGAGTGAGACTTTCCAAAAATTTGTAGTACTGTTTGTGCTCAGATTCTGCAGTACCCAGTGGCTCACATCACCAAATCAAACAAAATCATCATCATCATCATCATCATCATAATTTTAATTTCATAAAAAATTAATAATAATATAGAGAAAAATGAAGGAGAAGTTGTTGACAGTGAGCACAAATTCCATGGTGGAAAGAAGAAAGTGAAATGATGGGCTTGAGGGCATCCTGATCAAGTTTGCAGATGACACCAAATTAGGAGGGGTGGCTAATACCCCAGAGGACAGGATCACACTTCAAAATGACCTTAACAGATTAGAGAACTGGGCCAGAGCAAACAAGATGAATTTTAACAGGGAGAAATGCAAAGTACTACACTTGGGCAAAAAAAAATGAAAGGCACAAATACAGGATGGGTGACACCTGGCTTGAGAGCAGTACATGTGAAAAGGATCTAGGAGTCTTGGTAGACCACAAACTTGACATGAGTCAACAGTGTGATGCAGCAGCTAAAAAAGCCAATGCAATTCTGGGCTGCATCAATAGGAGTATAGCATCTAGATCAAGGGAAGTAATAGTACCACTATATTCTGCTCTGGTCAGACCTCACCTGGAATACTGTGTCCAGTTCTGGGCACCACAGTTCAAGAAGGATACTGACAAGCTGGAACGTGTCCAGAAGAGGGCAACCAAAATGGTCAAAGGCCTGGAAACAATGCCTTATGAGGAACGGCTTAGGGAGCTGGGTATGTTTAGCCTGGAGAAGAGAAGGTTAAGGGGTGATATGATAGCCATGTTCAAATATATAAAAGGATGTCATATAGAGGAGGGTGAAAGGTTGTTTTCTGCTGCTCCAGAGAAGCGGACACGGAGCAATGGATTCAAACTACAAGAAAGAAGATTCCACCTAAACATTAGGAAGAACTTCCTGACAGTGAGAGCTGTTCGGCAGTGGAATTTGCTGCCAAGGAGTGTGGTGGAGTCTCCTTCTTTGGAGGTCTTTAAGCAGAGGCTTGACAGCCATCTGTCAGGAATGCTTTGATGGTGTTTCCTGCTTGGCAGGGGGTTGGACTGGATGGCCCTTGTGGTCTCTTCCAACTCTATGATTCTATGAAATGACATGGGTGTTTTCTTTTCTTTTCTTTTCCTTCCATTTGTTTTAAAAACTACAACTGTTATGAAATTATATTGTTTGAGTGAGTAAAGGCAATGATATTCTGATAAAATCACTATTCTGAAAATCAAAGTGAATCAAAGTAATTTAGTTACCTAATAAAGCTCTGATCCAGGAGGATAGATTAGATCTGTGAATGTTCTAAACACACATTTCCAGATGAATTATCCTGTACTTAAACATAAGCACATACTTAAATACATTTCTATATTAGAGTATTATCATTCATAAAGTGTTCTACTGTACAGATATTTCAGAAACACAGATTCATGAGACTTGAAATTTATTCTTCCAACTTTAACTTCAGGTAAACTTGCCTGGAGTTTCATCTAAAAGTCATCTCTCTTCAGACCATTGTGCTCTGTTGTCCCTACCAGCTACTCTGCAAGGATCCCATGGTGACATTGGTAAATTCTAACCCGCTGGGACACATTGGAGCATCTTGGGGAGTAGCCAACAGTCTAATGCTATAAATCGCATATAGGGTTGTTCAGTCAAAACCCACCGATTGCAACCTAAAACCACTGTTACTGGTTTAGGTTTAGGTTTTCTATTGTGATGTTAAATGCAGGGCAGATACAAAATATGAATGACCATGAAGTTTAGACAGAGAAATTGATTATTCACCAATGACATGTGATTTCCCAACTTTATATTATAAACAAATAAATACATCTTAACATATGCAGAGAAAATTGTTGACCAACGACCTAGAAAAGAGATTTGCCTTCATGCAAATTTGTTGTTGTTGTTGTTGTTGTTGTTGTTGTTGTTGTTGTTGTTGTTGTTGTTGTAATATCCCCGGCCATCTGGCTGGGTTTTCCCAGAGCTAATTAGTAGTTGGCAATGGCCTTATCACATTTCTGGTTAACTGGATATTTTAAACTACTGTCCTTTATTCCAAAAATAAAAGTTCACTGCAGATTCTGCATTACCTCCCAGTGTGTTCATGTGAAAACAGTTGAAGAGAGCCCTAGCAACGAAAGATGTATCCACACCTGCCCAATGGCGTTGTGAGTGGTTGTATACCAAGATGACTATCACCTTTTTCAACCACTCTTTTCTTCTTCATATATCTGGGGGCAGGAAAAGGCATCAATAAACTAACCAAGGGTTGGCAGTTTTTTTTGAGTCATGCAGAGTAATGCAGCAATTTCACCCTCAAAGCCCTAGTGATGAAATAGACCCCACACACAATAGTTGCAGGATGGCAACTATTAACAAGCAGTATTATTTATGCATATCAAGTCCAATACAATGTGTTTCTCTCCCTTGAGCCCAAGAGAGGGTCTTCTTGCTCCAAAACTCCTTCATAGCAGGGCATAGGACATAGTCCATAAATTATAGCTTGTCTGTCCTTGCCAACTCCTTTGGGCACAGTGTCTGCTTGAAGTTTCCACACTTGGCAAAACATCCAGCCAACCTCCAACTCCCACCCCCCCATCACTACCTAAGACACACACATGTTCACTTTTAAAGAGAATTAACAAATTAACAAGGCAATGATTCAGCGTTTCTATGACCTTAATTGGAGTCACAAGATTTTTCAGCTGTTCCATTATATTACATTAGTTTTCTTTTCACCAATACAGTGTATTCTTTGTAAAATACATTTTCTAACAAATGCAGTGCAAATACTAGCTCCTACTAGCTCAAAAGGAGTCATGTGGCATTTAAGGCCAATGGGTTTTTGCCATGTCTTATATACGTCTTCATTCCGTTCTCATTCTTCAGTGTAAGCCACTTTTGGACTGCCCATCCAAGTTCTCTTGATTGACTGACTTCCTGCCTCCATTCACCTTCAAACCACCAGTTCTGATACAGAATCTGCTGTGCCCCCACGTATAAGCACAGTACTCCCTCACTGCTACCTCTTCAGAGACGTCCACCCTATCCAGCACTGACATATCTCAATCATTCTAGTGTGGCTTATAATTCTTCCTTATGTGATATACTTTGAATTTCTAAAGGTCAGAAAGGGGGCATAGATTCTGTGTGAACTCTCCGTTCTCTTTTGCAATTTTTTCTCCCTCCCTTGCTACAGAAACTGAGCATACTGTTCCATTTTAGGAATCCTCTATCCACCACTCCACCATTCAGCTGTGTTCCTCATCTATTTATATGCAGAGGGAGAATCTACCTTAAGGCAATTCTTAGACTCTCTGAAACAGGTAGGAGCTTTCAAAGCAAAGACAACGTGAAAATGCCTACAATGGCACCTATTTCCCAGAGGTTCTCACTTGAAAATTCTTTAAGCGTTGAAGGGTAAATATTGAGGTAATTATTTTATATATTAATTAGGCAGCAATTGATGTCCACGCAGCAATTCAGTGTATTGAAACAGCAAACATTGCATCTTTTCCATCTGAAACACTTGATAAACCAAGAAAGCTAACAGCTTCTGTCCTTGTCGCCTTCTTTGAAAGGGCAGGCTCTAAACAGGAGCATGACATATTGGAAAGGAGACAAAAAATCTGCACGGAAGATTAAAACCTTATCTTTGCAAGAGCTTGAAATCTATTGTCTGTTTAATTGAAGATCATTTCAAAGAATGTCTAATGAATACAAAGTCAAATCATTTTTCTCTGATGAGTGATAGACGTTCATGCTGGAAGCTGAGCTGGGGCCATTTTCGCTTTTTGTTTCAAGGACATTTAGACTTCTGTAAGTCTCATTTTTTTATTATAATTTCATGCTAGGAAAGTAGAAAAAACTCCGTGAGTCAATAAAAAGCTATTCAGGGAACAGACAAAACTTTAATGAGATAGTGAAGATATTTCTTATTTAAAGAGACACAGCTGATATGTCCATAATGTGACAACCCTCCAGCATACTGATTAATCAGCTGGCTCTCTTTTCCTTCATGGAAGAGGCTGATTAGACTTCAAAGGTGTCTCTCCTCAGTTGTGGTCCTGGCCAGTAAAGGCTGAGCAGGGCAGTCAACACACAACACATCACATCAAGTTACATTTCTCATGAGCTTCCATGAAGGACATCGTATCCCTTTATGATGGCTCCTAGACACGACGGCTATGTTCTACTTGCACAGTTAAAAGCAGGATGTCTCTGAATGCCAGTTGCTATGGATCACAAGTGAAGAGAGGTGTAGCATCTGGGCTTCCCATAGACACCTGGTTGGCCACTGTGGGAACCGGGTGCAGAACTAGATTACAGACTCTTATGTTTTAGGCTGTTCAAGCTTACTACAGGGAAGTTGTGCACGCCATTATTGATCTAATGACAAAATATTCAGAATAAAGTTTCTAAGCTATCTCCAATCTATGGGATTCTCTGAGCTCTAGAAGGTGAAGGAAGGAATTGAATAGGTTTTGAGCTAATTATATCAATGAAAAAAATTGGGCAACAAGGGCAGTAAATGCCATGTTGCTTTTGTGGTCAAATTGCTTTCAATCCAAGCACAGACATAACGGTGGGAGGCTTCAGGATTCTGCCTGCACACCAGTGGAACAAATGTATCTAGAAACGTGTGTATGCTACAATTATATAAATGTGCAGAATGGGGCATGGGGCAAAGTGTTTAACACCAAGAACCTCTGATTTTATTCTAAAGTTACTAGTCCAAAGGGCTGCAAAGTTCTATACCACAGAAGCCAAGGTACTGGCTAAGAAAGATAAGCAGTGTTTGGGATGGAGCTTCAGTGCCCTAACAAGCGTCCTTGTCCCTCTCCCGGAGTAACAAAACCAAAATAATAATGATAATTCCTTTACTTTTGCTGAATATACATACTGTATACATATTGCTGAATATTCCAAAAGTTGAAACATGATCAAGCATATCCAAAGTAGAAATGTTTTCTCTGTGTGCATGCACACACATTTAAAAATCCTTCATAACACTTCATTCAGTAAGTGCTAACCGAGGGAAGCTACATAGAACATACAGTATTCTGGAAACATGCCCAGAATGAATTTCCATTCTCTAAACTGTGCACCAAGTATATAATTTATACTCTTTCGAGTGGAGACCAAAAAATGAAGCAGCAATCCTGATAACTAACAACTCACATTAACCCAGTAAATCTCAGCAGTTAGGCATGATTTGGACTTGTAATGATGCCATGTATAAAAGCCTTACAGAAGCTGGACTGCATGTTTAAATCCTAGTAATATTTGCTTTTTTGTCTCAAAATTACATCCAAAAGAATAGGCTCCATTTCATAGGCCTCATTCTATAGTTTAGGCTGGAGAGACATCTGCAGAAATATAGATCTGCCCACTGTTGCCCACCTATTTACCGGTACAAGTTGAATAGTTACTGCTTCTACAGAGTGAAGCCTTATATCTACAGTTGCAGGAGAGAGAATTGGGGCTCCCTTACAATGAATTTGTAGATATAGCAAAAAATACTGGAGAAACCTGGGAGGGGGGCTGCTGAAATAGCATTTTTGGGTATATTCAGTGAAGACAACCATGAGTTATTATTTAAACATTTAATTGGTTACTCCTTAATGGCAACAATAATGAAAGATGGAGCAAACTTGTTTTCTGCTGCTGCAGAGGGTAGGACCCAAACCAATGGATTCAAATCACAAGAAAGGCGTTTCCACTACACATTCGGAATAACTTTTCTGAGCACAAGAGCTGTTCGACAGTGGAACAGACAACCTTGGAATACAACCTTCATTGGAGGTTTTTAAAGAAGAGGTTGGGTGGCCATCTGCCAGCAATTCTTTAGCTGTGATTCCTGCATTTCAGGGGTTGGGCTAGATGGGCCATCAGATCCCTTCCAACTCTTCCAGTTCTATGATTCTAGAACAACAATTTTTCACCTTCAGCTGAAGTATACCGGTTATGTCTCCTGTGCTGTTAGATGTATTAGCTAGATAGTTAATTTATTAACTAGATAGCTAGTTAATAGCTGGTTCTCCTTTGGTAAGGCAGCTTCTGTGTTCATTCAGTTATGAAAAGCCTATTTCTTTGTGCATGCAGGTAGCAACTCTTGAGCAAGAGAGAAAAGTGTGAAAACATACATTTAAAAAAATGGTACAATAAAAAAATCATGTTATTAGGCTTTTGGCAACAAATTGAAAGGAATTAGCATGCTGTATTAAAGTTGTTTCTGAATTACATAAAAGTAGGAGCTACTCATCTCTCTTGTTAAGTTCAAAGGCACTTAAGAAGAGTCAGTGCTTCAGACCTTGCTACACATGGCCAATAATTGACTGTCTCCTCTATACATGTTAACTACATTTCTTCAGCTACCAAGGGCTTTTCACTTCTACAACTGCAGTACTTGTAACTCTGAAATTTTAAAATCTCATTTGATATTTTCCAGAGTGGAAATAAATGCAGAAACATTAAAACATTCTTAAAAACATGTGAACAGCCCTGCTGAATCACCCCAAAGGCCTATCTATATAGCAGGGGTAGGTATCCTAAGGCCCGGGGGCAGGATCCGGCCCAATCGCCTTCTCAATCCGGCCTGCGGATGGTCCGGGAATCAGAGTGTTTTTACATGAGTGGAATGTGTGCTTTTATTTAAAATGCATCTCTGGGTTATTTGTGGGGCATAAGAATTTGTTCATTATTTTTTTCAAAATATAGTCTGGCCCAGCACATGGTCTGAGGGACAGTGGACTGACCCCCTGCTGAAAAAGGTCGCTGACCCCTGCTATATAGCATCCTGCTTTCACAGGAACCAACCAGACACCTGTGGGAATCCAACAAACAAGACATGAATGCAACAGTACTCTTCCACAACTGCTGGTATTCAAAGCAGGGAAAGGAGGAGGGAATTCGATGTTGCTTCTCATTTTAATGAGAAACTACCTAATTCATAGTTCTTGACCCAGTATGTGAGCCACAGGTATCCTTTCATATTTGCACTTTGAATTTGAATTGCACTTTCCAGCCAATGTGTAAAAAAATGCACAATATTAGGAGAAATCGCTTGCAAAAACATGTAATTAGACAAAACTGTATACAAAGATGTTTATCAGTAGAAATTCATGCTAAAATGCTGACAAAATTTCAAGAGGATTTTTTTTTTTTAAAAAAATGCAAATCGCTGTGCAAATGTGAACTGAATTTAAGATCTGAAAAATGAGAAACTGAGAGACTGAAACTGAGGCATTTGTCAGACTGTACTTCAGGCGTGGACTCACAACACAGTCATCCTGGCTAGTAGAGCCTAGTCACTGATGGTCTACCCACCATGATTTTGTCTAATTCTCTCTGTGAAGGTGAATTTCATAGTTAAATTGTGCGCTATGTGAAAAAGTGCTTTCCTTTGTCTTTCCAGAGTCTTCCAGCATTCAGCTTCACTTGATGGCTCCAGGTTCTACTGTTATGGGAGAGAGAGAAAACCTCTCAATAACTCTCATAATAACTTTAAAAGGTTATGAAGAAAGAAGGAATTACCTTTGCAGAAGTTATGCTACTGTAGCAAGACTTGTTCTTCTGTATCAGAGGCTGCTAACCTTTTGGAGCCCATGGACACCTTTGCAAACAAGAGAAATTGCTGTGTGCACCACACACACCAACAAATACAAATACATTCTATTCCCTGCAATTGAATGCTTCTTTCAAGCCTAAGTTCAGCAGGGAAGGGGAACTTGTGGGCATCAGACAGAACCTCTACAAGCACAAATGTGACTATTGGTACCATGCTGATGACCCATATTCTATATGCTTTATAAATCTACCTTTAAGAGAATGTCTTAATCGGCACTGCTGGTACTGAACATATCAGCATAGTTGGTAATATCTCCACAAAATTTCTATGTACATAGTTGTTACTCATTTTTGTAGTACTGTACTTACTATACCAGTGGTTAAAGAAGCAGCAGCCATGCACAATAAACCTGAGTTAGAGGGGTAAATACTCTAAAATACATTCCTTGCTACTGGAAATTTCAATTTTCTTAATTTTAAAAGCTATGGTAGAAATAAGTGGTTATCATTAGTGGTTTTGATGTAAAATTTTAGTTAGCACGTCGGGTACCTACTCAGCAGGGTGTCAAACAGGGATGTGTACTACCTCCTGTTATGGAAAAATACTCCCCTTTTGTTTAACTATTATATAAACGACATGGTATCCAAAGTAAAAGGCCCACCATTCCACTCACCTAAAACTGGCAGACAGGCGAATATCTATCCTTTTATATGCGGACGACGCTCTGATCTTATCAAGGACCCCAATTGGGCTACGGAGGGCACTACGGTCACTAGCGGAGTTTTGTAAAGAGGCCCGTCTCTCTATAAATTATAATAAGACTAAAATAATGTCTTTCGCTAAGCGCCCTAAGAGTTATACATGGTGCATAGACAGCCAAAAAATTGAACAGGTTCACTGCCTAAAATACCTAGACATTGTCTTCCATGATAAAGGGTTAAAGAAAGCCCACATAATAGTCAGCAACAACAGCCCACAAATCCTCCACAGCCCATCTAAGCTTTCTCAGATCAAAGGGGGCACAGTACATTCCTGCGGCTCTTAAACTGCGGCTGAAGTGATGGCTCAGTTGCTTTTTGGAGCCAACCTTATCATTCCGCCACCAAATCTGATGGTATTCGAAAGAGTCCAGTCAAAATTCCTCAGAACGGCTTTACAAATGCCCCTCTGTGTGTCAAATGCAGCCATACAGTTAGAAACAGGCATGATTTGTGTGAAGGCCAGAGCATGGATGCAGGCGTGTAACCTCTGGCTGAAACTTAACCTGAAACCTCAGGGTCTAACCTCGCTGGTATTAAAAGATAACTATCAATCCCTTTGGAGCAAGGCCATAGTAAAGAAGATGACAAGTATAGGCCTCCATCTCATGTCACAGCAAAGATCATTGTTAAACAGACGATGACAGACATAGAAAGACAGAAGTATCTGAGTAAAGTACCTCACTTTCTAATCCAGGAGGAACGGAGATACCTGTCCAGCCCAGCTAGATATCCAACAAGAAATACCCTCTCATAGAAGAGCATTTACTCTAGCCCATAATCACATAATGCCTTCAGCAGTTCTCCAAGGGAAGTACAAACGGACCCCATTGTGCGAGAGATACTGCCTGTGCAGAGATGGAGAGGTGGAAACTATTGGCTACATACTCCTGCGATGCTGCTTCTACGAGGAGGTGCGAGGCGAGCTTATCCACTCGAGCTACCTGGACACTCGGACAATTTCTATATAGAGTGGCTTCTTTCAGATGCTAACACTAATGTGACAGCAAAGGTAGCCAGGTTCTGTGCTAGAGCCATAAAAATTCGGTCCGATCTAGTTCGCAGTACCCACACAACTTCAGGACAGAGCTAAAGATGAACCAATGCTATAATCGGCTGTAGCCCACCTTTTAAAGTAGTGATATCTTCTTTTATCTAAACATTTTAAAGTTTAAAGTTTATATTTATAGTTTATATTTTAGAATGTATTTTGGATTGTTTTTATGGACATATGTATGTGCTGGTTGAGAACCGTAACAGTAAATCATCATCATCTACCTTTAATAATGCTTTCCACAAGTTTTCCTGGAACAGGCATGTAATTTTCCAAGATCCCTTCTGGATATTTTTCTAAAAATTGGTGTTTCCTTGGCCACTTTCCAGTCCTCAGGTGTGAAGGCTGACCTTAAAAACAAGTTACATTTTTTAGACTATTATCAATTTCATATTATTCCTCAACAACCTTTAGGCGTATGCCATCTGGATCCTGTAATTTGTCAGTTTTTAATTTGTCAATGAGTCCTAAAACAGGAGTTCAAAACCCCCAGCCAAACTTTCTTCTATTCTCAAAGCCTTGAAAGAAAAATAGAATAGACTATGAAACAATACTGAAAATCAGAGGTGCTTCGCCAACGAAAGTGAAAATAAAACTAGAAAGACTGCTTTGGCTGAGCTTTACTTAAGAAAGCCTGTTGATTTCAAAGGAAAATGGTTAAGAAACCACTGTTGTTTAACTTTGTCTGGGTCATACTTGGCTTTTCCTGGAAGACACATCATTCAGCCATGCAAGTCACCTTGAAACCATTTGTCACTGTAATGCTAATTTCTGTAAATCAAGCGATTTCTAGGAATTCTGCTAGCATGCTAAGGAAACTAATTGACTGCACATCACTATGAGCACATATCAAGAATTCTAGACTTCAAATTTAATTGAATTTCTTAAACACATCACACTTTCTTTCAAATGATTCATTACTGCAAGATAGCTATGCATCGTTACAATAATCCCAGTTTTTCAGATTCAAAGTAGAGATGTCATTTCATCTTTCGTCATTAATATATTAATGTTATTAGCTGCTGTACATTGTGTGATATATACATTTTTGTAGGTATTATTGACTGGACTGTGTGCATGTTCAGCATTTTAGGCTCCGTTTGTTTCATTGAGAGAGCAAAGCAGATACATCTTCCTCACTGAAATCAATGATGTTACAATGATGTTAACTTTGGCTGAACTATGTGTATCATGGCAAAGATCGCCAGACAATTTAAGCTATTTTGATTAAAAGTTGGGTCCACAGCATTCTTATCTACTTGCCACAATCTTTATTCCAGTAGCCGCCATCAATTTATGATATCATATTTGTATCCCACTTTTCTCCCGGCAACCAAGGCCAGCATAATGTGACACAGGTTAGGTTAAACAAAAGGCTAGAAATATGTGCAATTCTATTAAGAGATTTAGCAATGAAGCTATTAGTGTGTTAATGGGAAGCAATAGTTGCTGTCCTCTGCCCCAACCTATAGGAGATACGTTGTGTGGGATACTTTCAAGCTGCTGATATTATTCAACCTCTACAGGAAGCTTCTGAAGTCTCGTCATTCATTTGGTGATAACACCCAAGTTGTAGTTTCTTTTTTCAGTTAATGCAAATGCAGCAAGAATACTTGGGATCTTTAATGGGCTGGATAAAACTAAACAAATGGCAATAAATTCATTTTTTGCAAGCCCAAGGACCCTTTCCTTACATTTACATTTCTTCATGATTTGATCACATTGTCCTGCTTTTATTCTCATCTGCCTTGTGATCTTCACAACACCAACTCTTCCAACCACACCCACACTCTTCTTCCCTCTGCCCATTATCTTCTGCTGTAATTTATGCTCAGAGCTCCCTCCCTGATCATTTAGCATGGTTGCCACCTCTCTCCTCCTTCAAATCCCTCTTTGGAACATACCTTTTCCATCAGTAAAGGGTAAAGGTAAAGGGACCCCTGACCATTCAGGTCCAGTCGCAGACGACTCTGGGGTTGCGGCGCTCATCTCGCGTTACTGGCCGAGGGAGCCGGTGTACAGCTTCCGGGTCATGTGGCCAGCATGACAAAGCTGCTTCTGGCGAACCAGAGCAGCGCACAGAAACGCCGTTTACCTTCCCGCCGAGTGGTACCTATTTATCTACTTGCACTTTGACGTGCTTTCAAACTGCTAGGTGGGCAGGAGCTGGGACCGAGCAACGGGAGCTCACCCCATGGCAGGGATTCGAACCGCCAACCTTCTGATCAGCAAGCCCTAGGCTCTGTGGTTTAACCCACAGTGCCACCTGGGTCCCTTCTCCATCAGTAGCTTGCCCTAACTGACTGGTACACACCCTTGGATTCAAAGAGAAGGGCAGTGCATAGCAACCATGTCTCCAGGACTGCAACTGCTTTAGGTCAGCTCACTTTCTTTTTTTCAGATTGCAGCACACACAAGTTACCTCCAGCAGAAATAAGCAGATAGAGCAATGTGCATTTTTTATATTCTATGTGCTAAGCCTCTCACAGTGGCTTATAAAAAATGCAGCAACAACAAAACAGTTTGAACACATTTGTGAAGAGATAAAAAAACCAGCATACGTAATCCAGCGATTCAGGAAAGTTTTGATCATCCTCTGAAAGGGAGTCAGCCAGCCTTCCTCTGTAGGGAAGGAATTCCAAGGAGAAGGTACACTACAGAGAAAGCCCAAGAATGCGTTCCCACCATCCCTTCTTCAACGCACTTCCTCTCGTCGCGCATGTAGTGGAACATAAGAGAAGATGCTCCTTTAGATAACCAGGCTCCAGGCATTTAGTATTCAAGCCAAGTCAACTTTTGTGGTCTCAGGATCATTGTACCTTGCCGTGTGCAGATGTGGATGTAATGGCAGGTGAAAGGGCCACACTCAAAATATGGAAGCTAGTCTACACCTTACTTTCCATAGTGCAAGATTGTAGCTCTCGTGTTTGAAAAATGGATTTGAAATACTATTTGTGGGGGGAAGGATTTGAAATACTATTTGTGGTGACCACTGTGAAAATATCAGCACTTGCAACATCAAACCATCAAAAAATTGCAAGTCCTAAGGTCCTTTCAATAATGAAACTGCACTTCAAAGAAATGATACAGTGCCAATGGCCCCAAGTATATGATGGCTGTGACTGAACATTTGTTCAAACATAGAAAGTTGCTTGATGAAATGTTTACTTTCTTCCATTCTCAGATCCGTGGTGTGTGTGTGTGTGTGTGGCCCTCTTCTATTCCATTATCTCCCAGTTCATTTCCATACTGTCAACTGGCAAAAAGAACTTTCCTTTGCTGTTGTGGCTTTATACCATCCTCCAACGCCATGGCGTGAGACGAACCACTTCTTTGCTAAAATGAAACAGAGCTAAATAACTGCAGAAAAGAAATATTAGTCAATATTATTTCACCAATGACTAATTTATTTATTTTTATGCCCTTACTCATTTATGTAAGAGCATAAGTAGAGTCCTGCTGGATCAGACAAGTTCAGCTATGTTCTGTGTGAAGAATTGCCTTTGTCTGCCCTGAATTGCCTTTGTCTGCCCTGAATTTTCCATCATTCAGCTTCATAGATGACCCTGGATTCTGGTATTATGGAAGCTGAAGAAAAGCTTTCCTCTGTCCACTTTTTCACACTATACATAATTCTATACATCTCTATCATGTTCATTCTTGCTAACCTTTTGTCTAAACTAAAATGCTCCAATTGTTGTAACCTTTTCCCAGGGAAGAGTTACTCCAGCCTTACTTAAGTAGCCATCCTTTTTGTCATTTTCTATATTAAATTTTAATTGGTTTAGCCTTTGTACCTTGATTGACCAAAGTTAATATACATGCATTAAAACTCAGAAATTGCTTTAGCTAGCCTGAAGCAAATAATAATAATTTAAAAGTGCATCAGGTTATTCCAGTGCAATTGTGGAGAAAGAATATAGGTATGCCACATCTAGATCATATATATGGAAATGCATTTACTTCTAACAAATGTTATGCAGTACACACTATAATGGCAGGTTGGTTTTCCCCTTTGTTGATAGTTTTGTGAAAGGAATATTTGTATAGCATAGCACTACTTGCTAAAGGTTGGATTTTGTTTGCTTCTGTAACAGGAAATCTTTTTCATTAGTTTTTCTCTGCAACTTGAAGCTCTCAAACTTCAAAAACTTAAGGTCCAACACTTCCTGATTTGACATGAGATGACCTATCAGATCCCAAGTGTGGAAGGAGTAGAGATGGGAAGGCCTGGGGGGTTGGCAAAAAAATGGGGAGGGGGAAACCAGGGGTTGTTTTTTTTTCAATTTTTCCGGTTTTTTTCCAGGCCTTCCCATCTCTAGGGTTACCGGTAACAAAATAAGATATCTTGTCTCAAAAACAGTTTGTAATTGTGATTTTATCACCTGTGTGATAGCCTGTTGCAGCAATGACAAAATAAGTATTACAGAAGCTTAAAGTGAAATCCAGATTTGCCCTGCAGAGCAACAAAGGTGCCACCACACCCTCACTCATGGCAGCAGAAAGTAGAGGTGGCACAAAGTTTGGGCCTGATCCCTGTGTCAGGTTCAGTTTGACACAGGGATCGAGGCCAGATTATGCCTGGTGTTGACTAGTGCCAGCTGTGAGAGCAGTTTAGGAGCTCTGGCCAGCCCTTTAAACATCCCCTTTCAAGGCTATACGAGGCTCTGGTACCCTGAGCAGTCAGAAGGAAGGAGATCTTTCTCTACCAGTGGAGTGACAGAAGCAGAGGGGTGCCTCCACTCAGTCCAGACTCCCCACAGCCGTCGCTATTGGGGATGGGTGGGTAGATGTCCACCTTAGACACTTATTGCAGCATAAGCTTTCATGGTCTAGACGTAGTCACTCTTAACTTTCACTAATACTGTATTGCTGAAGTCACAGAATTGGATGGTGAAGCCACTCAAAAGAATTAAGAAGTATCTGTTGAAACAAGCACCTGACAGATGAAGGAGGGAACAGTAGGGAAGTGTGTTGTTGTTTTTTTAAAGATTTCATTAAGACTTTTCACAATACATTACAATAAAAGAACAAAGTAATCTAAACAAAAACATAGAATCAAGAGATTATTTGCTTGTTTCTTTGAGTCAGGCATAGGCAAACTCGGCCCTCCAGATATTTTGGGACTACAACTCCCATCATCTGGCATTGAATGTGTAGGTCTCGTGTGGGGCACCAAGGAGAGCTTGGCTGGTGCACCAACCACCCAGTGCACCGGCAGCCACCCTGTCAGACCTGCTGGAGATGGCGGCGGGCTGGGCCTTGGAGTTCCCAAACCTATTGGTTTTGGGAGACTTCAACGTCCATGCCGATGCCGTCCCCTCCTCACAGGCTCTGGACCTAGTGACTTCCATGGCGACACTAGGGCTCTCCCAGTTTGTTTTGGGCCCCACTCATCAAGCACCGCTCCTCCCCTGCTCAGGTGGCAAGCCTATTTGGGCTCACCCACGAAGGCTGATGGATCCTGATAGATTCCGCCAGGCCTTGCGGGACCCTGCTCTCCCTGGCGACTCATTAGATGACCTTGTCGAGGACAGGAATAACCTTGGCGGTCATTGATGAGATTGCACCTAAGTGCCCTCTGCGATCCCGCCGAAACCAGGCCCCTTGGTTTACCAAGGAGCTCCAGAAAATGAAGCGGGACCTCAGACGGCTAGAGCGAGTATGGCGATGGACTCATGAAGGAACTTCAAGAACATCTTATAGGACGCTTATGAAAGCCCTGAGGAAGTCAGACTATCCTCCACCAGGGCCAAGGCCTTTTCAGTGATGGCTCCGACCTGGTGGAATGCTCTGTCCCACAAGACTAGGGCCCTACAGGACTTAACCTCCTTCCGCCGGGCCTGTAAGACAGAGCTATTCCGCCTGGCCTTTAATTTGAACTCAGCTTGATCTTTTATTTCCCTTCTCTCCCCCCCCTCCTTTTTATGAAGATTACCCACTCTGGGACCCCACAGCTAATTCTCCCCTGGCCTCCTCGCTGGCCCAAATAGGACTATAGACTTCCGGCGGCGACGCCATTAAAGGTGGTCGTGGGTTGCTTCGGTTGCGAAGCACCCAGTACGTCCCGGGGGTTAGGAGCCCTGTACCCGCATATCGGGGCTCCGGTTGGGGTGCGGGAAGAGCGTCCCGCACCCTGGGCTCCCCGGCTGTGCCCATTGTGGCTCCGAACCCTTCCCCCGCTCCCCCTGTAAAGGGGGAGTGGGGGTGAAGGGACGACGGAGCCGGGCTATAGGGGACATGCCTCAACCGGGATGTAAATGCGGCGACAAAGCCTTTGATGAGCGTCTAAGTTCTACCTGTCTTTAATGAGCTGATAAGAACCCAGTGACTGTGAGTATTTGAATGACTCTTTGTATTCTCGGAACGATCTGGGGGAAAGAAGAAAGGCAGCCCGCCTCCCTCCCTTCGGAGATGAAAGAAATTAACTCTTTAAGTGACTGCTGCTACTATAATCGATAGAAAGCATTGGGAATTTTAAAACTGAGACTGCAGAGATCTCCTTTTGGGGGTTAACTGGGAATAAAATATCTCCTTTTGAAGTTTTGGTCTTTACACCTCGGCTTCGGAGAAATGGCGACCGGGACTGACGTGGGAAAAAATTGAAACAAAGGGAGGAAGAGACAGGAACTGAAACTTGATACTCACTCTCCCTCCGAAAATGCTGGACTTTGCGTTTGCATTGACACTGAACTTTGATTTAGAGGATGAGGAAAGGCTTACTGTCTTGAGGCTGGAACTGATTAATCGGAAACTACAAGCTTTGAGTGGAATTGTAAGTAAAAAGAATTTACTTTCCACAGAGGAGGCTTTTAAAAAGATTGATGAAATGGAATCAAGCCTTTGCAAAGAGCTGGAAGGGGTGATTGAAGAATTTTTTGAAGTGTTTGGGCAACTCCGGAAAGAGGAACCGATTTCTGGGGGTGGCAGCCCTAGAACGGGGAAATTTACAATATCCAGACTCCGAGGTGGCAGCTCGGGGTCGAGGGACATGGAATTAAGATTTTTACAAGAACAAGAATGGCAAAAAGAAACGGAGGAGCCCAGAAGGAAAATGCTGAACACCCTGAAGCTCGATGCAAGGTTTGTTGTGAATGCAGCCTGGATTTGTGGACGTCTGGAAGAAGATTATTGGAGAGCCAGTTCTGGTGAAAGACAGAAAAAGACAATGGACAGAGGGGGAGTGGGTTGAAGTATTAAATTTACAATTTAAATGGTCTGTCATGGTATCCGAAATCGGAGTGTGAAGTCTGTTAATCATAAGTTTATTTTAAGTAAGAAAGGAGATATTGAACTTTAAGTTAAAAGCAGCATGATAAAGGATAGAAGAAATAAGTTTAGTTATAAGAATATTTGATTATGATTTAGGTTATATTAGTAAGATTAAGATAATTGTGTTATTTTTAAGTAAAACTAAATTTTCTATAGAGTAAAGTTGTTAAGGAAATAAGTATATTGATTTAAAACCGAAGGTGAAAAGGCGGGGGAAGTCAAGCGTCAAGATTCGAAAGTAGAAATTTTTTTTTGTAAGGTATACAATTAAGAAGAAAAATCCTGACTTTATGTGTATTTGTACTTGTTTTTATATTTGTAGGTGTGGGGTTGGGTTTGTGTTTTTTTTATGAAAATGCTAATAAATTCTGTTAAAAAAAAACAAAAAAAAAACAAATAGGACTAATTGTAGCCAGCTAGCCCTGGTGACTATATAATGTTTATTGGATGGATTTCCCCAAATTGATTTTTGAACTTTGAATTTTATTGTTATTCATGCTTTTATACTGTATTTTATGCTGCTTTTATGTTGTATTACAATTAAGTGTTTTAAATTTGTTGTTAGCCGCCCTGAGCCCTGGGTTTCTGAACTGGGAAGGGTGGGGTATAAATAAAATTTTATTATTTATTATAATTAATTATTCCTAGCTAACAGGACCAGTGTTCAGGGATGATGGGAGTTGTAGTCTCAAAACATCTGGAGGGCATAGTTTGGCTACCCCTGCTTTGAGTTGTATATAACACTGCCATTCCACCTGGGCAATGGAGCTTCCCTCGACTCTTCCCTGCAGCTTCAACCCCACCCCCTTCAGGGGATTGAGGGACCCTTTGCAGAAGATTTGGGGGGCACAAGGGAAGTAGAGAGGATGAAGAAATCCCATTCCACATGCAACCCTTTGTCTCACTGTGCAGCCTGCCTTCAAAGTCAAAAGCAAGCAATTTTCAATAGGTTAGGTTTCATAAACTAAAGCAGTTTTATAAACTAAAGCAAATTATATATGATGTTCAGCAAGGACACATTGAAGGCAGCCAGGAAAGATATATTATAGCTGCTGTAGTCATATTGAAACAGTTGAAATTTGTCTTTAATTCATAGCTTATTTTCAAGATATGCTATTCTAACTCCATGGAAACTATTATAGTTTAGCATTTGAATATGCACTCAGGGAGTCCTTAATCCACAGTTCACAGAAAATAAAATATAACTTCTTTCCAATACTCAACACCAAGAAGCATTTATTTTGAGTCAATAAGGATGCAAAGAATAAAATACAGAAATTATATGGTTGCCTATATATAATACATGCACAGTAAGTGGGCATATTTATAAATATCCAATTCAAAACATTACACTTCAGTCCATGATTGTTTCTTCTAGAGACTTATGTGCCTTAATTATTTCCTGTAATATCAAAGAGCAGAACACTAATCCAAATTAAACTACTTTAAGTTACAGGAGTGCAGCAACCACAACAAAACATTAGACTGGTATTTTACTGGGGGGGGGGGGAGAGATATGAAAATGTTGGAATTGGTGAATAAGGAATGCCAGAATATCTTTGCAGAGTTGTTCCTGAAGTAAACCTCTGACATATCTAACTGGAACGCTTTTCAGCGAACAAAGGGCTAAAAAAATAATGTTATGCTTTATAGAACTTCACAAGATTTCCGCTGTCTGTTACAATCAAGCTTAGGCCCTTTGATTTAAGCTGCTTTAACCTTTCTAATTTCTAGAGAATTTTTTAAAGTTCTAAACCAGCGTTCCCTGAGCCACGAGACGTAGGCCTATTTGTGTCATCATTGTGCAAGGCACACTGACTCCGTGCGAGACCTGTGGGCCAGAGCTAATCCTAAGAATAAAGCCCTAGGCAAATCCAACAGCTTTCCTTGAATGAAACTCTAGGCAACAATCTAAGAGATACTACTCGCGCTCTCCAAGGTGAGTCAGTAGGCAAGACGGCATATAAGGCAAACAGGCAGATTCTCTGCTCCCTGTTCTTTAGCAAGACACTCACTGACTCCCCCCCCCCCCAGCATGCATGTGTGTTCACACAAACACACGTGAGATAGACCTGAGTACCAGCCACTATTAGAAACATTGTCGACTTCTGCTGTGGAAGATCATCACTAGCGTCCTCTTCCCCATTTCTGCTTGAAAGCATCAGTAGATATTAGCATATTCAGCTAATAATCTTACTGTCTGACAATATATACCAGTCATAACATTCTCTTTGAACTTTGCTCACAGGGTCTGATTAATTGTTTTTCTTTGATGCGGCCAGAAAGTTATGCGGCTATACTTTAGCCCAGTTGAAACCAACATTTCAAGTATGCACTAATCCTTAGGAGCAACCTTTGCATTTTGCAAAGGACTCTAACCTAATTCCTCATTAAAACTTTACTGATTAAGCTTTAATACTTGCCAAATTGAAAATTAAAGCTTGTCTCCCTCCCACTCCCCTCTTTTCAGGCTAAGCAGAATTATTTTCATCTGGGTAATTAACTCAGGTTCTTATACCTGAACCTCCAGAAGGTGCCCGGAGCTGACAATGGTTTTCCTAAAATGGATTGATCATAATTAATTACCTTACTATCAAAACAAAATTAAATTTCTAAGATTTCCACAGTACAGTATTAAACAGAGAGCTATATTTGAAGGCCTCTTTCTCATACTGTACAGACCGGTTACAGAAAGACCTGGATCTGTAATGACCCAGGAAGTTCGCCATCCCATCATCTCTTAGATTATAGCCCAGCTAATCCCAAATGTCCAAAGTGGGCAACTAGAGTAATGCCATGCCTGAGGGAGCTTATGAGGAACGGCTTAGGGAGCTGGGTATCTTTAGCCTGGAGAAGAGAAGGTTAAGGGGTGATATGATAGCCATGTTCAAATATATAAAAGGATGTCATATAGAGCAGTGTTTTTCAACCTTTTTTGGGCAAAGGCACACTTGTTTCATGAAAAAAATCACGAGGCACACCACCATTAGAAAATGTTAAAAAAATTAACTCTGTGCCTATATTGACTATATATAAAGTAATTCTCTTGAATTTTTCAATTTTTCCCACGGCACACCAGGCAACATCTCGCGGCACACTAGTGTGCCGCGGAACAGTGGTTGAAAAACACTGATATAGAGGAGGGTGAAAGGTTGTTTTCTGCTGCTCCAGAGAAGCGGACACGGGGCAATGGATTCAAACTACAAGAAAGAAGATTCCACCTAAACATTAGGAAGAACTTCCTGACAGTAAGAGCTGTTGGACAGTGGAATTTGCTGCCAAGGAGTGTGGTGGAGTCTCCTTCTTTGGAGGTCTTTAAGCGGAGGCTTGACAGCCATCTGTCAGGAATGCTTTGATGGTGTTTCCTGCTTGGCAGGGGGTTGGACTGGATGGCCCTTGTGGTCTCTTCCAACTCTATGATTCTATTATTCTAGGTTGCTCAAAGTCCAGTGCCTTCCAAAGCTATCTAACTAACTCAATTAATCTAGGCAACAGTGTGCATCACAAGAACAGTCAGGGTGGAAACAAATCCCTAGGGACCCATTAGAGCAATGCTCAACATCTCCCATTGGCACTTCAGGTCACCATGCTGGATATATAACCTCTGAAGAAGGAGCAGGGAACCTGTCCCATCAGCCCCAGCCAGCCAGCATGGTTAATGGTCATGGATAATTTGAGTTGCAGTCAAACAATATCAGGCTCTAGAGCCCTTAAGACTTGGGTCCAATAAACCTTGCCTACCTTGAGTGATCCAAAGATCTAGGAAGGGAGTGGAGGAGAAGGAGGGAGAGAGGTTCCATCTATGTTTCCACACCATGCATAACATTTTAAACCTTTGTCAGGTCCTCCCTCTGTAATCTTTTTTCACCAGTAAAAAGCATCAAAACATGTTAGCCTTTCCTTCTGGGAAAGATTCTCCAAAGGTGGCTTAAGTTGGGTCACTTTTCCTGCTTGTGAATTTCTTAGTGGTCCCTGCAAAGCACCATATGCTCACAAAGGATGTTAACGAGCTGCCATCAAGACACTCCCAAATTGTATTATATCATAAATATTTTAGTAATAAACCTTCAAAAACCTTTAGGTTAGTCTGCCCCAAAACAAAGATAATTGAAAGACTAAAATATAATTAGGTCGTCTGTACCCAATTTCTTATGAGAGACTAGCCAAAATATGTATAATTCAAAAGCCTCAGTAATACATTTCCTTATGATTGCTACAGTGATTATTCTTTAAAAAAAATCTTTTACAAATATTTCTTTTGTTCTGTACCTCATATGAGAATATCAATGTTGCAGTCACTTGAAAACAAAGACTAACAATAAAAAGCCTATTTTTCACATCAGCAGTTGCATAACATACAAGCATAAATCAGGAGTAGGTTTTTCAGAAAAATATTCATGAGTGGATAGACGCCGAAGATTGTTATAGCTCCTTTCTGGCATTCTAACAAAAAAGGATTAGCAGACTGCCATAAGCAGGCACAATTCCTCATACAGCTGCATATTTATGGTATACGGAAATAAGGACCCAAAAATAACAAGCATACTGCTTTTGCAGTAGCAGCTACCAAAATCCAAGTAGCAAAACTGAATTTTACAAAGTGATTACTAAGCCTAATATTTTTTTCTATTTTATTATATTGGAAAATGAGTAATTTCTTTTTTAGCTTATAGTATATACTGTACTCTGTGTTTAAGATTTGGTACTTGGAAATCAATGCTATATTATTGCAATATTTACATCCATCTGTCTTGAGATAAAATGGGGGATGCCTATACATATATGATTTTTGCAATAATACAACATAGATTTCAAAGGAACACACACACACACACACACACACACACAAACCACACACACACACCCTTTAAGATTGCAGTGAGACTGTGCTGTTTCTAATGTAATTTTCTGCAAGTTTTTAATAATAAAAATATATATTTTTCTATATAGTTTTAATTCTATAACTGTTTGGGCAGTGAGCTTTCTGGCACAGTTGAAGTTAGCAGGATAACTCTCCCTTCATATTGGCCAATGTGAAGGGGGGGTGATCCTGTTTAGTGCTGGGTTCACACTTTGTGCAGTGCTTTGAAGGCTCCTGACAACCAGCTGGTTGTTGGGTACTTTGAGAAGTACGGAAAGTGGTTTTTGGCAAGGTCCACCCTCACCTGTATGACATCAGGTGTAAGGTGGGTCACTGTGGTTTGCTTGCTGGACAAATGGGGAAGCTTGATGCACAAAAACTGGGCCACCGGCAACAATTCCCCACCTCTGATCTGGAGATACAAAAATTCCACTCAGGAGCTGAGGGTCTCTTGCTCTTCCCTTATCAGAGAACAGTGCAACAATGAAAAGAGTTAAAGGCAGTCTCAAACACAATGCGTATATGACTTTTAAGGTAATTTAAAATAAACAACACAGACCTGGGAATGAAGTCCTTACGGGAAATGTGATTATTCTGAAAAAAGCTTAGAAGCAGAAGCTACCACTGATATACTTGTTATAAACTAAAATCTGCCCTTATTCCCTTATGGGGTACACAAGAGTCCTTTTGTAGGTTCTCCATCGGCAGGAGAAAATAACAGAGGCCAACCAGAGAATATTGAGAAGCAAAGCAGCCTGATCTTTATTAAAGCTGTTGCAACAGGGTACTCCCCACACACACAGGAGAGCGGGGAAGGGCCCAGAGCCATGCGTGCAAGCCCTTATACAGTGGAACCCCGGGTTACGCACACCCCGGGTTGCGGACGTTCGAGTTAAGAACGCCTGCAACCTGGAAGTGTTTCTGGAGCGCGCACGATGAGCCCGCGACCCCCGGATGTGCAGAATGCTTCTGTGCACTTTGCGCATGCGCAGAAGCGCTCAAATCGCGCTACTTCCTGTTTTTCGGGGTTTTTTCCATGCGTTCGGGATATGCACGCCCGCGTTATGTTGTGCGTACTTCAGAGACCTGGAACAGATCGCATGCGTAACCCGGGGTTCCACTGTATAGACATTTTAAATTGCCCGCCCTGGAGTCCAAGACCATCCCCAGAGACATTATACATACATCACAGAAGGGGTGTAACCCAAGACCACCCTCCCCAGATACATCATACCTACATCACAAAAAGGCGGTCTGCAACAGATTTCAACAGAAATCTGAGTGCATTATCTCCTGTCTGCCAGTTTATATGATAATGCCTTGATTGCCTTTTCTGAGTAGCCTGGCCTTTCCTTTGAGATGGTAAATAGTTCCTGAATCTCTTAAGCATATTGATAGTGTGCTCAGCTTAACAGATACTTGCCAGACTGTATTTACAGGGAGGTGTAAGTCCCAAAGAGAATTGGGAAGCTTTTCCTATTGTCTTCCTCCTTGCAGAGAAATACTTGGTCAGCTGGGAGTCAAAATGGTTTCAGGCCTGTCTTCCCATGCTGCTTCAGACATGTGGCCTTGTTTGCTTGGCACACTTATGAACATTTATTATATACTAGCTGACCAGGCCACGCGTTGCTGTGGCTCATTTTGTAAAATGGCAAGGAAGATGTAAAAGAGAAAGCGCATGCCTCCCCACAGCTTATCCTGTTGAACTCCAGCCTGCCTCCTCTCTGTATTTCCCATTTTCGCTTGCCTCCCCACAGCTTCTCTCGTTGAACTCCCTCCTGCCTCCTCTCCGTATTTCCTGTTTTTGCCTTCCTCCCCACAGCTTCTCCCGTTGAACTCCCGCCTGCCTCCTCTCCGTATTTCCTGTTTTTGCCTTCCTCCCCACAGCTTATCCCGTTGAACTTCCGCCTGCCTCCTGTTTGTCTTTCCGTTTTTGCCTTCCTCCCCACAGCTTCTCCCGTTGAACTTCCGCCTGCCTCCTGTTTGTCTTTCCCCCGTTTTGCCTTCCTCCCCACAGCTTCTCCCGTTGAACTTCCGCCTGCCTCCTGTTTGTCTTTCCCCCGTTTTGCCTTCCTCCCCACAGCTTCTCCCGTTGAACTTCCGCCTGCCTCCTGTTTGTCTTTCCCGTTTTGCCTTCCTCCCCACAGCTTCTCCCGTTGAACTTCTGCCTGCCTCCTGTTTGTCTTTTCCCTGTTTTAGCCTTCCTCCCCACAGCTTCTCCCGTTGAATTTCCGCCTGCCACCTGTTTGTCTTTTCCCTGTTTCTGCCTTCCTCCCCACAGCCTCTCCCGTTCAGCCAGGCCTCTTTTGGTCTTTCTTCCTTCCAGGATCACCCTCCCTCCTTCCCTCCCTCAATTTAATACTTTCTTCCCTCCGTATAATTTTGACTTAGCTCAGCGGTCATCAAGTTAACGATACTTTCCTTACAGGCTAACATTTTGCGTTCCAGGTCAGCGGGTGCTGCTGTGGTCTTAAGATGGTTGCCGTATTCAGAACCGGGAAGGAATTTTCCCTGCATTGGCAGGTTTCGCCTTCCCTGCAGCATTTCATCACAACTTTGGTAGTTTTAGGCCTTGGCAAGGCTGCCTTTAGTCTATCATCAGGTTGGGGGGGGGATGCTTTCATGTTCCCTTCCCATGTGGCGGTTGTGAAGAGCTTACAAATGTTACACTGGTCACTATGGAATTATCCATTCTATTTGATCCAATGTGAATTATAATTGTTTTGGCAATGCAAAATGAGATGGACTTTTAAAAGATTTCTCTATAAATAGCCAAAGTTGTTGCTTAAATTGAAAATTGATAACTTTTAATGGCTGTATATCAGTACTTAGAGAAACTACACCTACTTGTGCAGAAGTTGCAGAAGACCTGTTGGGTAATTTGGATTACAGTTAGGAAAGGAAAATAGTTGTACATTTTTACAGCTGAATTTGCATGAACGTTGTTGCTTTAAGAACCTTTCTCTGTTTCCTAACTTTACCCTATATATTTTTATACTGACACTTTTCATAAACATCAAAATATTTCATTATTCTTTCTTCACATGGAATCTGACCCTGTAAATTAAGATTTTACACCTGGAGCGCCCTACGTTTCAGTAAAGCGGAGAGTGTGAAATGCTGTGTTCTGTAATGTATAACTAGAGCCAACGGCTAATGCAATTAAATACTTAAATCAGTACATATTCACCTTAAGGGGTTGCAATAAAATGGAAAGCAGTATTTGGATGAAGTTCACCTCCTTGCAAAATCAATCCCAATAAACAGAAATACAGGATAATTCAAAACCACAAAATATTGGGAGCTACAACAGCTTATGTTCACATCAGGGGCGTAGGAAGGAGGGGCGATGGGAGCTCAGAGCCCCGGGCAGCGCAATCCCAGTGGGGTTCCATCGCGGCTGCCCCCCTGCCCGCGCTGGGCACCCCGCCCCCGCAGAATGCACGCCACGCCCCTGTAGGCAGCGCGCCATACCCCGGGATGTGTGCCAGCCCCACCCCCGCCTGTTCCTCATCCCCGGTGCCAGAGCATGAAGCTCTGCCACTGGTTCACATAGGATATCTTTGGAGAGATGAAGGTGCACAGTATAAACTAAACATGAATTCCTAATGTTAATACCTCCCAAGAAATTCCTTTAGAATGAATTAACTATTTCTCTCGTCTTGATTCAAAAGCCCTGCTGTATGCACTGACAAGCATACAAGGGAGTAAGAAGTTCAGAGGTGCGCACACTTGCCCCACCCCAAGCATCCTACTGGCTCTTCTTGGGGGCTCTAGGTGGTTTAAAGGGATACCTTTTGTGGGGCAGCCTCCTGACTGCACTCAGACAGCATATGCATCTTGGATAGACTGCCCCTCTGCAGATGTGTTCTCAGTCCATGGCTCCTTTGGGAGGGTTCATTGTGGGGCAGGGAAGGGCAAGCACACATGCCTCCACACTCCTCACCCATTTGTACCTTTGCCACACACATTTGAATAGTGCTAAAGAGGACGTGCATTCTGAGACACAAATGTAGTGCTGCTGACCTGTGGTCACAGTGTGGCTATTGCTTTCCACAGCTGGTCTGATGAAGCGAGAACTTAATGAGTTCTCAACATTTTGCAAACTGAAATTGCTTTCATCTGAGAATTAAGCACAATCCTAAACATGTTTATTTAGAAACCATTCTGCACTATGTTTACTCTTAATTCGGTGTGCTTACAATTGCAGGCCCCTTGCTTCCCCAGTACATCTCAAATCTTGAAGAAAACTACCCAGCCCTGCAACTGTCCAGTAGGATTTCTTTTCCACAGGAACCAACAAAAGGAGATTTGAAGTTAGAGAGAGCAGCAGAATTGCCAGAGGAGAAACTGCCCCTCCCCACCATATTCAGCACCATCTTCAGCTAGCATCATGTTCGAGCTTCCTGAATCGGAAAGAAAAGGTGGGACACCTGAAAGGTAAAGATCTATATTTACCATGGAAGTTTGAAAGCCAGCTTGTTCCTTTTGGGACCTAGAGGAGCTGATGAGATCGAGTTCCAGCTCTGAAAGCAGGGAAGAGGCTGCTGATGGTGAGCAGGATGACCAACCCAGCTGGACCTGGGAGAGCTTTTCCAAACTCTTTGGTGCCCTCAAGCATGTAAATAATATCATTGCCCAGTATGACCCCTCCATGGAACACAGCCGGAAGATCCAGCTTTTGATGGCAGACAGTGTGAGACTGTACAGGCTGAAGAGACAAAGGTGCCAACTGCCCATCACCATGTTCCTCTGCAGGACACCAGCAGCAGCAAGTGAAGCTGACCCACAGCCAAGCACTTCAGGGTACCGATCCACCCCCCACCCCTTGTTGTTGTTGCCACATCGCCCTCCGATGATGAGAAAAACTAAGAGCCATCATTGCCACCATTCATGCCCGTCTGGTAAGTCATGCCCGTCTGGTAAGGGTTTGTAGAGGATTCCCAGAGGTTTAAAGGGTGTTTGCAGGTTTTTCCAATGGTGTTCCCAATACAGTGTTACCTCGGTTTTTGAACAGCTTAGTTCAGGAACAACTTGGAACCCAAATGCTGCAAAACCGGAAGTAGGTGTTCTGGTTTTCAAACTTTTTTCGGAAACCGAATGTGCTCCGTTTTGAGTCCCCCTGTGTTTCCTGTTGCGCTGCTAATTTGCCCCCCCCATTGTAATTCAAGCCTTCCGTTTCCGATTGCAGTGTTCTGAGGTGATATTTGGAGCTTATATTTGGTGCTTTTGTTTTTGCTATTTATTTTGCGTTTTTTGTTTTGAGGCTTTTTCAGTTAATTTGTTTTTGTGACTGTGTGGATCCCAGTTCAGCTACTGATTGATTGATTGATTGTGTGACTGCGGAAATGGATAAAAGCCCCCATCCAAACAATGACTATCATCAGTGCAGGTAAGTATTTTTATCATCTACAATACTGTCTTATTTATTTTATAGTACAGTACATTGATTATTGCTTTCATTTTATGGATCAATGGTCTCATTAGATAGTAAAATTCATGTTAAATTGCTGTTTTTAGGGGTTGTTTTTAAAAGTCTGGAACAGACTGCACATACTTACATAACTGAGTGTTCAGAAGTCTTCTCATTAGTCATTTATTCATCCTACACTTCTCAATGCATCTCCCCAGTGCTTTTTTTCTGGAGGGATGCAGGGGTACGCATGCCCCTAAACATTTTGTTAACCTTTTGTCCATTTACTGTATTTATTTCCCCGATTTGAACTATAAATGGTGATTTTCTTGAGTCAAAATTAGAGGACCCTTAAACATTTTTTGGGGGGGAGCACGGCATCTCCCTGACATTTTCCAAACTCCAAAAAGTCCCCAATTCTTTTTTTTACAGTGGATTTGTTGTGGTAAAGTGGAAGAATCTGTTTTAACTGCACCCACTGAGAGTTTAGCTACATGGCACTTTTCCTTCAGTCTTCTCAGCACATGCTTAGGAAAGAAAATGTCATTTGAAACGGCATAAGCCTGTTCTTCTTCTCCTCCTCTTCTGGTGGCCTTTGCTCGTCTTCCCCTCACTGGTGTTCACATCAGCCTGAGCACACGGTGTCAACTGTCGCCCTTTACAAATGTGGACTCTTTCTCTTTTGTATATTCTTCTCCATCTCCAGAGGCGCACGTGGGGTCCCTTGCACCAGCGACAAACCGCCAGTGTCACAGCAAGATCAAACGCGGGAGAATTGTGTTTTTCATTGGTGGTGGTTTGCCAAGGATATAAGGGACCGTGGGTACACCTTTGAGTCGATATATCTCACTTGTTCCTTTAAGAGTAAAACCGTTTTATTGTTTAATACGTTTTTTAAAATAAAGACAAGACAGAGCTACCTTTATATAATTGCTATTCAGAAAATAGTTTAGAGAGTGGAATTAAGCCTACTGAGAGACTAATATCATGCTAATAGAGATTATTAAGCAAACGAAAACTCAGTCTCACCAGTGAAGCCAGATTCATTTCTAGAACCAGACACTAGATAATGCTACTGTTTACTCCCATATGATTTAGCACAATAAGTAAAAGCTTCTTATCTGAGTGGAACAAATTATACCTCCCCACATGGATCTGTGCTAAGCCTTTCCCTGGGCAATTAGCAGCCGACACTCCCCTCCTGGTAGATGCATAATGACTTCCAAGTGGTTAGAGCAGAACTGTGAGAACTGCTACCTCACCTACAATCAGCTTCACAGATCATACAGCTGACATCAATTAACTCCTATTTAAAATATATCAACTTAGCATGTTTCCTTCCCTGTCCCAGTTTCCATGCTGCCAGGGGTCATCCAGACAATTTTTGTGCCAGATTAATTTGTATTAGCACAATACATTGAATAAAGTATTAAAAACATAGAACAATTAATGAATAATAATGACAAAATTATGTTTTGCCTGTGTACCAAGCAGGCAGGGAGAGGTGGTTTTACGGCCTCCCAGTCAGTCCCAGGCACATCCAGTTGTAAAAGGTACAATGCATGAATTCAGGGCTAATTCAGCTTCTGCTGTCTAGAGCTACCAAGTTCAGCAGCCTGCCTTTCCGGTCCCTTCCCCAGTGTCCATCTGCCCTAACATTAACAGAGCCAGGCTCAAAACACAAAAGGGGAAGATACGCAGAATGATCCATGCAAAATATCAAAATGCAGGGGGTTGAACCTGTTCAGATTCTATCTGTGATAAAGTCCTTGAAACTCACAATTTTAAAAGCCTTTTGACAGGTGATGAATCTGTAACTTGGGTAGCCAGCCTGGTGGCTCCAGACTACAACTGCCATCACCCCTGACTTTTAGCCATGCTGGCTGGGGCTGATGGGAACTACAGTGGTACCTCGGGTTAAGAACTTAATTCGTTCCGGAGGTCCGTTCTTAACCTGAAACTGTTCCTAACCTGAGGTACCACTTTAGCTAATGGGGCCTCCTGCTGCCGCGCGCAATTTCTGTTCTTATCCTGAAGCAAAGTTCTCAACCTGAGGTACTATTTCTGGGTTAGCGGAGTCTGTAACCTGAAGCGTCTGTAACCTGAGGTACCACTGTATAGTCCAACATGGCAGGCACCATATTGACTACTTCTGCCTGTACCTTAAATCAATGTCTACCATTACCTTTAACTAAAGAAACAAAGTTCAGTCTATGAAGAGAAAGGCTACCTCTCCCTGACTCCAAGGACAGAATCCATCAACAGCCAGCCATCCTGCACCAGCAAAAATAGAAGGAAGATGGATTGCTCCTCTTATTGGCCGGCTGGAGCAAATCATTCTATACTTATGTCAAGCAACCTTGGGTTTTCCTTTCAAAAAAGATAATGGATCATAAATATAAATGCTTCTTGATTATGCCTTCTTCATAGGCTTTTATTTCTGGTTTCTTCCATGCTGGATGAGGTACAGTTACATAAAGACTTCCACCTCCCGCCAGCAATTATCCTATCAAGTATAACCAAATGGGAAGGAGTACCTTGGTACTTATTTTTGCAGGTATAAAAATAGATCCTGAACATACAAACATAAGAGCCTGCTGGATCAGGCCGATGGCCCATGTAGTCCAGCATCCCATTTTCACAGTGGCCAATCAGCTTATGGGAACCCTGAAAGCAAGACAACTTGAGATTCTCAGCAACTGGCCTTCAGAAGCACGCTGCCTCCCAACAGTGGAGACAGAATATAGACATTGTGGCTAGTAGCTATCGATAGCTTTACCCTCCATGAATTTGTCTAGTGCTCCATCCGAGTTGATGGCCATCACTACTTCCTGTGGGAACAAATTCCACGGTTTAACTATGCACTGTGTGAATAAATACTTTCTTTTGTCTTTGCTGAATATTCTAACATACAGTTTCATTGGATGTCCCTGAGTTCTGGTGCTCAGAGAGATTGAGAAAAGCCTTTCTTTAGCCACTTTCTGCACATCACACTTCTATTTCAGAGATTCCCTTCCTCTTCCAAATATAAGCAACTAGTGATTTTGTTGTTAGTTAGAATCTTTATGCTCCAAAGCATCTGCTAGCATGTGAACTTAAGAAAGTTAAATTATTTGCATGCCTTAATGATTTTATATGTGCTTGTAAATTAAAACTATGGAAAGCACCAAACAAAGGAAAAGCTGTAACATTACACACATTTCATTGAAAAGAAATTCTCCGTGCTAGGTTGTCATATTTTACCTAACTGAAAACAATATTACTAAAGGCACCCCCCCCCTTGAAGGAACAAAAGGCATTATCTCTACTTTAAAGCAGCGGGTGGCCAGATTTGAAGAAACAGATGCTTTTGAACACATTCTGGGTACATCACAAAGCAATTTACTTGTGAATCATCAGACACAGTTTCTGACAGCACTGTGGTGTTGCCTTTAAAGGACCTTCAGCCTAAAGTAAAACACTTGACACATGAAAAGAAAAGATTAGCTCTACTTCTTCACTACTATTTTTTAAAATACATGTTTCCAAGGACATACAAATAACCCAAAGGCAGGCATTGAACACACTCACACTAAGCTTCTGCCTAACTTTTACTGCAGGGTTTAGTGTTGAAAATGTGCTCAGTCCTCCACAGTCCAGTGACTCACCACAAGGCAATCTTTTCACCTGATACAAGCAATAGCTTTTAATGGGAAAACAACTCTGATTCTATGCAAGTAATTAGCACACAAAATTCATTAGCAGGTTGTCTGAATTTCGGTTCCATTTTAAATTATGATCATAGCTAGGCAGTCCAATAGGAAGCATGCCCAACCTCCCAGAGAATACAGATTGGTCAGGATTAAGGTACCAGCATGGATTACTACAGTATTAGGAGCTAGCTAGTTTGGTCACCGGGGTCAGTAATTCATGGCTAGAGCTTGCCATTTGTGCCTGCCTTGACTTGTATTCCATTGGATTATCAAGTAGATGTGTTTGGTGTTTTGTTTTTAATGGTGCAAGTTAAAAGAAAAGCAGGGGAAGATCTTACTTCTAAAAGAAATTGAGTAAGTATATAAACCAGAAAGAAGATTATTTTTATAAGCGTAGTGGCAGTGTAACACTTGCTTATAAGAGCAGAGTTTATTATGGATTTGCAAATTCCACCAGCAGCACACACCAGCAGGACAGATCTGTGTTTTAAGGAACCTCCCCAGGACAAAAACATGCCCTACAGTTCTAGAATTTCACCATCTACTGGTTGAAGGTGTCACTGTCTGGGCTGGAGTCAGCAATAAAACAATAAATCACCTGAGGCCTGTGGAGTTAACTCTTTATTCAAGGAAACAAACCACAGCTCAGACCTAGTGGTCTCAGAAACTCCTTCTAGGTCTTGTCCCAATGAAGCAGTTGTGTGGACTGAAGGTCCCCGCCTTCCCAGTGCCTACTAGGACTCCTCCTCTCCAGGGTCTTTCCCACGCAGTTTCATTCTCAGCATGTTGCATGTTCAGACCCAGAGACCTCCCCCCTAAATAAAGACACATTTAACTCAAATTTAAGTTTTGGTTTTATGCCACAGGCCACAACTTTATTGATTACAGAAAAGTGAGTGGTTGCATAGGCTCTGGTTCGACTAGCTCCCTGCACCCTTGCAGGTAGCGCTGACCCAGAGCTCTATCATAGGTCAGCCAAGGGTGAACACCTGAGGTAGGTGAAAAGCCCTGGGAACAGACTCTGTTCACTCCCCAGATGCTCCCCTGGACTCAGGCATGGGCACAACCCCCTCTCGGGGGTTGACCAAACCAAGTTGAGTCCCTGGATTCCTTTAACGGAATACCCTTCACATAGGGATGGCGAGACCGTTCTCCCATCCCTATCACCTGAACCAGAGCCTATCCACAACCTTACAAGTTGTGATGATTTGCTACACGGCAGGTGAAACCCAAATGGCAAAAGCCAATCAGCCAAGTGGGAAAAATTCCTGTTGTGCCCCTGTCCCAACGACAGACGACACATGACGGCATAGCAAGGTCAAGCGCAGAATGCCCTAAAATGGGGAGAGGTGGCCGGGTGTTCCGATGCACGAGCCGAAAGAGGAAGCCCGTGGGTCACATGCATAGGTATATATAGGTCCCTCGATCTGTTTAGACTGCACCCCATTGGTCAGATTAAACCCAGCAATGAGGGACCTACCAATCAGGTGTTGTGGCTATCCAATAGACCCACCCACAACCAGGAGGTCAGTCCCCAGGTCTCACCACAACACGTGCCCTCTTTTAGGAGGACACGGTTTCTAGGAGACCAGGGCGAACGGGAGCTGGTCATAGCAGCAGGGATAGATCCCCTGTGTTCTGCTTCTGCCTTGGAGTCTGAACTGCGCTCTGCCGCAGCTTCTTCCTGTTCACTAAGCACTGACACCTCTTCTGGTACCTCCTCTTCCCGGTCTGCTCCTTCTCCCTCTGGCCACTCATCATCCTCCCACCACCAATGCCCTGGCTCTGAGCCTTCTTCCCTGGGGGTTCCCCATGCCTCTGCATCGAGCCAGTCCATGACAGTCACTGATATCATCCTTGCATCTTTCCTCCTCTAAATTAAAAGTATGGCCATTTTTTTGACAAGATATTTAAGTAAACTGCCTCCCAGAAAGGCTTCTGTGTTCTTCTGCCCACTTGAAATCTATGTTGAAAGGAGAAACACATTGGAAGCTGAGGCTGGGTTAGTGTTCTGCTGTGAGGAATTCGTTTCTTAATTGCATCACATAATTTATTGTCAAATTTCCCCCTTCCAAATCGCCCCCTTGACAAAGTACATACTGCACTAGTTTCACCTCTTTCCCTATCATATCTGATTGGGGTGTTGCTGAGTCTCTGCAGCCAATTGCCCTTCTTTTCTCTCTTTCAATCTGTGCCTGCTATGCACTATTAAAAAATACAAGAGTGGACATGACTTTTTTTATCACACAGAGTGGACACAGTAAAAGGCCCCTTCCAGAAAAACACAATGCTGCTAAACCTGCCAGCGAACTCCACTGAACAGCATTGGGATTGAGGCCATTCACACATGCAAGCCAAGTTGTAAGAATGTTTGTGTGGAGCAATCCTAAGAGGAGGAAGCATAGGGGGTTGACTTTATTTGTCCCTAGCTTCCAACACACTCCAAATATAGAGTACTCCATCCATGCTGACCAAGATTTCCAAGCTCAAAGGCTACAGTAATGGAGTAGCTCCCCTGTTGCCATGTGTCAGGGACTGGCGGTGCTCCAAAGAGTGTGTTGTGGAAGCAGGGGACCAGGAGAGTGACCCGGGAGAGGGGACCAGTGATTTGTGGGGTGTCTTGCCACCTGCAAGGAAGGAGGCTGGGGAGGAAGGAGAGGTAGGGTGAAGGAAGTTGCATAGGAAGAAGAAGAAGAAGAAGAGTTTGGATTTGATATCCCGCTTTATCACTACCCGAAGGAGTCTCAAAGCGGCTAACATTCTCCTTTCCCTTCCTCCCCCACAACAAACACTCTGTGAGGTGAGTGGGGCTGAGAGACTTCAGAGAAGTGTGACTAGCCCAAGGTCACCCAGCAGCTGCATGTGGAGGAGCGGAGACGCGAACCCGGTTCCCCAGATTACGAGTCCACTACACCACACTGGGGTGGAGGAAGAAGGGACAGGTCAGTAGATTCCCTCCCCTCCCTGCCCGCTGTCTCCTAGAACCATGAAGGGCTTGAAGAAGAAAGAGCAGCAGTGACTTCTTTGCAGAAGTCTCAGGCTGCAGGCATGCAAACCATCAGAGGAGATTTTATAAGCCATAAGAGGGAAACTGTTGTGCAACTGCACATGGCTACGGACAGCTGTCTAGAGGCTATAAGCCTGTGATTGTGTGTATCCGCAGCACCATGGAAACTGCTGTCTCTCTCTCATAGGAGACAACTCCAGGGGCCAAGGGGGCTTCACATCCTAATAAAATATTTAAGGGGGTCGTCCGTCCACCCCCAGTTGATGGGCATTGTCATTCAAATGTCGTACATGCACTGCATCATGTGATTGATTATGCAGGGTGGGGCTTACTTGGGCGCAGGGTGGGGCTTACTTAGGCACCCCCAATATTTTATTCAAGTTGTTACCACTGGTCTCTCTTGCCAGTAGAGTTAACTATCAGATGCATGCCTTACTTATCAGGGACAAGCCGTGACACCTTAGCCCATAAACTGTGATGATCTCTGTTTCTGATTCCCTATTGTACAGTCGGGTGGGGGCAGGAGGAGGAGAAAGAGTGATAAACAGCCTCTTGAACCTGCCTAACCTTTTCTCATCAGCACCCTTCTTCCTTGCAGAATGAGTACCACAATAAGTGAATAGGAGAGATTTATCAAAGCCTTTGACTGCTTCACATCAGGGGCTCAAAAGTCTTCCAGCAGTTTTGTGGCAGCCCTGTTTTGTAAGTCTATTCTTTTGTTTGCCAACTTCCTTGTGATAGATTTCACCTCTCCCCCCAACCCTTTCCTTGACAGCCAACATGACATGAAAAGTACGTGGCTGTTCTCAAAAGATAAAAATATTCTGACAAAACGAGTTCCCTAGAAAACATACAAAAATGTCAGAACTTTCATTGGGTGAAGAAAATGCAACGTTTAAAGTCAACAGATGAAAATCACACAGAATAAAGCTTCTTGTTTGGGATTTTAAAAAGTATCTGAAGTCTTATCTGGCATTGCAATGTCATTGGAACCATTTCTCCAAATAAACAAACAAACCATCAGCTGCTTTCATACTACCACTTTCCTCATAAATGCACCCAGTAAGGGCTCTTAGGGTTTGTTTGTTTGTTTGTTTAAAAATGGTTGATATATAGCATAGAATTGTTGAATTGTAAAATTGGAAGGGACCCAAGGGCCATCTAGTCCAACCCCAGCAATGCAGAAATTTCAACTAGATCATACATGACAGATGGCCATCCAACCTCTGCTTAAAAATCTCCAAGGTCCCTTCGCCACCTGTTTTGTCTCATTCACACATCACTAGCATTGTTTAAAAGTGTAAATAAAACACACTGAGGTCCCATTGGAAAAGAAATATATATATATATATATATATATATATATATATATATATATATACATACATACATATATATATATATATATATATATATATATATATTACAAACAGTTTCTTCCTGTTTACAAGGACATCTCACAAAGGTCAGACTGATTTCTTGCCTTCACTTCATATTCAGAAGTTGCTTCTTCTGTCTAGCAGGGGGTGCTGTGCCCTTCACCTGTGGACATTGCCTGCAGGTGGGGGGCATCCTTGCCTAAGACTCACCATTTTGCTGTTGTTGCATGTGGGGTCATTTCTGCCTCACACATTGCATGTGTGAAAAGGATAAGCAGAGCTGGTTGTGGCCTTATTCTCCTCGGAGGGACTTAGAAGCACTTTTGCAATCTTTGTTGTCTCTCAAATTAGTCCACCACTTCTTTCTTTTGGAAGAAATTGAGATTTAAGAGCAGGTGCCATCCCTGGCTTCTGGCTCCCAAAACTCCATGTGGTGAATCCTCCCTGTTGGAATATCCACACAACCTGCTTCCTTTCATTAACATGGAGACTGCATGTTGTTTTGTTTTGTTTTGTTTTGTTTGTTTTGTTTTGTTTTGTTTTGTTGCTGAAATGAAACATTATTCCTTTCCCTTGAAAACAATTTTGGTACCTCCTTATTGAATCTTTCTGCTGACTGGATGAAGACAAGCTTCTGACGTTGAGAATATAAAGTCTTCTACTTCTTTATAAAGGATAGTGTATGTGGCTCATTTTTAGTGTAAGCTTTTTGTGGGGAATGCATGTCAAAAGGTGTTTGGGAGTGGACACAATTCAGGCCTCTCTGCCCAGGATTAAAACTGCTTGGGACAACCAGCCATTGTGCAGCTCTGCAGAAGTACAGAAGAAGGGATCCATTGATTTCCCAGCATTTCTCTCACACAACAGTGATTCTGTGAAGCTACCCTAAGAAGCTGAACAGTCTTCACCTGCTGGAGGAAGGACAACAAGGAGCAAATCAGCCTGGCTTCTCTAGGGACGGAACTCCAAAGTTAGCTTGGAGCAGCCACCAAGAAGGCCCTCTCCCATGTCCTACCAAGCGTAACTGTGAGGGTGGCAGAACCAAGAGAAGGCCCTGTTTCAAAGATGTCAAAATCCAGGCAGGCTTGAATACCTGTAAGGTAATACAGTCAGAAAGCTTGCAGCTAAGCTGTGGAGAGCTTTATAGGTCATAACCAGCACATTGAATTGTGCCCAGAAACTAACTGGTAGCCAGTGGAGCTGTTGTAACAAGGGAGTCATGATTTCATGAAAATGAACTTAAGAAAACTTGATGAAATCCTTTTCTGGCTAAAATCAAATCACCACTACTGTTTTCATATCTTTCTGCTTTGATTCTGAAATAGGCAAGATTACTAAAACTAGTTGGTAAGGCGAAGCCAGGAATGCCAACTCTGTGGGGCAAGACTATTAGGCATACACAACAGCTTCTTTGCTATTTGACACCCCCCCCCCCAAGGTAAAATTTTGAAAGAAAGTCAGGTGTTATTAAACACTTTAAGACTTCTGGTGACAACTAGTCTGATGGTACTGTTTTGCTTTATTTTCTTCTTGAATAATGTTTTGGTATTATTTTCCTGTAATTATTTTTTGGTTCTGACATACATGCTGCAATGCATTTTTTAATGAATTCCTAGCATAGTTTGTTAGTTATAGTTTAGTTACATAACATTAAACTAACACATAACTTTAAACAGAGATATTTTATAACTCAGCCGTGTGCCCTACATATAGCCATAAGTGTGTACCATACACCTATGAGTCTGTTTCCCCTCTCAGATATAGCTAGCACCATTTCTGGTAAGCCTCAGATATTAATGCAAATTTTATTGGTTGTGGAGATTGTGGCGCACACACATGTATGTATATATTATTTTGAGTTGTATTTTAGGTGCTTTAAAAAATACTATGTACCACTCAATGAATAAATAAATAAATAAATACACCCATGCTTTTTTTTAAAAAAATTATCCAACAAGTTTAATCTTTCCTGGTCCCATTATCTTCTGTTCTGCACGCTTTATGTGGCAAAATGTTCCATGTTCATACACGGCTGTTGTATCTGATGTGTTCAACTCTCTCAGCAGGACCTAGACTTTTTAGAAGTCCATGTGCAGCTCAGAAAATGTTCACACTGGAAGCAGCCAGTATGAAGCCTTGAGAACCAGCACTATTCCCCCTCTCACCTCTTCCTCTTTTCATTTAGGAATTTGGAATGAATTATCTCACTACTCATAGAAATTCAAGGAATACATTTTAACTACATGTCTTGAAAAATTAAATTGCATTGCTGCAGATTTTGTTCTGTTAAAACGAAGTAGTTAGGAATATTGCATGGTCTCTTCAGTAAAAGTCCTACCCTATTTATACAAGCCTTGGTGCTGGGTACTAATATTTCATCTGCTTCATTTGAATAAGAATAAGTAGAAGATAGATTCCAACTAGGAAGCTCTGTTTGGTCAGCAGAACATCTTCCAAAGGAACATCTGAAGGAGAACACACAAGACAAATAGTGTTTGTTCTTAACCTACATCAAGCAAGGATCAGCTTGACCTTAGGATGAGCATGATTCCCCCCCCCCCACTGCAAAGCTGTTTGGAACATTTTTTAAAAATAGAAAAACCCAAAACTGTTCTCTCTGTATCTGTCTCACTCTCTCTCACACACACAGTTAAAAAGACCTAAAGGTGTTGAAGTGTAGAGTAGGATCTGCTGAGAAAATACAAAAGTAAAAGCTACCAAGAACTAACAGAATGTTCAATGGACTCTGCACCAAAGTTCATTTCAATCAGATCATTCAAGTCAACTTAGTCTCAACATGCCAGTGAATGTAAAATAGAGGTATGAAACTGCAACACACATTTATGTAGCATTTTGTCAAGGATTCATAGTATTTCACATACATTCCCATTGTAGGCAAGAGTGGAGTCATTTTGGAGAGAACAGTGGCTTCCTTTAATTCTCTCCTTGTGAGGAGATTGTAGATGTGATATTCTGGTGCTCAACTGACGCTTTTAATCACATTGCTCCACCAGCAATTAAACAAAAACCAATAACACAGAAATAATGATGTTTAATAACCTTCCTCCTGGGTTATTTGGCTTGAAAAGAATGCAGAGCTCCAAACACATAATGAACCCAATGCTCCATATATAATATTATGTACACATTTGAGGTGAAGATGTCTTCTGGGTGCATAAACTGAGGTAAGAAGACCCACAAAGAACTGTTGGTTTAGAACAAATAAATCTGGATCAGATCTTGATTGAACTATTTAGGTCTTATCCACAATTCTGCTTGTCTCGCTCCGTATCACTGAATCAGAGTAAACAGCAATCAGATTTTCAGTGGATTTTCGCTCCAACTAGAGAATATCCTCTACCAAAGGTGTCATGGATTTTGAAGAAGCACAGATTCAGGACAAAGGAGGAAAACAAGCTAAGAGGAAGGCACATTTGGCAAATCCTCGCCATGATCAACTTCTGCCCAGAAACCTATGTCCCCACTATGGAAGGATGTGTGGATCCAGAATTGGCCTCCAGAGTCATTTATGGATACACTGTTAAGACAATCTTACTCGGCCACAAGTGATCTTCAAGAAGAAGGAGCAAAAGAAAAACCACTCTGTCCCATGCCTTGAAAGCATGGACACGTGCAAAACCTATTGGACCCATGCTTTCTAGGCACAGGACAAGCAAAGTACTGTATGCACAAACCCTTACAGTGCATGATTACATCCCAGCTCGGGTGCCAACACAAATTCCTGGGGCCAGTATGCTATATGTAAAAAGGTAAAGGGACCCCTGACCATTAGGTGCAGTCGTGGACGACTCTGGGGTCATGGCACTCATCTCACTTTATTGGCCGAGGGAGCTGGCGTACAGCTTCCAGGTTATGTGGCCAGCATGACTAAGCCGCTTCTAGCAAACCAGAGCAGCACACGGAAACGTCGTTTACCTTCCCGCTGGAGCGGTACCTATTTATCTACTTGCACTTTGATGTGCTTTTGAACTGCTAGGTTGGCAGGAGCAGGGACCGAGCAACGGGAGCTCATTCTGAGACAGTTTCTTCATCTTCCCCAGTAGGAAAGTGATTGTTGCCTAGAGTAAATAATTAAGAAACCTGGGATTTTAGTACTGCCGTGGCTGTGCAGTAGCAGGTCCACCCAAAAGCAAAAGATAGCAGCATTTTTATTTTATTTTAAACATGGCTTAAGGTAGGTACTGGCTCTTGTGCCTCTAACAGCTAAGCTTTTCTAGTATGAAATACAATTATAGGGAAAGCTTAATCAGTTGACAATCTGTCTAACATACATTTTATTTCCAGTGTGTGCCCACTTATTTATTTTTTGGACACCCCCCTTACAGAAGATGGCAGAAATTTGCATATGGCACAAAGAGTATGCATATGTGTGTCTTCTTTTGCAGAAGAAGCAAGTGGCCCAATCTACATATAGCATAGGGATGCAGGTGGCGCTATGGTCTAAACCACAGAGCCTAGGGCTTGCCAATCAGAAGGTTGGCAGTTCGAATCCCTGTGACAGTTTCTCATAATGTCAAAATCAAGACTGTGACATAACATATTAAAATTTTAAAATGTAGCTTATTCAGTTAACCACCAAGTCCAGTATGTACAAAATGCAATTCCTATTTTGTCAGTCCCGTAGTACATTCATTTTAAATTTCTTCATCTTCTCTTGTATATTTCTATCTGATGGAGAGTACCATGGAATAGTCTTCTAAGTGTCTTAATGATGATGATAAGTTGGTATTTCATTTTGATAAGTAGTTTCTAGTAAATAACTTTACAATTGTTACTATACAGCCTATTGCGTTAACGTGTTTTTTTCAGAACGAAAATGCATGCATCCTGTTACTATGAGCAGACGGAGCCAAAATTACCAGAGGAAAGAACTGGCTTTTCCTCTGCACCACCACCTTGTTCATGATCAAAGCCGAAAGAACTTCAGGCACCCCTCGGAATAAAGCAGTCCTCCTTGCTCCAGACAGGGAATTGTTGAGCGCTCAGAAGGCAAGAGCCAGTTCAGTGAATATGCACCAAAGCATTTGAAGTTTTAAAACCTGCATGTGCTTAAGGAAGAGTCAAGTGAAGCCCCATGGAAAAACCAGGCAGACTGTCAAATGCTAACGTTGAATTTTAATGAGCGCAGAGAGCTACTGAGGGAGGGAGCAGCCTGTCCCATGCCAAGTGTAAGGTATCGTGGCTGACTGGCTTAAGGGAGGCAGCGAAATAGTAACAGAAATAATAGTAAAGTTTATATTTAAGGCATCGTCTTTTTGAATTACTTCTGCAACATAAAGGAACCTCCGCAGAAGTGCAGAGCTGTAAATTCTCTGCTTCAGAAATATCTCAGAGATACAAGCAAAACATGGGAAACGTGAAAAGAATTCCATGGTGTAAACATGCTAAAGTACATCTGTGAGGGAAAGAATTTCCTCAGAGCTAATACTTGACATCAATCAATGTGCCGTTATTACACCTTTGCTGCTAAGAGACGGAAGTACTTAAGCCACATTATGTAGCAATAGAAGAGAACAGATGGCCATTTTCTCACAAGAGCATTTCTGGAACAGCTTTCTGTATTATGCTTAACTTTGAAACTGAAATACGCCTTGCTATACTTCAGAATCTTAGATGATGTCCAAAGACAAATAAAAACAAGGAGAGAGAAAAAGGGATTAGAATAGAAGATCTACGGTGATGCCCAAAAGGATGGGTAGAACGTTGTCATAAGGCATGTTCACACTTATGTTTAATGTACACTCCCCATGTTTCCAGGGCTGTATTTTAAGCTGTGCTCACACAACGCTCTCAATAAAGCATATAATCAACAAGCAGCTAGCAGGGAAATTCAGGAAAGCAGTGAGTGAGCAGTTCAGCGTTTCTTTACATTTCCCCCCAACAGTGCAACACAGAACTTATCACTCGGGTCTTGAGCACGGCTCCTCATTATGAGACATTGCCCCATCGTCAGCTAAATGAAGATACGCTGCATTTTGGCACACTGCACTCAAGTCAGTCCTGTGCGCCTTAATTCACTCCTGCCTTTTGCATACAGCAACATATTAGAAATAATGCTGGGACTTGGTTAATAAAATTTAAATCAATTAATTGTGGTGTTTTTTTTTTTTAAAAAAATTATTATTGATTATATCTGCATATGGATGTTGTTGTTGTTCAGTCGTTCAGTCGTGTCCGACTCTTCGTGACCCCATGGACCAGAGCACGCCAGGCACGCCTATCCTTCACTGCCTCTCGCAGTTTGGCCAAACTCATGCCAGTCGCTTCGAGAACACTGTCCAACCATCCTGCATATGGATAAATCCAGTATTTCTGAACCAAGAGATATAGTTGTTTGTTTGGGGGCGGGGAGCTGTAGTCATGCTTAAAGTGGGCCCACTGAAATCTAAGTCTAGATCCAACCATTTGTTTTTAGATGACACACACATCTACCATAGAAAGCCTCATCTTAGAAGAGGGGGGCATTCCTCATGTGTGGGACAAAGAAATAAAATGTCTCTTAAGGCAGTGCCTGCCATCTGCAGTATTTATGAGCACTTGTATTTTTTATTTTAAAAAAATGCTGCTCAATTAATTGGCACATTTTTTAGTCAAGGTGGTTTTTATTTATTATTCTCATTGATAAACTGACTAATCATTACAGCTGTAATTTTTTCCAAGCTGGATTGGTTGGATTGTTAAGTAATAAATATGTCAGAACTAGACAATTGTTGTCATAGAGATATGGGGGTGGTAGGTTGTTTAGCTAGATCTTCAGGTGCTATGAAGAAGAGATGCAAAGCAAGTAGAGTATTTTATAATGTAGTGCCATGCAGTCAAACCGTGGCTTAGTTCCTTGTGATCCCACTGTTTGTCTGGAGCCAAAAGCCTAAGCCACACTAGTAGGAAATCTCAAACATTTCTGTGAGAAAAGGAATAATAATGACGTTTCTATAGCACATTCTGGGAGTTCAAATCACAGAAACCTCTTAACAACGTTACGACTGTATTTTTATCCCCATATTGAAGGGAGGGAATGACTAGGTCCAAGAACCACATGTGAGAAATTGAAAGGAAGGAGCTCTCAGAAATCATTTTTTTCTCAACCATCACTTTCCTCCCTTAATATGTACAAACAAGCAAGATATATGCAACTTGCAGAAAAGCATTTTTGTTGAGATATCATTTCAGCAAACCTAACCACTGATGTGACTGAATAGTAAGTGGCATATTTAAAATCTCTTCATCCCCTCTGTGGTTACCAGAATTTATCTCATCTACTGTTAATCCTGAATTGTCCAAATGTCCTGTCGCTGCTCCATCACTGCGTGAATCCAAAGAAGCAGCAGCCGGCTCTCTTTTGGATGAATATCACAGCTTCCCAAAGATGTAATGCTCATGTCTGAGGCAAGTAAAGACAAAAAAACCTTATAGCAATTTTACAGATGAAATACAAGTAACCAACAGGCCAGCAGCTGTGCTGGAGCATTTACCTTCTAAATTGGCTGCTGTATTCTGCAGAAAAGAAGGAGAAGGAAACCCCAAAAGAGACTGATAACAGCTCACAGCCTCTGCTGTTTATGTCGAGCACAGCTGGTTCAAGCAGCTAAAATTATACCCCTTGAATCTGCCAGGAACCTGAGAAGATGCTGACCCAAGCAAAACCTGGCCTTGTTGCAATGAACTGAATGGCAAAGCAATGGATGCCCACTTCGATAAGATTTTCAGCTAAGTTACATCCTGCAGCGATTATTTTGAGAGGGAAAATAATGTGGTCTTGCAGATCACAATTCCCCAAGTCCTCTGGAGGACTCTCTCCCATAATCTTTCAGTGGCGTTCAGTAGCAGATTGCCATCTCATCAATTTTAAAGTAGATTTGCAGGCTGTCTCCTGACCAACACCCAATTCACCCTCAATATTGTCAATAGGAAGAAAAGGAAGGAAGGAAGGCTCTAGAAAGATCCAGTGGTTTCCACTGTTTATTGCCGTCCTGGCCTGAGTCCTTACAACCTTTCTATTTGATTTCCTGAACTGTCCAAGGACTCCCATTTTTTATTAATGTAGAAAGATCCAGGCAGCAGATGCAGCCATGCGCCTTTGTTTGAGATTTCTTACACTCTAACTCAAGCAGGTACAGGATGAATTATGCAAATAATGTGTTATGTTTTCTTTGCACACTCTTAACATGCTTGGAGAGAAGAGCAAGGTCCTTTTTTAGTAGTGAAGTACAGTGGTTCCTCGGGTTACAAACACCTTGGGTTACAGACTCCGCTAACCTGGAAGTAGTACCTCGGGTTAAGAACTTTGCCCCAGGATGAGAACAGAAATCGTGTGCTGGTGGGAACAGAAATCGGCTGCGGGAGGCCCCATTAGTTAAGTGGTACCTCAGGTTAAGAACAGTTTCAGGTTAAGAACAGACCTCCGGAACGAATTAAGTTCATAACCAGAGGTACCACTGTACGTTGGGATGGGCAGCCGACTCTCTCTGACTGGCCACCAAGCCAGAGGAGAGTGGAGCAGAACTTTGGGAAGGAAAATAAAATGAGCTAGAGGACAGCTCCGCCAGTGGGGAAGAGGCGGAGGCTCCGGGCATCGCGCTGCTTCAGCGGGCAAGGGCGCTGTGCCCAGCCTCCGCCTCTTCCCTGGCGTCCGTGCCGAGGACAGGTGGAGCTCCAGGCACAGTGCTGCTTTGGCGCAGCGGGTGAGGGCAGTGAGCTGGTGCCGGGAGGCGCTGCATCCAGCCTCTGCCTCTTCCCAGCGCCCTCAAGAACTTGGCACGAATTTGGAGCCCTGGCACCCCACGCCACTTGCCTCTATGGGCAAGACGCTCCTGGTGTTGTGGGAGAGTTGGAAAGTGAGAGAGAGTTGGTTCTGATCTGTGTGTAACATCTACTCTGAGGAAAATATCTACAGCCAAAGAAAGGAGTCTCTGAGTTTAGATAGAAAGAGAGTGTTGAGTGTCTTGGGAGAGTATACAGACAGGAAGGCTGGGTTGGAGCAAGGAGAAGTAGAAGCTGGGAGCAGTGGTGTAGCATGGGTTGTGGGCAAGACCCCGACACTGCCAGAATGCCCCCCACCAGAGCCAAGTGGGTCCACGCTGCACCACCTGCCCACCTGCCCAAGGGGAAGCCCATCTGGCTGATGCAACACCTGACAGGCAATCCCCCTGACACCCACAAACAGGAATGCTGGGCCAGGCTGCACTGGGGTCGCACCTTGCCTGCCTCCCTGCATCCACACCCACTCACCGTGGGCCTGAGTTGCTCGGCTGCCTTTGCCAGGGCAGGGCAGGGATCCCCATGGAAGCTGGTGCCTGCGTGGAGGCGCCTGGTTGCGCCCCCTCAGAATTTTGCACCTGGGGTAATGGCCCCCCTGTGCCCCCATGCTACACCACTGACTGTGAGGATACAGTCTACTTTGTTTGTTTTTTTCCAAAAAAATTATTGGTGTTTCCACATAAAGAATAACAAATAAAAAGAAAACAACAGATAAAAACATTCAATCAACATATAAAACAAATACAATAAACAATACTAATAACAATAAAATAAAAACTTATACATACCTCAACAACACAGAAACACAGGAATCTATTAATTAAATTCTTATTTCGAATCTTATTTAGGGGGACTTCCCCCGTTCTCTCTTCTGCGTTCAATTTCTAATCTACTTTAGTAACTTTGTAACTAGTTTAACAATCATTCACCATACTTCTTAATCTTCAAATAAACATCTTATACAACTTATATCATTCAACTTATTATTATCACATAAAATCATATTTCAAATCTTAACTTTTTATATCCTTTTTTCTCTTAACTTAGTAAAACTATTGCTGTTATTACTTCTAATTCCTACCTTAATAATATTATAATCAAAACATTATCATAAAGAGCCTAAATATTTCTTCCCTTCTCCAAATCGCTTGTTTCCCTCTGACGTAAGAGTACCTTGGTAAGCCATCCTGATAAATCTCATAAATTGCTTTACCCTACCCCCCTCCTCACCATCCTCCCTCTTCCCATCTTGATCTCCCACCAGTCTTCCCCCCAGCATATTCCCAGTCCAAATCTTTCTTTCCTCACACCGATCTGTTCTTCCAAAATGTCACATTTTTCTTGTTGCAGAATGTCACCTTTTCCTTGGTATCTAAAGGCCAAAACATTGTCCTCAAGTGTCTTTGCTGGACTCTTCCAAATACTTCGTACATTATCTCCAAATGACTCTAGTCCTTTCTTCAAATTCAATTTTAAATCCCAGATTTTATATTCCTGCATTTCTGGGCTCTCACCCCAGAAAGCCGTTATAAAGTCATTGTCATCAGCCTCAGACCTCTCACGTCCTTGAGGCCCTTCTTCTTGTTGAACCTGTGTCTTCTCTACTTCAAGTGCTGTCTCTGGGAAATAGAATCATATAATCATAGAATCATAAAGTTGGAAGAGACCACAAGGGCCATCCAGTCCAACCCCCTGCCAAGCAGGAAACACCATCAAAGCATTCCTGACAGATGGCTGTCAAGCCTCCGCTTAAAGACCTCCACTCGGATTGTATCTCTAAATGTATCTTCAGTTTCTCTAATTGTTACTTTAAGTTCCTCTGCACAGTTCTTAAAGGCACTTCAAATCCCTGAAAACTTTTCCATGACACTCTGTTGCAAAAGTTCCAATTGCAGTAAGATTCTTTCCTGGCCTGATGCCATTGCTGGGTCTGGAAGAGCCGTGGGAACCAGACAAAAATAAAGAGGGGCAGGCAGGAAACAACAAAGTCTCAGTACTTTTCCATCCTCAGTGATCAAATTTCAGCTGCCATTTTCCCCCTTCCGTCAGAGGGTAAACTTTCTTTCACTATAATTCTCTATTAATCGGAAGAAATAATTCAAATATCTCAGTCTCGTCCCAGAAAGGGATTTCTTAAGCAGTCAGAATCAGAATCAACGTAAAACTTCAAAGCAATCCAATATAGCAACAGCCAACTCCGGTGTTACTTTGATCTTGCCGCAAAGGAGAGAAACGGACTTCCTCTTTTTAAGTCTCTCTCCGTAAGCCAATTAGTCCAAATTAAGTTCAAATTGTAGTCCTTACTTACAGTTCCTTCTTTTTCCAGCCGAATTTTGGAAGAACGGAGCGCTCACCGCAGGCGGCCGGCTGCCGCTTTGGTTCCCCCGGTTGGGGACAGCTTCCTCAGCCCCGCGCCGGAGCCCGTTCACTCGAGCCTCCCTTTTACAAGGGAAGCTCAAGAACGGGATGGCACAAAGGGGCCCGCAGGAAAGCCCCAACCACGGGACGCTTCTCCCGTGGGTTACCGGAGCCCGCAGCGCGGTTGCGGAGCTCCATCCCCCGGGGGAACCGGAGCCATCTCAGAGCCGAGACGGCTCCCAACCACCCGCAATGGCGCTCATGCCGGAAGGATACAGTCTACTTTGGTCTCGTGTTAATTAGTAGGAGAGAGATCTTCTAGAAAGAGAAGACTCCCAAACCAGTTAAGGGGTGTGGGGATTCCCTGGGTCTGTTATGCTGCTGGAAGTACTTCAGGAGTGTGAGTGATAGGTTGGAAAACAGACAGAAAGCACCACCTTGTTTTAAAACCAAAGTAATAAGCTGTAAAAGGTAAAGGTCAAGGTACCCCTGACAGTTAGGTCCAGTCGCGGATAACTCTGGGATTGCGGTGCTCATCTCACTCTATAGTCTGAGGGAGCCAGCGTTTGTCCGCAGATAGCTTCCGGGTCATGTGGCCAGCATGACTAAGCTGCTTCTGGCAAACCAGAGCAGCGCACGGAAACGCCATTTACCTTCCCGCCATTACTTACCTATTTATCTACTTGCACTTTGATGTGCTTTCAAACTGCTAGGTGGGCAGAACGGGAGCTGACCCCATCATGGGGATTTGAACTGCCAACCTTCTGATCGGTAAGCCCTAGGCTCTGTGGTTTAGACCACAGCACCACCCGCGTGTAACACCTATACAACTAAGTTTAAGAAACTGAAGTAACAACTGAAAATGAGCTGAGCATTTACCATTTTGTCTAGAAACTTGCAACATCTAATTGAAGAGTAATGAAATAAGCAAGTGAAGTTTAAAATAAGCTGTGTTTACTACCTTGTTTAAAAGCCTGTAAGATCCACTAGATATGGAATAATTATTAATAATTTGTTTCCTGAAAGAACATTATCTCCTGCCAAATCCCTTGCTTTATCAACTTTGTTCTGTAAAATAAATCTTTTTTATTTGTTCAACTTCTGCCTGAATCTCCCAGGATCTAAGTTTATGCTCATATAAAAACCGTAAGATAACCCTTGGGAGTTATAGAGAGTATATGTAGGTGGGATCTGTTGTGAAGGTGGGGGATGATTAACAAAATCAATCCTCCTGGAAAACTGAGGAATATCCCCTCCAGTGCCGGAGCAAGCCTCTGCGCCGCCCGGGGCGGCAGCATGTAGGCACCCACCTTGGGGTGGGGCACCACAGCGCGTGTGTTGTGACATCACGGCGCATCGGATGCACTGCGCATGCCCGGAATTCCGGGCATGCGTAGTGGATCCGAGCCGGCGAGCAAGCGGTGGGTCAGGCAGCCCCACGACCCGCTGCTTGCTTGCCGGCTCCAACGGATAGAGTGCTGGGCAGCAGGGGAGGGGCCGGGGAGCATCAGCTCCCCTCCCCTGGTACCCGGGGCAGAGCGCTCCCTACATCCCGCCCTTCCTACGCCACTGATCCCCTCACTCACCCAAGTTCAGGATATTCCACCATTCTTCAGCAGAGTTTCTTTTTCTTTGAGAAATGTAAGTGGCTCACATAAATGTAAACTAAGCTTTAATAATAAGAAAACTGTGACAAAATAACATAATGAGAAAAACTAAATACAGTGGTACCTCTGGTTATGAACTTAATTCGTTCTGGAGGTCCGTTCTTAACCTGAAACTGTTCTTAACCTGAAGCACCACTTTAGCTAATGGGGCCTCCCGCTGCCGCTGCGCCGCCAGAGCACGATTTCTGTTCTTATCCTGAAGCAAAGTTCTTAACCTGAAGCGTTATTTCTGGGTTAGCGGAGTCTGTAACCTGAAGCGTCTGTAACCCGAGGTACCACTGTACAACAACATGAGGCAAGTCTGAGGCAAGAAACCAGAAGAAGCCGTTGGTCCCTCTTCATTGACCTTCTTAACGGAACACACCGGAGGGAGGGGCTTATTCCGGAGCAGAACACACAAGCCCCGCCCACCAGGTACCAAGCTCTCTACTGTGACTTTCTTACAGGATCTGCCACAATTGGTAGCCAGAGCGGTGAGCTCACAATATATCACATGAAGCAACTTGGTAACAGAAAATATATTGAAACTCTCAGACCTAAGTTGCTGTCTGCTTAGTGAGATTGAGAACCTGTGCCTCTCCAGATGGCTATCTTTAAAACTGTTCTCTGTAATTCTATAACAGCTTGGTACGGTACAGCCTCCAAGAGAGACAAGAAAAGGCTCCAACGAGCTGTAAGAATTGCAGAAAGGGTAATTGGTGTTAGCTTGCCTTCAATAGAGACAATTTATGCTACCCGAGTTAGGAAGAGAGCAGAGAGAATTGTAGCAGATCCTTTACATCCCGGTCATCATCTGCTTGATTTACTTCCATCTGGACGTCGCTACAGGACTTCATATACAAAATCGGCCAGGCACAAGAATAGTTTTTTCCCTTGTGCCATTAAATTGTTAAATTCGTAGTTGTATAGCTGAAGGGGAGGTAAATTATGGGTGGGGTTTCTTTGCTTCTTTGTATTGTGAGAGGAACAGTGTCTGTATGTTTACATTGCAATGTAGCCGAAACAAATTCCAAGTATGTTGGAAAATGTACTTGGCCAATAATAAATTATTCCTATTCCTATTATCTCACCCCTTGCCTTTTCCTGTAAGACCAATTGCAGTTGTTAACAGTCGTCAACAGGTTTTCCACACCCATCAGCCAATCACCCATTCCCACCACCCTTCTGAGTAATACCCCTCCCCACTCTCTCACTATATATAAGGGTCTGGTGACTTCTGTTTCAGTGTATCTGAAGAAGTGTGCATGCACATGAAAGCTCATACCAAGAACAAACTTAGTTGGTCTCTAAGGTGCTACTGGAAGGAATTTTTTTATTTTTTATTTTGTTTTGACTATGGCAGACCAACACAGCTACCAACCTATAACTCTCCAGATGCTGTTCGACTCGGCTGGAGAACTGCATTACAAAATGTAGAAAAGTCTGGATTTCACAGAATAGGTATGTTGCCATGACAACCCCCCACCCCAGAGCAAGGCCTGAGCCAAAAAAGGGAACAAACTGGAGAAGACAACGTTCTGGAATTTAAATATTGACCACAACCTTTGTTATGCCTTCGGCACATAATTAAGTTGTATATTATTGCTATTGTACGTTTATTGATGCAGCTCCACCTACTGGCCAGAAAGAATGTTGCAACGGATGGCAGTTGCTGGCAGTTGCTGACAGAGGGGAGGGAGGTTCCATTTGGTGAGAGAGCCTGAGGGATTTCTGTTACATGTTTTCCACCGATGGTATCGCATCGTTGTTTTACCCGATCTTTGTCTTTTAAATAAAGTTAGATTGCTGAAACAGTCTCTTTTATAAAGGACAGAGGGGTTTACCTGCCTGTCAAGCTACATGTGTCACTGTTGCATTGGGCAAAAGGCCCTTCTTCTGAGCTACGCCAATAAAACTCAGAGACTAGAGGAGCTAGGAGTCCATTTTGTTTTCTTTATTGCAAAGCAATAAGGGTTACAGTCGAATCATTTTCGCAAGCCTGCAACCCCGCCCAAAGGTCTGGGCAGGGGTATTTATAACATTTCAGACAAAGCATTTCAAATTAACCAATCATATTTCATTACATCATTTTAGTTTAGTACGCATGTACATTACCTAATCTAATACGCATGCGCAATAAGCATTTCTAACTGAACCTTGGTTCTCACCGATCTGTTACATCTTCGTTAGTTTGCGTGCATGGGAATCTGTGTTAGGCCTTTGTTCTATGTATCAACTTATGTTCTAGCTTATGAATGTGATTGACGTATTTGCTGTCCTTCTTTCCCAGTAGGGAAGGTCTTTTGCAAAGAATCATCAGTTTCCTTAAAGCAACAGGTTACCATAGCATTTCTATTATAGCATATTCAATGATTTATTGGGTTTCACATTATATTCATTGTGGCCCCTTTGGGCCACTGCTACATCACCAGACAGTGTAGTGGGGACAGAACAACCTTTATTGATTCCAGATGTAGGTTGGACTTGCCTTAGGCATTGTGTGTATATCCCTCACAGCTGTGGTGCGACAGGGTGAGGCCCAGGATTAATGGGTCATCCACAAGTCACAGGTCTACAGGTATGACCCTCCCAAGCAGCTGAAGGAAGCTCTATGGTTTATCTGCCACACACCTTGTCTTTTAGACAGAGACTTCCTACTAGACCCCTCTAACAGGGTACTTTGTTATCACACGGTTCTGGGATGGGGGTGATGCACCTCTTCATCTCCTGCATGCAGGGGCGGAGCAAGGGGGCGGGGGGCGGTCCGCCCCGGGTACCGCCCTGGGGAGGGTGACACTCTGGGGGCAGGCCCCACCCCCGCGATCGAGCGCGGCAACTTTTAAAAGGCTGCAACGCGCGAACAGCAGCACAGCGTCTGTGCTGCTGTTCACGCGCTGCAGCCTTAAAGGTTGCCGCACCGCACGGAAGGGGTGCCGGCCGATCGCGCCCGCCATCTTGGGTGGACATGCGCAGTCCACCCAAGATGGCGGGCGCGATCGGCCGGCACCCCTTTCGACCGGCGATCACGCCACGCCGCGTTTTAAGGCTGCAGTGGGCGAACGCCGCTTTAAGGCTGCACGGGCGAACAGCTGCTGTTCGCCCGCTGCAGCCTTAAAACGCAGCGCGGCGCGGCCCGGTGCCGGTCAGAAGCGGTGCCGGCGATCGCGCCCGCCATCTTGGGTGGACTGCGCATGTCCACACATGCGCAGTCCACCCAGGAGGCTGCACACGCATTGTGACATCACGGCGCACGCGCAGGGAGGGGTGCCTTTCAAGTTTGCCGCCCCGGGCGGCAGATTGGCTCCCTTCGCCCCTGCCTGCATGTTGTTAGACTGGAAGGATTCCAATGTCTTATCTGCCAGAGTTGTGACTATTGCTATGGGGAAGGCAAAACCTCCAAATGGGGAACAATCTGTTGGGAGGAAAGGAGGGAAAATTCCTTCCCGGCTCTGAAAATGGCAACCATTATTGAACCATTATTGAACCACAGAAAAGCCAATGAACGCAGTGCCCTAAAAGGGAAAAGGTTAGGCTGCGTAATCCCACTGCGTCATTGAATGGGGATATAGGGAGGTTTGTTCTTTGGCTGACAGCAGTCCATGGGGTCGGCCAGCCTTCATTGGGTCCCATGCCCCTCCCACTTGGGCCAGCTGGATTGGCCAGGATTCAAATAAGTCGGTGGCGGGGAATTTCCCACAACTGGCCACCTCACCCAGGCAATGCTTCCAAGGAGGAGAAGCCCGGCACAATAGGTCGCAACAAACAGCCACCCACCCTGTGACCAGGTAAGCAGCCGTTTCTGTTTGCACATTGTATCAGAAAATGCTAATTCTCAGCCATAAAGATGAATATATTGCCTAAGATGTTGTTCCTATTCCAAGTACTTCCGATTATAGATAAGTTGGATTGTTTTAGAAGATGGCAAAAGGACTTATCAAAATTTATCTGGCAGGGAAAGAAACCCAGAATTAAGTATAAGATATTAACGGATTCGAAAGAAAGAGGTGGATTTTCCCTGCCGGATTTAAGAATTTATTATGAAGCCGCAGTATTTTGCTGGTTGAAAGATTGGATCAAACTAGAAGATACAGATGTGTTGGACTTGGAAGGACATGATAACGTTTTTGGCTGGCACGCATATTTATGGTATGATAAAGTCAAGGCCCATAATGCGTTTAAAAACCATATTATTAGAAATTCCTTGTATAAGGTTTGGACTCGAAATAAGGATTTGTTAGAAAGGAAAACTCCGAGATGGCTATCCCCAGTGGAAGCTAAGGCGGTTAAAAGACCTAACATGTCTGCAAGGTGGCTGAAATATTCTGATATACTGGAACAGGAAGGTCAGAACTTTAAGCTGAAAAACTATGAGCAATTAAAGGAAGGTCTGACCGACTGGTTGCAGTATTATCAATTAAATGAAGTCTTTAAACTGGATAAAAAACAAGGCTTTCAGACAGAGAGATCCAAGTTGGAAACTGAACTAATAGAACCAAATACAAAGAATCTTTCCAGGATGTATAAATTGTTGCTAGAGTGGCATACAAAAGATGAAATGGTAAAATCGGTGATGATAGACTGGGCTAAAGATGTTGGACACAATATAATGATGGAGGATTGGGAAAGGTTGTGGAGGGAAGGTACGAGGTTTACTGCATGCAATGTATTAAGAGAGAACATGATGAAAATGATGTATAGATGGTATTTAACACCAGTAAAATTAGCAAAGATGTATCACAATGTTAGTAATCAATGCTGGAAATGCAAACAGACTGAAGGTACCTTCTACCACATGTGGTGGACATGCCCAAAGGTAAAGGATTTCTGGGAAAAAATTTATAATGAATTAAAGAAAGTGTTGAAAAACACTTTTTTAAAGAAACCAGAGGCCTTCCTGTTGGGCATGGTTAATCAGGTGATACCTAGTAAGGATAGAACGTTCTTTATGTATGCCACAACAGCGGCTAGAATTTTGTTGGCTAAAAACTGGAAAACAGAAGATTTACCAACAGTGGAAGATTGGCTGGTTAAGATGATTGAATATATGGAACTCGCGGAACTGACTGCGAAACTCCGTGACCAGAGGGAGGAGAAGGTACAAGAAGAATGGAAGAAATTCAAAGACTATTTAAAGAAACGAGAAAAAATAGAGATTTAAGGGGAATTAGATGAAAGAATAGGTGATAGCAATAAGTTGTTAAGGTGAAGTAGGATGTAAGTAGGTAGAATTATAATTTTGATGTTTTAATTTTGAGTTAAGATTATGATTAGAAGATATTAATTATGAGGTAGAAAAGTTTGCGAAAGAAGGTATTAAAGAGGTTACAAAGTTACTGTAGTATATTTAAAAATGAACGCAGAAGAGAGAGCAGGGGGAAGTTCATCAAGATTTTATAAGTTTAATATGTAAGGATAGAATTTTGTTTTTTGATATTGTATTGTTCTTTTGGTTTTTTGTTTTTTCTTTTTTGTTGTTGTTGTTTTTTGTGTATTGTTTCGTTGCTGTGTAGTTGTACAGTTGTTTGTAGAATGTTTTTTTTTACTATTTTGAAAATTTCAATAAATTCCTATTAAAAAAAAAAAGAAAATGCTAATTCTGTACAATAAAATCACTGGATTTACAAAGAAGGTTGAATAAGGAGAGCAGGGAGAGATGTAATACTATTTAGCAGAGCTATGGAGTCTACATGAGAAAGTCTGAAAAGGGCAGGATCCAAGCCTCAGGCCAAATCTAAGTGAGTGGTTGCAACTTGTGATGCCAAGTTTTCTAGACTCCTCTTTGGCCTTTCCATTCCTGTCAAAGATTGTCTAGGTAAGAAGGAGTCTGGTCTCTCTCATTCTACCATTTTCCGTCCTTGCCTTTGTGTATTTATATTTGTCATCAACCTTTCTATCCTGTTTTTCCTTTAACAAAAATCCAGCAAATCCAATCAAAGTGTTTCAGTCATCTTCAAACAGAGAACATTTACTGCAGTTGAACTTGATATCAGCTCATGTCAAAGAAAATTAAAATCTGCTGATTAGCTGGGGGGGGCAGTGAAACAGAACACATAGAAGACATTTTAGTTTTTCTTTTGAATTTGTAATCTTTTACAGCAAATGGAGAAAGGAAACCAAATTTCACAGTGACCCTATACAAAATTAGATCTCCAGCAGCAAATTTGTCCAGGTTACTGAACATCTGCAGGGTAGAAGGAGGACAGTTTGAAGAAGAAAAACAGGGGTTATGGGTTTTTTTAAAAAATCACAACTGCATCTACTGTACTCACTTTATTTTTTTCTGTGTTCAGCAAGAAACACACACAAGAAAAAACCAGCTAAATATTTAAAACAGACTAAAAATTGCACAATTCAATCAGTTAAATAAATTGATCTCTCTCTCTTTCTCTCTCGTGTGTGTGTGTGGAGCCTGTGTTGGTGCCAGGTGAAATGATTTGGCAAAGGATTTTTGCTTTTTGCTTTTCTTGTTTGCTGTGTCAAGTTGGGAGAGGAGTGCAAGAAGGAAACTATTTAAGCACGCATGCATGTCCAGGCACATACCACCTGTCATTCCTTTTCTAAACAGAGCGAAAGCGGCAGTCCAGCACCATGCTTGCTGCTAAATGGCTAATCCCACTCTCAAAGGTCTTGCAAGACAGAAAATAAAAATCTAATAAGTCATGTATTACCAATCAACCAAGTGCTACCCGTTTGTCTGGCATGCATTAAGAAGCTACAGTTTGAAGGCTATGTCTTTCCTTGAACTGCACAAACCTCTGCCTAAATTTATTGTGCATATATTACATTAATAGTGTATAGTAAATGTTAAAAGAAATACTGGAGTTCTGAGTCAGCAATTAGTGTTAGCCAGAGACACAGAAAGGGAATGGAGAATCAAGCTGTTCCAACACAAGTCCTTAGACATGGCAAGGATTTCAATGAGAGCATTGAAAATAATGTATGAAACACCAGCTACTAACTTTAAAAAAAATCCTTCAAATACATTATCTCAGTAATCATTATAATACTTCTGCCAGTATCCCCACTGGAAAGGGGAAAGGAAGCTGAGGCTAAGAAAGCAGTTTGCATAAGACTGTGCAGCAAGTTTGTATTTGATGAAAGATTTGAACCAGGGATTTTGTTCCTCATGCTTTGCTGCTGTGCTGCACCAGCTTGCCTCCTTAAATTGCTCTACTTTTAACCATCAGGCTCTGCCAGGCAAAATAAAATGTAAGAGCCTGACATCTATCTCATAATCTAGGAATGGAGAACCTGTGGCTCTCCAGATGTTGCTGTGTAACTCAAAGCACCCCTGGCCAGCATGTCTAGTGGTCAGAGGTGGTGGGAATTGTAATTCAACAGCATCAGGTGGGAAGCGAGGCTTTGCGCTGGCCATCAGGCAATGGCTTTTCCCACTTGTCTTGCCCCACCCTCCAGCCCCAGGAACCTTCCGGAAAGGAGTTGCTGCCTCTGGCATTATGATGTCTTTGATGAACTGAAGAGAGTGCAAAATTACTGAGTCATGCGGGTGGGGAGAATGTGTATGAATTCACCAGTACTTGGATTATTTTTTATTGCTATTTTGTTAACGTTGTTTTATAGATTATGAATCCTGTAAAATGATTTATTTTTTTGTAATTGTGCTGTTTATCTTATTTTTTATTGTTTTGTTAATAGTGGTTTATAGAATTTAATTGTTTAACTGATAATCTGCAATTGTTTTACTGATGATTTGTTATTTATTCTATATGCTTAAAGTTGTAATTGTGATGTTCTGTTCTGTTATTGTTATTTATTGTATGCAAACCGCTTTGTGATTTTTGTGAATGAAAAGCAGCATAGAAATATATCATATCATATCATCATGAGCTTTCTTGAAAGATCTCTAAGAACCCAACTAGAACTTCTAAGATATTGGAAATCCAAGACCTGCTGCCAGAGATCCTGTTTTGGAGATGCTTTACCTACTGAGCCAGGAACCAAAGTTTTAAATTGCAGAACCAGGCATTGGACTCCTCATACCCCAACCCATATAAATAAGAGACCAATAAGACTGGTTTGGGGTCAAAAGAGGCCACAACTTTATTGAATACAGATGAAAGAGGTTTAGCTTGGGCATGCTCGCCCACTGGAAGTGACATGTGGTCAGTCCAGGCAGGGGTTCCTAAGACTTACATCAAATAGGATGACACCCTCCCCCCACAGGCATCACCATCTGGGGGAGTGCCTTTGGCCCTGGCCCCCCTGGGCACGTGGACATGACCACTACCCCCGGATCCCTTTAACAGGATACCCCAGCATTTGGAGGGGCAGGCAGAGACTACAACCTCCCCTCCGTCCAAAACAAAGGATTGCCCCAATGTCCAACCAGTTGTGACGACTGCTATGAGGTAGGCAAAACCACTGGGTCAGAGCCAATTAGCCTCAGTGGGCAAATTCCTACCCGGCCCCATAAAGAATGGCGACCACCGTAGCCACAGCAAAGTCATTGACTATCAGAGTAAACCATGGGTGGGTGAGCGGGGAAACCTGGCGCAGGAACAAACAGGCTGTGCCCCAGGTGCTGGCTGCTTAAATGGGCAAGGGGCAGGTCCAAGGGAAGCCCTCCATCGGCTCCACCCCCTGGCACAGCCCAGGTCCCAGCCTGCAGCCCCCTTTGCCAAAGCAAGGTGCAGGCTAGGATCCAGTTCCTGATAGGTGGCGGGGGTTCATGCCCCCTCTGCCTATCAGGAAGGGCACTGCAGTTTGAATTCCCTTGCCGGGGCCCCAGTGAAGCCTCCTCCATCCCGCTGCAAAGTCCTTTTTCTCGGGTAAATCTTACCTTTTCCAACACAGAGAGAGGTGAACCCTCCCAGCTCTCACCTGGGAGCTTCCCTTTCTTCTCCCACCCTGGGAGATCTTCCCTTCCCTGCCTGTCACGCAGGGTCCTTCATCAAATAATATTGTTGGATCTGTTAGCATCTCTATAACAACTATTTATAAATCCAGCAGGCTGTGGTTCTCAAACACTTTGTGATTTTGACAAAGAAGGGAAACAATCAAAACAAGTTTACCTATCTGTTGCTAAACTTCTTTTGGTTGCTCCACTTTGTCAAAATCACCAATTTGTTTTTTTCCTGAACATGGGCATAGGTCAGCTGTAATTTTACGGCTGGATAAAATATCCTTCTGGATATTTGCACTCAGTGATATGGACCAGCAGGTCCTGTTTGATGTAACAACCATCCTGTTGTTGCGGGTCCAGGCATCGTGCTCCCCCAGTCCCCAGCCGCAGTCAAATAAAGGACCACATAGACTGGTTTGGATCGAAACAGGCCACAACTTTATTGAATATAGATGAAAGAGATTTGCTAATCTGGGATGCAGGTTAGGATCCAGCTTCTGATAGGTGGCATGGGACTCCGATGATGCAATTCCCTCGTCGGGGCTATGGAAAAGCCTCTGCCATCCTGCAACACCACCTGCACCACAAAGGGTGAACGGACTTGTTAAAGGCATCCTTGTATATTTATTGAGGATAAATATTCCAATGGATTTGCTAATATCTTCAGCTTCATCTCTTAGCGATCAGCAGCTTTGGGGTGGATAATTTTGAGCAGAGAAGCTATGGATGAAAGAGAAGCTTAACCCCTTTCCTTTCAACCACATCTTCTCCAAAGTGGCTCATCCTAAAGCAGGTTTTCTCTTGGAAAGAAAGCCCTCAGGCTTTTCTTATGTTCATATTTATATATTGTGCAATTCTCAGCCCTACTGGAAATGTTGGGACATGCATGTTTAAAAACATCTTTGGGTTGCCATCTTCACTACTTCATTGCAGATAAAAAATTCTCTTTTCTGCTTCTAAGTCTGAAGCCAACTAAAGTAAATATTTCACATGCAGCTACTCTCTGAAGTGGCATCATTTTTCAGCCATTTCATCATTAAAGGCTGAAGGGAAAATCTGAGAGGAGAGAGATGAACCTGACAGATAAAGATTGCACTCAACTGCCAAATTACAGCAACAAGCAAAACTCAAAAGTGGTGGACTGGCAGCCAAGACTTATTCCTTTATTGGCTGAATAGATCCCATAAGTTCCAGTACAAAAGTATTGAAGCTTTATACCTCTTTCACCCCTTCAAAAAGTACCCTCAGTGCATCTATTTCAATTATAATTGAGAATGGAAAGCTATAATTTGCACCTATTCTTTGCTTCATTGCAATTTGAGAGTTGAAAACCTCAAAGCTTCCAAGGTTACCTGGAGCTTGTGCCAGATTTATGCCTTTTAGTGTCAGAAAGGTAAATAAATACAAGCAAGCGGTCACTTACCACCATGCAGGTTAAACCACTTGGAAAAATAATAATCTGTACCATTCTGACAATAATTTGACTGCTCTTCTATATTTAGAAGCTTGTTCGGGACAACAGTAATATTTTACATAGAAGGAGTTCTGCGGCATCTTAAAAACTAATATGTTTATTGTAATATAACCTTTTGTGCATGAAAGGCCACTTTGTCAGATGCATGTAGTGTACTCTCAGATGGCATGTGTGTGTGGACACCCACCTGCAACAATACAGAGAGGGCAAGAAGATTGTAAACAATGAAGCCAAAAGGCCATGAAATGTAAGGAATAGCCATAGACAGGTCACATGCTAATGCAGAGATGAAATATATAGGATGAAATCTGGGCCATCCACAAACAAGCTTCCAAATATCTAAGCCCAAAATCCTCCAGCCTCAGCTCAGAAGGGGGGGGAGTAAGGCAAGAGATCCACTGGATCTTCACCTACTCATGCCATCTTGCTCCCTAATCATATGACATGAGATGTTTCGCAGTTCTTAATTTTTTAATAATAATTTCCAAATCTGGCATCAAGCTAGCTTTTGAAATTAGTAACGTTCAAGCTTTTAGTCAGAACACTGCACACTTGGGGGAGTGGAAAAAATATATTTTGCATCCTGCCCTCTCTCATTGGGCAAAGGGGTGTTGAACCAAGGGAAAACTTGGAAAACCAATTTTAATTCAACAGATACCACCCAATGCCTACAATTTAATGCAAGAGAAGGCAACACAAAAAAAGCAATGAAGCGGAGGAATTAAAATGCAAACATCATTAAGCATAGTTAGACAAGCATTTGTTTGGATTGGTTTAGGTGTAGTCAATCCCCGAAGCAAAAGGATTAACTGAAGGACATCTTAAAGTCACTTCTAGCTACATGTTTAAAGGAATCCACCTCTTGAGGTGAAGATAAATAGTCCTTTGGCAATGGCAATTTCAGGAAAGATTCATGCTATGGGTGGAATTAAATAACATAAAAATCCCTTGCCTGAAAAGAGAAAATAGTACATCAAATAGCACACACACACACACACACTTAGGGACAAGTCGTCATCTTATTGATCTTTGCAAAATTATTTTGATGTCTCAAGTTTTCAGGTATTTTGCCTTGGCAAGGACTTTGGCTACTGGTGCCAGAACTGACAGTTATAGGGAAAAGACTTGTCATTTGAACTTGGAATTATGGGGACATGCAAACTTCAAAGTCCTCTGGTTTTCATGCTTCCAGTTTACCCTTCTGTGATAAACGCATGTACTTCTGAGGCAGGAAATCTATACAATGCAATGCATTTGTCCTCTTCCTTTTTCTTTATTTTTTTTAAAGCAGCAAACAGAATCAAACTTACAGTTTCCATCTCTAATTGGAATAGCACAGCTAACAGCTTGTAGAGGGGTACTTTGAAAACATAGCATTAAAACAGAAGCAAAGGCAATTCACATCCATAGTCATCCTGAAACTCTTACCATCTAGCTTCTTTGAATTATCCCATCTTCCGTGTAATCTTTAGGGCATCCTTGTAAAATAGGCTAGTATTATTAATCCCATTGGAAGCTCAACATTAAAAAAAAAAACTAAGATCATGGCCACTGGTCCCATCACCTCCTGGCAAATAGAAGGGGAAGAAATGGAGGCAGTGAGAGATTTTACTTTCTTGGGCTCCATGATCACTGCAGATGGTGACAGCAGTCATGAAATTAAAAGACGCCTGCTTCTTGGGAGGAAAGCAATGACAAACCTAGACAGCATCTTAAAAAGCAGAGACATCACCTTGCCAACAAAGGTCCGTATAGTTAAAGCTATGGTTTTCCCAGTAGTGATGTATGGAAGTGAGAGCTGGACCATAAAGAAGGACTGATCGCCGAAGAATTGATGCTTTTGAATTATGGTGCTGGAGGAGACTCTTGAGAGTCCCATGGACTGCAAAAAGATCAAACCTTATCCATTCCTTAAAGAAATCAGCCCTGAGTGCTCACTGGAAGGACAGATCCTGAAGTTGAGGCTCCAAGTACTTTGGCCACCTCATGAGAAGAGAAGACTCCCTGGAAAAGACCCTGATGTTGGGAAAGATGGAGGGCACAAGGAGAAGGGGACGACAGAGGATGAGATGGTTGGACAGTGTTCTCGAAGCTACTAACATGAGTTTGACCAAACTGCGGGAGGCAGTGGAAGACAGGAGTGCCTGGCGTGCTCTGGTCCATGGGGTCACGAAGAGTCGGACACGACTAAACAACTAAACAACAAAATTAATCCCATAGTGTATCCCACCTGACAGCGAGATACAACAACCTTTCAGAGACTGCCTATTTCCCCTCTGTCTCAGTCAGCAAACTAATCCAACACAGCATGAACTGATGCCAACTCCTCCTCTCCTACCCGCCAACTGAGGAAGAGTCTTTGTGTGGCAATGGCAGTGAGAAGATCAGAGGGACAAGACTTCATCAGGCAGCATTTGCTCAGTCAAAATGTCTCTATGTTTTATATGCAGTTACAGGTAGGTAGCCGTGTTGGTCTGCCATAGTCAAAACAAAATAAAAAATAAAAAAAAATCCTTCCAGTAGCACCTTAGAGACCAACTAAGTTTGTTCTTGGTATGAGCTTTCGTGTGCATGCACACTTCTGAAGCCGGTTTTCAAAACAAGAATAAAACAAAAGGCAGCAAACCAAATCCCTACTGGAAGGAATTTTTTTGTTTTTTTTTGTTTTGCTTTGACTATGTTTTATATGCATTTTTATAAAATCTCCTAAAAACTAACAGACTCAGCAAAGATGGTGCAGCGTTGGTTGGAAAAGGGCTGGGCTGTTTCACAAGCTTGGGTAGCCAGCTGTTTTTGGACTACAACTCCCATTATCCCTAGCTGGCAAGATCAGTGGACAGGGATTATGGGAATTATAGTCCAAAAGCAGCTAGAACCAAGTTTGGGAAACACTGGTAGAGGAAGACATAGAACCCGGAAATCCCAGAAATCTCAGAAAGGCTCAGAACAAAGAGACCTCCTAAAAGAAAAAGAAAGAAAAGAGACTTCTGACAGATTGGAAAGGAAACACAGTGACACCGAGTGGCAAAATAGATGTACTGCAAATAAATAACACAAAGCCCCCTAGTGGGAGCACTATAGGTACTGCAAAATAAAGAGAGAATTGTAACTAAGTGGCGGAATAGAAGCTTATGCAAAGTGGAATATTATTGACTGACTGAAACATTAATTTTGAAATTGCTAATTCCAATCAAGGGCTGATTGGGGAAGTTGGGTGGTATGAATACATTTAATTTACATTCAATTAGTGATGTGGTAATTTTATAAATTGTCAAAGTTTGGAAGCAATTGGAAATTAATTCTGGAAGAATATTTCTGAACATACTCCCAGATTTCTGGGAAACCTCAAACCTTTTAATAAACATTTCCCTAATTTAATACTATTAAAATATCTGTTATGTTGAACTGACAAGAAAGAGGCAAGATATGACATCATCTAAAAAAACCAACAACAGCTTCAACATTTAATCAACAGGGAAGGAAGAACTCTGGACTTGACCCAGAGATGGATTTAAGAGAACTAATTTGGAGTTTAAAAAATGACATAGGGGATACGAAGAAGGATGTCAGTGAGATGAAAAAGGAAGTGAATGAAAAGGTCAAAGGATTAGATGATAAATTAGATAGAATGGGTGGAGAAATTGATGAAAACGCCAAGTCAATAATGGAATTGAAAAAACAAGTGAGTGACCTTTCTGGGGGGGGCAATAAGGAACTAATGAAAACAGTACAGGAATTAAAAAATAAAACCCAAAGTATTGAAGAAGCATCTTAAAAAAAACCTTCAAAGAATTTAGAGAAAGTAAAAAAAAAGAATGTGAAAAAACTAAAAAGGAAATAGAAGAATTCAGAATATCACACTAAGCCACTTGGGACACTCTGGCAATTTTGTAGATGCAGACCAAAGAAAAAAAAACACTCAGATTATGCGGGGTCCCTGGGGCCCCAGAGGAAAATATACAAACAAAAGATTATTAAGGCCACTTGGTTAGATTTGGAGGAAGAAGAAATAATAAGAAACACAGAAAACATATTCAGAGTGAACTCTAAAAAAGCTAAAGCCAACAAGTGGCCGGGAGATTGCCTAATTACTTTTATTCCTAATAAATTAAGAAATACAGTAAGATTTTGCAGACAAGAGGTTAAAGAAAATTTAAAATGGAAGGAAAAGAGATCATAATTTTAAAAGAAATTCCTCCCAGCCCAGTGAAAAAAAGAGACAAATTCCAGTTTCTGGCCAAAGCTCTTAAAGCGAAATCAATATGTCAGACCACTTTTACGTATGCAAGAACTACAGCCAGGATTCTGGTAGCAAGGAATTGGAAAAGTGAAAAGATTCCTACAATAACCAAATGGCAGGTCCAAATGATAGAGTATTTACAGTTGGCTAGGATGACAGGGAGAATTAGAGGAAACCCGACTCAGAAGGTACATAAAGAATGGAAAATATTTAAAGAAGATTTGAAAAATTATTGTATTAACAAAAATCTCCTGGCAGATCACGACTGATACTTGAAAGAAGTAGGTGATAAACAATTAAGCATTCTGGCTAATAACTAGGAAAACAAAACAATAGTATGTCACTGTGTGTAAAATAATCAGAATAAGTGACAGTACAATGGGTTTAATCGAAAGTCAATTTTATTTCGTCTTAATCTTTTTTCCTTTTTTGTTCTGTAAATTAAATGTGTAGTTGTGTATAGTTGTGTTCTGTAGTATACTATGGAGTGATGTGGTTTGTTGTGAAATTAAATGTTTGTCAAATAAAGTTTAATTTAAAAAAACCATAATAACCAATACAACTTCCTTTTGAACAACTTTGTATTTAAACAAAGTCTGAGATACAAAGGAAATGGGCCCTCCTATAGATAGAACTGCAACCTTGTCATAACCATCTTATTGGACAATTGCAGAGAGCATGCCGTAGTAGAGGAGGAAACAAGCTTGTTCCCTCTTCCATGTGACAGCCCTGGAGATGTTTGAAGATGTTATCATATCTTGTCTCAGCCTCCTCTTTTCCAGGCGAAACATACTCAGCTCCTTCAACCATTTCTCATAATGCTTGGTTTCAAGACCCTTGATCATCTTGGTTTAAGGTTACCAGATTTTTTTTCAATGAATCTGGGGACACTTTTCAACTTCAATGGATTTTGTATGGGGATTGATTTGTAAATCCGGGGACTGTCCGTGGGAAATGAGGTCGTCTGGTAACCTTATCATGGTTGCCTTCTCTGCACGTCTTCCAGCATGTCAAAATCCTTCTTAAATTGTGGTGCCCAGAATAGGACGCAGTATTCTAGGTGTGGTCATCTGACCAAGGCAGAATAGAGTGGTGCATAGTTAAGACAAATGCTTTGGCTTGGGCTGGGTAGGTTATGGTGATGTTATAAAGTGTTTCCTTTTAATGAATCAGAACATTAAATGGACCATGTACCTAGTGGCTTCTCTTCCCTTCTGCACATGGGGCAGAGAGCTGCACTGGAGCCTTAACCCAACTCAGCCTCTGCCCATGATAATGTTATTAGCTGTGAAGAAGAAAACACATCAGGGTAGGGTTGCCGTATCTTGAAGAGCAAAAAAAGAGGACAGCCCAAGCCACTGCCATCCTCAGCTGGATGGGCATGTTGCCCCCCCCCCAAGAGGACATGTCTTGGATTTCCTGGTTGTAAGGCAACCCCACATTAGGGTTGCCTGTACATTTTCTGATAAAAAACAAATGCAGCTACACAGATTGGTAGTGCTCCTAGTTTGGGTTCCTGTATATTTTTTCCTTGATGGCAAATAGCAGGCTTAGAATCATAGATTCACAGAATTGTAGAGTTGGAAGGGATCAAAGCCATTGCACAAAACCGGTAGTTGGGCACACACCTGTCTCCATCAAGATGCAGTCTGAGCCAAAATTGCCACGTCCCTTTAGGCACTTAAGCTGACTTAAGCTGACGCATTCATGCATTTCTCACATCACACCTAATGAGGCTGCCTGATTCTCTAAAAGGCTCATAGCAGCGCAGCAGTGGATTGTGAACCTCTTTTAGGTCTGTCTAGCAGCAAGGGCCATGTGCAGTGGTAGGTTGCAAAGCTGTGGGCAAGCAAACAGTGAGAATGGCCTGGGGTGCTTGTAGTGATTCACACATGCACACAGACTCTCTCTTAGTCTCTCTCACGTTAGATCAGAATTGTACAATGTGCGCTGGGGGTGGGGGTGGGGAGCATTAGCTGCATGGGGAGAAAAGCACATGAGGACGACCTCCTCCACATGCCCCCCTCCCCAACACAGACACACTTTCCCCCCAGAGCCGTCTTTCCTATAGGGCTTAGTGGTGCGTCGTGCCAGGTCACCGGCCTCTCAGGTGAGTGGAGGAGCTGTACGGCTTTGCCATAGGGCTTAGTGGTGCGTCATGCCAGGGCACAGGCCTCCCAGTGAGTGGAGGAGCTGCACGGCTTTGCCGGCGGCCTCCCCTTTCCCTGCATGCCTGCCAGCTGCGCACCGCCAAACATAAGGCTGGCAGGTGTGCAGCTTCCCTCCCAGGCCTCCCAAGCCTCTGCGGGGATCGCTCTCCTCCCACGGAGGCTTGGGAGGGGCGCAATTTCACTCCCAAGCCTCTGCGAGGACCGCTCTCCCGCAGCAGCATGGGGGAGAGTTGCACGCCCCACCCCCGGATGCGAGGACCGGCTCCCGCAGCAGCATGGGGGAGAGTTGCACGCCCACCCCCGGATGGCTGGCAGTGCGCAGCTACGGCCACCCCAACATATTCCGTGGTAATTTGGGAGCACTGGGCGGATATTTGCACCCCAGCACCGCATCTGCTAAAGACGGCCCTGCTTCCCCCAGTCTGCCAAGTGACATTGTCAGCAAGATTTGGCCGTTGGGGGGGGGGATTTGGCCACAGAGACAACTGGGACACTCAGGCAGGCTGCTCTGAATTGCTTCTGAGGGCTGCATGGGGCTCAGTTTTAAAGGCTCTGTGAAAACAGGGCTACATTCCATCTGACTGAACTGCTCCAGTAAGAAACAAATTGCTCGTCAGTCATTTCTTCACCCCAGTCAAAGATAATGCCTCTTGTGTTCCATTCATTCCATGACAGAAAAAAATACAGAATTTACAAGAAGGAGCTGTAATGCTGAAAGAGAAAAACAATGAGAAGGTTTAACTGTGATTCTGCTCTCACCCACTGCCTTTCATTGCACTTGATTTTAAGTCATATTATTACTAAACCAGTGTGGAATTTTTCAACAAAAGAGCACAGCACAGGCTTTACTTCCATCTTTGGGAACCTGCATTTTAGGAAAAACATGTCTTTCGGGAGCAAGCAGTGATTACCAATTAGTTGCATTATCTTTTTGTCAGTATTTCTCAACAGGTAGTGCCTAAATAGGCATAAATGCACCTCTGAAGAATAAAGACAAAGGAATAAACACATAGGTAGAAATGTAATTTCACTGATTAAGTACCTTTTACTCAAGAGCTTGCAGAGTAAGAGCCTGATTGAAAAGCCTCCCTTCTGATGTTAATGGGCCATTTGTCAAACATTATTATATAGTAAATGATGACCACTGTGTAGTCAAGTGCTTAGAATTTACTTCTAAATGCTGATGCTCCTACCAAACACACACAAACACAAAGACAAACACAAAGAATAAACACATGGAAATACTGGGTCAAACCATGATAGTCCAGTGTTTGTGCTTTCAAAAGCAAAGGGGGGGGGAAGAAAAGAGATTTAACATGTATAATTTCAAAATGCATAGTTATAAAAACTAGTGACTGTTTATCAACAAAAAATAAAAATAATATTAAAAAATCAAAACGAGTTATCTAGGTGCCCTCCTAGGTCTCATTATACAGAGGGAAGAAGAAGAAGAGGAGGAGGAGGAGGAGGAGGAGGAGGAGGAGGAGGAGGAGGAGGAGGAGGAGGAGGAGGAGGAGTTTGGATTTGATATCCCGCTTTTCACTACCCGAAGGAGTCTCAAAGCGGCTAACATTCTCCTTTCCCTTCCTCCCCCACAACAAACACTCTGTGAGGTGAGTGGGGCTGAGAGACTTCAGAGAAGTGTGACTAGCCCAAGGTCACCCAGCAGCTGCATGTGGAGGAGCGGGGACGCAAACCCGGTTCCCCAGATTACGAGTCTATCGCTCTTAACCACTACACCACACTGGAAGGGAAAGCTGAGTGTAGTTAGTGGGGCACTGGACTTTCAGTTGATTTCCAAAAGCTTAAGGAACAATGAGTTGTAGCCAGGATTTATGTTCACCCACCTGTCATCATCTTCTGTCTGTAAGCATTGTGGTGCTCCCCTGTCATCCTCAACCTTAGCCAGGTCTTTACTCTCCGCAAGCTACTGAATGACTGCTCTGTGGCACAAGTGGTGCCTGGCTGCGCAAGAGAGGGGAGCAGAGCCTTTTTTTGTGGCAGGGTAAAAGATATCTGCCTCTTTTACTAGAACCAGGCTGCCTGCGACAGGAAGAGTCAGTTCATGGAAGCCGCATCTACTGTTCAGTCAAATTGCCAGTTGCGTCATTAGAATGCGCCACAACATCATCCAAGTGACCTCAGCAAGCATTTCAATTTCAAATATTCTGATTATTCCTACTTTCAGTTAAGTATTTTTTATTTATTTAATTGATTTAGGGGGGCAGCTGCCCCCTCCCCGCGCCCTGGCTTTGCCCATGTAAGGAACTGCTGGGTGAGAAGGGAGTCCAACATGGATGGGAATTTCATAAAGGTGAAACATGGAAGGGGAAAATGCCTACAATTCCAACAAGAAATAAAAGTGGGAGGCATCTAAAAAAACATCTCACAAAAGCAGTGCTCAACCTGATGAGCTGTACTCAAGGGTACTAAAGTAGCTTATGGATGTAATCTCAGTGCCTCTGTCTATAATCTTTGAGAATTCTTGGAGAATAGGAAGCGAGAAAAAGAAGACCTAGGTAACTACTGACTGGTCAGCTTGATGTGGATACCAGGAAAGGTCCTAGAACAGATAGTTATACAGGTACATGGAAGAGGGAACAAACTTGTTTTTCCCTATTCTGAATGGTAGGATTTGAACCAATGGCTTCAAGTTACAAGAAAGGAGATTCTGACTAAACATCGGGGGGGGGGGGAATTGTCAGTAAGAGCTGTCTGACAGTTGAATGGTCTCCCTCAGGAGATGGTGGACTCTCCTTTATTGGAGATTTTTAAGCAGAGGTTGGATGGCCACCTGAAATTGTAAGAAAACTGTTGAAAGAAAACAGTGCCCCACGTTCACTTAAAAGGGAATTAGAGGAAAACAGAACTCAGTACTGCTGGAGAAGTTGATGACCCTGGTTTATTTCCACAGTTTGTTAATTGATACTAAGCCAGAGTAGCCAACTTTGGATGTGATGGGGAACGCTGGCTAAATACAAGCCGGGGTCTTCATGTTAAAGCCAGCTCATGACAAGAGAGGAAGAGCAATGTTACAGAGATTAGCACTATTCATTTCTTAAGTCAACTGGCTACATCTGTAGTGGTCAGTACTTATCTGTGTCTGTCAGTGTCCTGGCTCCCATTCAGAGCACAACCAGGGAGCTTCTTACTTGAGGGTTAAGGAAGAGGTCTTTATTGATGGCCAGGCTCCGCAGCAGGTAGTGAGTCACTGAAACTGGAGCACTCAGGCTAATCGATGGGAAAGGGAAGATTAGCTGGGCTAGAAACAGCCATCCAAGTTTAAGGAGAAGAGGAGGAGGAGAAGAAGAAGAAGAAGAAGAAGAAGAAGAAGAGGAGGAGGAGGAGGAGTTTGGATTTGATATCCTGCTTTATCACTACCCGAAGGAGTCTCAAAGCGGCTAACATTCTCCTTTCCCTTCCTCCCCCACAACAAACACTCTGTGAGGTGAGTGGGGCTGAGAGACTTCAAAGAAGTGTGACTAGCCCAAGGTCACCCAGCAGCTGCATGTGGAGGAGCGGAGACTCGAACCTGGTTCCCCAGATTACAAGTCTACCGCTCTTAACCACTACACCACACTGGAGTCCAGGATCAGTGCAAGGAAGTCAGAACAGTACAGAAGCAACGGAGTTGCCCCAATAGCTTGGCAACCCACTCACCCAGCTTTTAAAGGCAAGGCAACGAGAAGCTTGTCATTTCATCCTCCTCTTCCCCTTGTTGACTGTGATGAATGAGCATCCCTACTATTCTGGATTTGGCTCAGATTTCAAAATGTATTACTTTATTATTCCTATTTTAATTTATTTTTGATGCTCATCTTCTTAAAGGAGACACATATGCAACAGCAAAATCCCCAACACCTATGATGCAGCACAGAATTTAGCCATGTGATACAACATATAAAAGAAAAAAGAGAGAGCATCCAGATTATCCATTACACACACACACACACACACACACACACACATATATATATATATATATATATATATATATATATATATATATATATATATATATCACAATATCTGTATTTTAGCACTATTTTGCTATTGTGCCAAAATTTGTAACTTTCTAAGAGTTCTCAAATGTTTTTAAAAACCAAGTCATTTTATTCAAGCTGAGTGCAAATTGGTCTAGGTTTTTCTGTTGCAGATTTTGCTTTTGTCTAAAATGTAACTTTTGATTTAAAAAACAACAAAAGCCAGCAACATGACAGAAACTTGTGAAATAACTCTTTGTTTTTTTTGCAGCATTCCTGTTTAATTCATGGTTTAGCCTGACAAATGCTTAGTGAGTTACAGGTGTGAGAACTGCACTTGGATGTAATTTGACATGCCCATCATTTCCATTATGCAGACCCAGTAAAATTCAATATGTCAGCGCGTATGTCCTATATTGTAACTTGGTGAACTTTCATCAAAGCATAACCAAGTAAGCTCATCATTCAAGGTGTTGCAACTGAGTGAGTCAAAACACTGGATGTCCATTTCGTGGTAATTATTCAGCTCATATGTAAAGCTAACATATTGATACTATGTTAGTTTAAAAAAAATAGGCCACCTTTATGAGAAAAACTCAATCAAGGTGCGTTATACAACAACAGATAAAAGTACAACTCCAACTATAATAAATCAAATAGAAATGATTGTGAGAAGGAATGAGATTGTAGCATTCCTCCCATGACTTAAGGAATCAGTTTCAAGATATTAACAAATGCCTTAATGCAGTGGTTCTCAAAGGGTGTGACACACCACACTGGTGTGGCAGGGGAGGGTGACAAGAATGGTGGGAAGATTCAAGGACAATCAAAGAAACATTTAAACATTTCAGTGTAGGATGGTATAGCATCAATTTTGTTTGTTTGTTTGTTTGTTTGTTTGTTTGTTTGTTTGTTTGTTTGGCTATACAATGAGAAACCGTTTCCACACCTCTCTTCAAGAGCATTGGCTATTCTTCTACAGTGTTCCATGACATATTGTTGTGAACAGGGATTTTCAACTCTGACAATTATGAAAGTTCAGAAAAGAGAAAGGCTTCTTTGTATTGATGAGATTAGTGTTTGTTTGTCTCAAATTAGACCTAATATGATTGAGATTACATGGAAAAAGCAAGCTCACACCTTTCATTGAGTTCGTATACATACTTAAGGTAAATATAACTGTAGTTGGGGAATGATTCGTGTTCTTATGTAGCTGCATTGTTTTATATTTTCTGGATGTTCCATGATAATATTATAAAGTAGTTGTTTTCTGTTATAAATCAAGTTCTGCCATGAGTTGTTTCTTTTTGTTTTCCAATATATTTTTAGCAATTAAAAATTTGGTGTGGTGTGAGCAAATTTTTATTCTTAAAGTGTGGCCCAGAGAAAAAAAGTTCAAGAACCACTGTTTTAGTGGCACTAGAGATTACCTGTCATAGGATCCCATTCAGTTAAGAATGCCCTGCCATCAGAATCAGTACAGGTTCCAAATCCCAAGAATTAAAATGCAAAGAGGGCCCAGAAGTCTTGTCTTAAGTACATTCTGAAAGTATTAAACTGGGGAAAAGCTGGTTCCCTCTCCTTCACAGAACCAATAATTTAGAATATTCTCTGGGTAATAATTTGTTAGATGTTATACTGTCTGTTAATTTTCAAAGCACCATAATACTGAAAGTTAGGAATAATGACCTAAAATATATGGGCTGTGAAATTGGAACAAAGAAATAAAATACATCAATTTGGCCATGGAACTAAACACACTCAAGCTGATCCTCATAACATAATTTTAAAAAACACACAGCAAGAACACAAGGACTGCTCAGTGAAAGCCAAATCTCTGATGGTGTCAGTCAGTGACACTTAAAAGTGAGCACCTGCACAAGTCTTGTTTATTTTACTAGAAAAGGTTGTGCACCCAAAAAAGTAGAATTTTATCCTACTTTTAGAACAAGAAGTCCTGTCAAATCAATGTACTGTTCTACTGCCTTCTGAGCCCAATCCTGAATACATGTTAATAATTGTTCTCAGATGAAGCATGACCCCAGCTGCTCATGGAGAAGCAATATTAAATCCCCACTAATTCACCCCTGAAGAAGTCATCAATGAACCTTTGTTAATGAAAACTGAATTCTACAGTCATCTGTGTCTTCTTGACCAAGTACTAATCCTTCTGGTTAACAGGTACAGAGCTAGAAATACCTCTCTGCTTCCTTAGACACTTCTCTGAGAAAAAGTAAGCCAGCCTGCCTTCCTTCCTTCCTTCCTTCCTTCCTTCCTTCCTTCCTTCCTTCCTTTTTCATACTTATCGCCCATCTTTCACTGAATGTTTCCAGTGCAGGCTTCATAAAGCATCACAAATTAAGACAATATACAACTCATTAAAAATGTAAGCTAAAATCATAAACACAGACCTTCCAATGTCCCTATTTTCCAGGGACAGTCCTGAATTTACATAAGTCATCCTGGTTTCTGATTTGATTCCAGAATGTCCAGCTTTTCCTTAAAGGTAAAGGGACCCCTGATCGTTGGGTCCAGTCGTGTCCGACCATGGGCGTACCGAAGGGGGGGCAGGCGGGGGCAGCTGCCCCCCCCTAGAAGCCAGCTGCCCCCCCCCAGAAGCAAAAATGATCGGCGCCGGGCGAGAGGAGCCTCAGCCTGGGCTGCCCGGCGCGTCCATTTAGGCGGGAGGAGAGGAGCGGAGAAGAAGGGAGGCAGTGGAGAAGGAGGAGGCTGCTGTCCCCGCCACCCAAGTTCCTGCCTTTGCGCCCCCCCCCTTGCCCAAGGCAGCTCCTGTCCCGAAGGCGGAGCGCCTGTCGCGCGCGCACAGCTGCGGGCTGCGACAGCTCTCTTCACTGAGCTGCTGCGTCAGGCTTCACTCTTCCCTCTCGCGCCTCCCTCAGCCTCCCTCCCTCCCCACCCGGCCGTCTCTCTCTCTCTCTCTCTCTCTCTCTCTCTCTCTCTCTTGCCCCTCCATCGGGTGCCTGCATGCCTTCGCCCCTTCCCCTTCTTGCCCTTTTTCTCTCCCCTCGCTCCTCATATTCCCTTCCTTTTGCGCTGCCGGTCTCCTTCAGCCTCCTCCTGATTCTCGTTCGCTTTCTGTCCCTTTCCCTTCCTCCTTTCCTGCTCCTCTTTGCGTCCTTTCCATTTCTTCCACCCCAGCCCCAGATATATTTCCTTCAGCCTTCTCCACTCCACCCATCATACTTTACCTCCTTTCTTGCACCATTGCCATTTTCCTCACTCAACTTTTCTTTTCTCCCCTCCCCTCATTCCTTTGTCGCTTTCTTGCCTTTTATTGTCTTCAGCCTGTCGTCTGCTGCCCCTTCATTCCCTTTTCCCATCTCCTTGGCCCCCAGGCAGAGACCCAGAGAGGGGACCCAGTCAATGACACTTCCCTTGGCTACTGCTTTCTGAAAGCAGTAAGGAAGCTTCTTTGGTGAAAACTGGGGTGGTGGTAACAATCAATGGGGCTTGTGCATTTCATGGAATTGTAGAGTTGGTCCAAGTACCCCCCTGCAACGAAGAAATCTTTTATCCAGCATGGGGCTCAAACCCACAAGCCTGAGATTGAAAGTCTCCTACTCTACCAGCTGAGCTGTTCCCCTGAGGGCTAGTGAAGGACATTTTGCTGCCTGAGGCCAAGGATGAGAGTTCACCCTTCCCATCCTATGCATTTAGTAATTTGTTAGGTTTCTATCTCATCTTTCCCCATACATTTCTCTTTCCCCCATTATCTGTGCAACTGGCTTATAGAAGAGGTTAGGCCATGGGTAGGCAAACTAAGGCCCAGGGCTGGATCTGGCCCAATCGCCTTTAAATCTGGCCCACGGACGGTCTGGGAATCAGTGTATTTTTACATGAGTAGAATGTGTCCTTTTATTTAAAATGCATCTCTATGTTATTTGGGGGGTCTGCCTGTTGTTTTTACATGAGTAGAATGTGTGTTTTTATTTAAAATGCATCTCTGGGTTATTTGTGGGGCATAGGAATTAGTTAATTTTTTTTATTTTCAAAATACCGGTATAGTCTGGCCCCCCACAAGGTCTGAGGGACAGTTTGCTGCTGAAAAGGTTTGCTGACCCCTGGGTTAAGCTAAGAGACTGGGTCTATGAGTGGCTTTGAACACTGCTCATCTTGATCCTCTAACCACTAGACCACACTACAGAGGCCCACCAGACTGGCAGGTGAAACTTCACTGCTAACAAAACAGAGTCCATAGCTGCAACAGGTTGGCCTAGTGGGCACAGGGCAGGCTGCATGGCACTCACAGCTCTGTGGAACAGGCAGGGAAGGAGCATCACTGCTTATTTCACAGTTGAGTATGGCAATGCTCTCTGTGCCAAATAAATAAGCTTTTACTCATTCATCCTTTTCCTTCTAAAGACCTTTTTATCTCCCCAGGCTTTATTAACCTCTGCCTAACCCCCTGCACATAGATCGTTTTCAGTACTGCCTATTACAGTTTTTAAAGTAATTTGTATTAGTTCTTATAAACTGTCTTGGGAATTTTGAATGTAAGGGCAGGTGCATAAATATTTTAAATACAGTGGTACCTCTACTTACGGACGCAACCCATTCCGGGGTGCTGTTTGCACCCCGAAAAGTCTGTAAGTAGAGCGCTGCTTCTGTGCGTGCACATGACGCAATGGAGTGCTCCTGCGCATGCGCGAAGTATGCAGAACGATGGGGGGCGCCAGAAGGTGATCTCGCCTAGGGCGCAAAACCCCCCAGCTTCCATCAGCCCCAGCCAGTGTGGCCTGTGATTAGGGATGATGGGAGCTGGAGTGCAACAACATATGGGGGATGCAGCTCTGCATGGCTGAGAGCAGGAAGAGGGCTGGGCTGAGCTGGCTCAGCGCCATTTGCAGCAGCCGCCCATGCTGCCAGCTGTTTCAGGTAACCTGTGCGTTTTTCCTTTATTTTTTTAATAATGGATGTGGATGGGGTCTGGATTGAAACGAAAGTTTTGAACAAGTTTTCTTCAAACCCAAGAAAAATGATATTAGTATAAGACATGTAACTAGAATAAAAATTATTTTTTTCAAGCAAATCATTGTAATAACTATCGTAATAAAGCACTGCTATAATTATATATAATTTTCTTAAAATTTTGGTTTCATTCACCTTTTCTGTGCTGAAATGTCACAACCTGAATGACCATGGCTTGCCCCCCCCTAGTTTTGATCCTGGGTACGCCCCTGTGTCCGACTCTGGGGTTGCGGCGCTCATCTCGCTTTACTGGCCGAGGGAGCCGGCGTACAGCTTCCGGGTCATGTGGCCAGCATGACAAAGCCGCTTCTGGCGAACCAGAGCAGCGCACAGAAACGCTGTTTACCTTCGCGCCGGAGTGGTACCTATTTATCTACTTGCACTTTGACATGCTTTCAAACTGCTAGGTTGGCAGGAGCAGGGACTGAGCAACGGTCTTTTCCTTAGGACCGTTTTATAGGGAATATTTTTTTTAAAGTTCTATTATGTTTTTTTTATATGTTGAGGTATAAATAATAAAACTACTACTAGTATCATTATTATTATTATTATTATTAGACATCCCTATTTTCATCAGAGAAATGTTGGAGGGTATGTAAACAAAACCACAAGAGCGACCATAAGCCTGCTCTTCTAAGAGCTTTGTTTATCCCTGTGCCATCCAGAAGCCTGTTGATCTTTCCCAGGTAGCTCTAAAGCTCAACTCTAAAGCACAGAGGTACCAGGAGAAAATAAAAAGTTGGCATACATAGTTGCATTCTTTTTCTGGATGTTTGATATATCATGTGGGGCTCAAAGCCTGAAGTGCTACCCAAAGATAAAATCATTCACCTCTGTAACAACTTACACTCCACAGTTGCATTAAGCAGTGCTTTTGTCCGGTTTTCACACTGCAGTATCTGGTGCATTGTGGTGCTGTAGCTTTTTGACCAATATAGCACCACGTTACACTAAATTTGGCGTGGTGTGGCACAGCAAAAGAACATTAATAGACAACGTCACTACTCCCCCAACCTTTCTGCAGATGCATGCTGGTATACCCCCCCCCCCAAAAAAATTCAACACTTTACCCCCAACAATGTTCTGGGCAAAAATTAATTTCAGGTGCAATTAACATGGAAATGAGCACTAAACTTGCACTAGATTCCTGGAAATGGCTTTTATGCTATGTGAATGAACAGTTCAGGAAATGTTGGGTAAACAGAATAAAACTGCCTTGCGACTGCAGCCCTGCTTGAACATAAGCTGTTTGTGGTATACTTTGAAAAGCAGGAACCCTACATTTTGTATAGTTCTATTGAATTCAACCTGCATGGGAAAGGAAGTGTCATCAATTCCCTAATGCAGTCTGCATCCAACATCTGCATTCTTTTGCTCCTTCATCTTTCATGACATATAGAGTACAAAAGGCCCATTGTGTACTTTAATCTAAAAGCTACATCCCAGCGTCAATAAAATTGCTGGTAAATTTTTTACTAACTCTTTTTTCTATGTTGCTTATGCAAAAAGAAAAAAAAGAAAACAATCTCAACTCAACATCTAAAGTGTATTGAGACAGCAGGCTTGAAAATTCTGGCAGAAATAAATTTACTTTGATTAAATTAATATTCCAATAAGAATACTATTTGCAAGCCTATAAAAAGGACAGCTGAAATAGAGGTAGCATTATTCCACTGGATGTGTGTGTCAGGGACGAGCCAGAGGTTTCAAATTCCCCGATTTGGGGCGGGGCGGGGGGGGGGACCCAGGACTGGAGGAAGGAGGAGGCGTGCCGGAAGGGGGCGAGCAGGAGAGAATTATGGAGGCTAGTCTGGAAGAGCAGAATGGGGGGGGGCACCGAGCCAGGAGGTTCACGGGAACAGAAAAGGTTAAGTTCCAGTCCCGATTCGGGGGGCCGGTTCAAGGAGGATCTCGTGAGACGTGTAGACAAAAGGAGGGGCGAAAGGTGGAGTTTCCTAACTCAGATCTCAGCAGGCATCTGGCTTAAGCGAATCGGATGAATGATCGTTAGGTGATAATGACTGCTGTACATATTGTAAAAAAAGCCATGAAACCCTCAGGAGGCTCTTGTGGTGATCATGTGAAGAGAGGAAGCCGTCCGCCCTCACAGTGTGTATGTATGTATGGTACATATCTTTTGCATTCTACAGTTTCAGAGTGCTGTTCTAAAAACCCTATAAGTCACTCTATATGTCAATGAGTTTTTTTTAATGTGTTTCAGCGTGCAATGCAATAGTCGGGGTCCATTTGTCTGTTGGCATCCGTTAGGTACACTAGGACAAAGTTGCTATTACTTCAAAAAGCTTCAGTTCTCCTGGCATGAGTAGTCCTAGCCAGTGGCGTTGCTAGCCTCTGCGCTGCTGGGGGCGGCGGCAGCGCAGAGGAACCCCCCTGGGGGAGGGGCACGACGCGTGCGTCGTGACGTCATCATGACGTCACGACGCACGTGGGTGCAGAAAGGGGGAATTTCCCCCTTTCCGAGGCTTTTTTTCGGCGGTGGGTGGTCGACTAGCGAGGAGGGGGTGACAAGCGTGACACCCTCCTCGCTGGTCGACCCCCCCGCCGAAAAAAAGCGGCGGAAAGGGGAAAAAAGAAGCAGAGCTGGCGCTTGAATGCGCCGGCTCTGCTTCCTTTCCCCGCCCCCCCGCGGGTTTTTTCGGCGGGGGGGTTCGACTAGCGAGGAGGGGGTGACAAGTTTGACACCCCTCCCTCGCTGGTCGGCCCCCCCGCCGAAAAAAGCGGCGGAAAGCACCCCTTCCATGTGCTGCTGGGTGACAGAGGGAGCGGCGGCTCGTGGGAGTGGCGCTTGTCACCCCCACCCGCCGCTTGTCATCCTGTCACTGGGGGCGTACCGCCCCCACTGCCCCTCCCCAGCGACGCCCCTGGTCCTAGCTACAGAAAACACACAGCCCTCCACCAAAACTCAACGCAAGTTCCAAGTCTTCTTTATTAGAGTTTCTGAGGTGCAGACTTGGCTGCATATATGGTTAAGGAAGGCACCTGCAATTCATGGGCAGCCAACCTGTGACACAAATTGACAGGAGCAGGAGGGCTTATGGCACACGATCAGGCTACACATCTCAGCCACCTGCCACTCACTCTCCACCACCTCCCCATCTCAGTTTGGCAAAAGGACCCCAAGGCATGGGGTAAAAATCATTTATCCTGTCTTACTACTACTACTACTACTACAATAATAATAATAATAATAATAATAATAATAATTTATTATTTCTACCACGCCAATCTGGCTGGGTTTCCCCAGCCACTCTGGGTGGCTTTCAACAGAACATTAAAAATAGAATAAAACTTCAAACATTAAAAACTCTGCCTGGTTCCCTGTAACCTCACTTCTCGCACGGAGGGAACTGCCAGAAGGCCCTCGGCGCTGGACCTCAGTGTCTGGGCTGAATGATGGGGTGGAGACGCTCCTTCAGGTATACAGGACCGAGGCCATTTAGGGCTTTAAAGGTCAGCACCAACACTTTGAATTGTGCTCAGAAACGTACCGGGAGCCAATGTAGGTCTTTCAGGACCGGTGTTATATGGTATTGGCGGCTGCTCCCAGCCACCAGTCTAGCTGCTGCATTCTGGATTAGTTGCAACCACCCCCCTCCTAGTTGTCACGAGGAAGACTTCAGAGAGCTCACTTGGCTAACTGCCGAGTGAAACCAGACACGCAGAGAGCTTCTTTTCAATACTTTTATTAGTAGCAAACAGAAATACACAGAGACCATGGAATGTACTCCCTCAAAGCTTGAGCTTTTGTCCAGAGTGCCCACTCCTCCCCACCCCAACCCACCCCGTCAACTAACTTCCTAGCTCTCCTCCTGCTGTCTACGGTTGCTGCTAAGGGAATCCTTCTGTCTCTGTTTGGCTTTCAGCTCTGTGACATGGGTGAAATGCCTGGTTCTAGGGGAAGGAGGGAGATCTGTCAGACTCGAGAGCCAGTGTGGTGTAGTGGTTAAGAGCAGTAGACTCATAATCTAGGGGAAGGAGGGAGATCTGTCAGACTCGAGAGGTCAGTGTGGTGTAAGAGCAGTTAAGACTCAGTAGACTCAGTGTGGTGTAGTGGTTAAGAGGAGACTCGTAATCTGGGGAACCGGGTTCGTGTCTCCACTCCTCCACATGCAGCTGCTGGGTGACCTTGGGCTAGTCACACTTCTCTGAAGTCTCTCAGCCCCACTCACCTCACAGAGTGTTTGTTGTGGGGGAGGAAGGGAAAGGAGAATGTTAGCCGCTTTGAGACTCCTTCGGGTAGTGAAAAGCGGGATATCAAATCCAAACTCTTCTTCTTCTTCTTCTTCTTCTTCTTCTTCTTCTTCTTCTTCTTCTTCTTCTTCTTCTCTAGAAGGACATCGTGTCAACTGGCTGCTGTACTGTTTCTGAAATATACTCGGAGTCCAGTGTGAATTTCATGCTCTTTATTCAGCTCATAGTAGTGAGGAATGCAGTTCCCCCAAAACGTTTGCTTTATATACACTATTTACACAATGGGCCCCACGTGATTGGCTAATTCCGGGATACTCCTGTATGCCAATCGGAGTGCGGATTCACTTCCACCTGGAGCTGGATTGGGTGGCTCCTGCGGACCAATCAGACTGCTGCAATCTCAATCCTATTGTTCTGGGACCAATCAGACTGCTGCAGTTTGGATCCTATTCAACTCAGTACATAACAGTTTCTAACACACCTGACTCCTGTCTCTGTTCAGGACTAGAGCACCTGCTGCGTATCTGGCTCCTGTTCTCCACTATCTGATATTTCCCAGCTCTTTTCTTCTCTTGGGGTGTGTCCCATCTCCCACCACCATGAACTCCCATCTCCAGACTCCTTTCATCTCCCCCATGACTGGAAGCTCCTCCTCATCTGCCCAGTTCCTGACATTGGCTAGTAGTAGGTCTATCTCTCTCTTTTTTTAACCTATCTTTTACTGCCAGGCATTGCACAGCAGCCCTGGAAATGGAAGCAAGAAATGTAGTCACATGGTAATTAGTAGTCTCCCTCATAGGCCAACTAGCTTCTTTGTTGCCATTCTGGAATGGTTACTAGGAAAAATAGGATTGTGCCTGGAAAATGGAGGGGCCCTGGAAGGTCTGGAAGCGTGGTTGTAAGATTATGTTTTTGCCTATCCATGAACAATTTGCTACCCACCTCCATTGGGTATGACAACCACCTGTTGTGACTCTTACATTCTCATGCACAGGTGCATGCCACCTCGCCTGGCTGTAAGAGGGTTCTAGAATACTGAATAATTGCTCCTGTTGTTGTTGTTGTTGTTGTTGTTGAGTCGTTCAGTCGTGTCCGACTCTTCGTGACCCCATGGACCAGAGCACGCCAGGCACGCCTATCCTTCACTGCCTCTCGCAGTTTGGCCAAACTCATGTTAGAGTCTGGAATGTGCTCTATCACCCTCTCTGGATGCTGAAGAGAATGCACTTCTGGCTTGTTTTAATTTATATTTCAAATTCTCCTCCCCACTCCCTGGACTTTAATGCCTCTAGACAGGCAATGTGCTCTTTAGGGTGGGGGTGGGGGATTAAAGCATGACCTTTTGTTAAACATATGTGAAAACAAGAGCATCCTCCTCTCTTGTGAATGAATGGAAGCCCTGAACCAGTCTCCTCAGATCTGCCCTTATGTTCTCAGAGGCCACATAACAAGCAGCACAGAGAGACTATGAATGGAACAGAACAACTGACAGCAGCTGCTCTGCTGTGACAGGACAAATGAGTTGGTTGGCTTTAAATGAAGAACCAGTCAAGGGAAAGTTAATTTCTGGCATAACACCACACAACAATGATACCTGTGAGTCACCTGGGTTTGAAAGCCTGTGCTGAACAGCTGTTCCCTCATAGTATTCCACCTATCCTACTTAATAATAACAAACTGCAAAACGCTGACATCGTTATGACTGTCACCCAAGTACATTCAGTTTATAGAAGATGAACATCTTAAGTTTATATGCAGAAAGACTTCACCAATCTGCGCTGTGCTTGTCAAAACATATATGACCAAGGAATCTAACCCCAAGCTGAAGTGAAGATGTAAAGAAGGCTAAAATAAATTTCAGTATGGGTGGTGAAATGAGTTGGGGGGGGGAAGACAAGTTCACACACCCCTCGGCTAAGAGCCAGGGCAATCTAAACCAATCTGCTTTAGTGGTTGCAAAAGGTGGTATGAGAAGATGGCCCCTTGTGGCACCAGAACCTCGGTTCATCTCAGAGGACTGTAGCCTGGAATATGACCTAATTTGTCCTGGGACATATCCCCCCACCCACCCACCCTGACCTTTTTTTTGTGTCCATGGAACTCTGCGTGGCACAAAACACAGGCATCCTGGTTTTTATAGCAGCAGATGAGCAGAAGGAATAGCAAACTGGCAACTTCCAAGAAGTGAGCCTCAAATGTACCTTGGAGATCCATATCCAAGTTCTGATAGCTGGACACTTCCTCCAACTAGGGGTTGCGTCCTTCTCCCTCAAATTATTTATGGCAAGGGTAGCAGGCAGATCAAGGAAGTGTTGATATCAAAGCTAGCTCTGCCTCTGCCTGGTGGGGCAGAAAAGAGGAGTCATAAAAAGTCTTCCCAGAACATCAAGAGGCTAATGTTTTCTCTCATCGGGTCACCTTTTAGTGATCACAGTATCTTTTTCGATCTGCACTTACAAAGAAAGCTTCCATTAGATTTAAGGCCATGAAGCTTTGGAGAGGGGTCTTTGATGACTGGTGTTCGAAGTCAAGAGAGACACAGAAACTTGCAGGCATGCAGCACACCATTCCTGCTTCTGGCTGCTTCCTAAGAACTCCTGCACATCTCCCTCCCTCTAGGGACGTGGGGTTCCCCAGTTATAACCAGAAAAAGGTGTAAGGAGCTGCTCAACATGCCTGTATCTCTTGTGCCATCATGAGCAAAGCATATCATGAGGTGAAAGTGTGCATAGAGGCTTGCAGACACGTGAACTACAGAAAATTATCCTTTTCATACATTAACTTCAAATGCAGCATGCTTTTAATTTTCCATTTTAATATGTATCTATATCATCTATAGCTATAACTATAGATATACATATATATTCAACATGCAGCTAATATTCCTACATAATACATCACAAAGGGGAAAAACTCGTCCCACTCTCTGCCATTTCTAAATACATAAATACGTAAGTCAGGCTATTAATACTTTGAATTCTATCATAAACTCAGAAAGTGATGGAGTGGGAAGTTGGGCTGTTTGCCAGTAATGCGTTTTTTTAAAGACAGAACAGAACTCTTCATCAGAATTCCCTTGGTTTAAATTATTTCATATAAAGAACAGGAGCGGGGGTGGGAAAGGGAGCATTTTGGGTCCAGTCTTGCAGCAGGATTTTTCTACAACAGTGTCTTCTGTTTGTTATGCAAGCTTTTCACTTGGGGTGCAACGCTAATGAGCAAAGACAGAAAATGGGAGTACTATCATGTACAAGGAATGTACTTCCATGTAAAGAATGGGATATTGGAATGGACCCTTACATTAAACTTGTTTAATGTTGTCACTGCCTGAAAAGTGCATCCCCACCACCACACAGAGGTGTAGCATGGGGGGGCAGGGGGGGCTGTGGCCCCAGGCACACATTCCTGATAGGGCACAGCCAGGTGCCCGCACAACAGGCTCCTCCTTAGAGACAAGCTGGGCCTGGACTGGGCCTTCAGAGCTGGGGCAATAGTGGCGCCGGTGCCTCCTTCTCCTCATGGCCAACAAAGGGATGCTGGCCTGCCCCCCCTCCCCCACCTCTGGGATGGCCATGAGGGAGAGAAGGGAGGGCACCACACCTCATGCTCTACTTTGCTGTCCAATGACTCATCCCCTAACCCCTACACTATCTCTACCTTGGTTTCTCCAGCTCCGGGGTCCCCAGGGGCTGTGCCCTAGCCCCAGCTGCACCCAGCCCTGCTGCCTCGACTCTGACCATCTTCCCCGAGTGCCGCAGGAACAGAGAAGCAGAGGGAAAGTGTGCTAGCCCCAGGGCCATCTTACCCATAGGTGCTAGGGGTGCGGGGCACCAAGGCGCCGGGCTCTCAGGGCACCAGGCCGAGAATCCGGGGCTGAGATTTGGAGCCCGGGGATTGGGAAGAGCTGACAGCCGCTGCGGAGTGGAGCAGAACCCGTCAGAGCACCGCAGCTCTTCTGCTGCAGGCGAGCAAAGCACTAAGGCAGCCGGCTGGCTCCTCCCTCTTGCACACCTGGGATTGGCAGGCCGTCGAGAGGCCCACCCAGCGCACGATACTCACATGAGGCGCCTGGCTTTGCTCATTCACCGACGCCTCAGGCTCGACTGTTGTTGCCCTGGGCTCTGCTTGCCCACCCCCTCCAGGCCCCCGGACCCGGCCTTGCTTCGCTGCTGCTGTCACCTCAGGCTCCCTCCTCTTTTGTTCTTGAGGCAGCCGGCCAGGCCAGCTCTGCCACATGCCCCTCGCTGGCCCGCCCTAAAAAAAAGTCAACAACTTTGGGCAACTGGGGGGGACGGGACACCAGGCAAATATTTGGAACCCAGCACCACATTTACAATCGTACCTTGTGTTGCGTTCACTGCAGGTTGTGAACGGCGCAGGTTACGAATGTGGCAAACCCGGAAATGTTTACTTCTGGGTTTCGCCGCCCATGCGCAGAAGCGCTCCACACGGTCTACACATGCACAGTAGCGTTCTGCGCAGGTCGCGCATGCGCAAAAGCACAATATACTAATCTAGGCTGCATCAACAGAAGTCTAGTGTCCAGATCAAGGGAAATAATAGTTCCACTCTATTCTGCCTTGGTTAGACCACACCTGGAATGCTGTGTCCAATTCTGTGCACCACAATTTAAGAAGGATGTTAACAAGCTCAAATGTGTGGAGAGGAGGGCAACCAAGATGATTTCCGAAATGCGGTGCTTTGTCCTGGATCTTAGGTTTTTAAAGTTTTTGTAAAAAAAAACAACAACAACAACAAGCTCAACAATTTTCGGGGTGTCCTGGTTTTTACTTTTTGAAATATGGCAACCCTAATCAAATATGTCAAGGGTCGTCACTTGGAAGATGGAGCAAGCTTATTTTCTTTTACTCTGAAGCATAAGACTCGAACCAATGGCTTCAAGTTATAAGGAGATTCCGACTAAACATCAGGAAGAACTTTCTGACAGTAAGAGCTGTTCAACCTTGGAAGATAAAAAAAGGTAAAGGACCCCTGGACGGTTGAATCCAGTCAAAGGTGACTATGGGGTGCAGTGTTCATCTCGCTTCAGGCTGACAGAGCCGGTATTTGTCCACAGACAGCTTTCCGGGTCATGTGGCCAGCATGACTAAACCGCTTCTGTGAACACTGTGACGGAAGCCAGAGCACACAAAAACGCTGTTTACCTTCCCTCTGCAGTGGTACCTATTTATCTACATACTTGCACTGGTATGATTTTGAAATGCTAGGATGGAAGAAGCTGGGACACAGCAATGGGAGCCCCCCCCCCCGTCGTGTGGATTCGAGCTGCCGACCTTCTGATTGGCAAACCCAAGAGGCTCAGTGGTTTAGACCACAGCAGAGGTTGGGTGGCCATTTGTCACAGATGCTTTAGCTGAGATTCCAGCATTGCAGGGGGAGGATTAGATGACCCTTGATGTTAGGGAGATATTTTAAAAGAAAGGTGCTTACACAGCAGAAGTTTTCATTTTCTCATTTATTTTTAGTAAAGCATTTGCATGAAGCTAGGTTTATTGCTTTTAAAAGCTGTTCTTTTCTGGCTGCATTGTCCTCATTTCAAGGTATGCACTTAGGTTTTTTACAGTGAAAATCCTTTATACTCTCTTTCCAGTGTCGTCAGAAAGAATTTGCATTTCAAGTAAAATAAACCTCCGGCACATGTGGAATTCTAGATTGTTTCTGCACAGATGTTTAACAATAAAATCACACAAAAGAGATGCAATGTAATAAAAAAAAAGTTTCAATACAACACACACTGCTGGCAGAGTCAAATATGAGAGTTTTGCATCTTTACTACTGAACTTTTTCCATACATAGAATTATACTTCTCTTTTCAGCTAATCTGCAGGCAGGCTTGGATCCACTTCCTGGCTAGCTAGGTGAGTGTTAAGGCTCCAGGCCAGCTGGGCTGCCCCAGAAACTAGAGGCAACATTGGATCGTGGTGGGAGAGGCAGTGCCACTGAGCCAGGTAAAGGTAAGCGGACTTCTCTCTTTTTTTATTAAAGATTTTCTTGATTTACAGAGGTATGTGCAGTGTCTCTCTCATATTTTTTCCATGTAACATTTTTACAAATCAGTTTTGTTTGTTGATACACTGGGGGGGGGGTAGAGAGGTGGGGATATGGGGGGTCAATGGTACCAAGTAGTATGGGAAACAGCCCTACTAGAAAAACTAAGCGGACTTCTCTTTTCAGTTGTAAATGGGGAGAAAAAATGCTTTCACGTACCCACCCAATACACAATTAAGATTTGTAAAGCCAAGTTATCTGCAAAAGGTAGGAATGTCAAATTTTAAACTTCACCCTTCCTACCATTGTCTGCATTCTTCTACCCACCCAGCATTTATCCAAAAATTTCCTCAATCTCTCCCTTCCATTTATTTGCCCACCTGCCAATTGGCTCTGCCTCCTGCTACTCCATGCCAAGAGTGGCTAGACTTAGGGCTGAAAATGCAATCAACAAGAAGACTCACAAATATAAAAAATATATACTTGTAATGTATTCTAACAAACAAACATATAGAAAAGGCAAGGCAAATACAATGCAAAAAGGACAGAGAGCAGTAGTACTACTGAACAACGTGTGCAAGATCCATTTTAACCATTTAACCATCTCAATTAGTCTCAAGTCCTTGGAAGGTATTCTAAACCATCTTCTTTGAGGAATGTGTTCAAATAACTTCTTGTGTCTCAGTGACTGATAAGCAGTGTCGGATTTACGTGTAAGCTAAACAAGCTATAGCTTAGGGCCTCACTCTCTTGGGGGCCCCAAAAAAATTTAAAGGAAAAAAACAACCTGGATGTACATTTCCAAAATATAAGAAAAAAACAAATAAAATAAAACCTACATACAGCAACAGTGGCAAATGGCTTTAGATACCTGTTAGGTCCATAAATTACCATATAGCATATATTCAGCACAAAAAAACAGCGACAATTTGTTGTTGACAAAGGACAGCTGGACATATAAAGGGCCCCATTACCTTCAGTAGCTTAGGGCCTCATCAAACCTAAATCTGGCCCCGCTGATAAGATAGCTTTTTGCTGTGCAGTTTTCTTATTATTGGTAGGATTTTTACTGAGACACAAAGCGGATTTTTGATAAGAATTTGTCTTCCATTCTTTCTTCCCAGGACAATACAAAAATGTTGTTTAGAATACTTTCCCCATGACTTAGGGCAAACTGGGGCATACTTTAAATAAATAAATAAGCTTAATAATGAAAATGAATCTGTAACTGGTTGTTCCATAGTATTGGTGCTTAATTGTCGTATTTATATTATTGTGCGTTGTCCTTTTCTATATGTTTATTAGAGCACTTTACAAGTATAATTTATTTGTGGGTCTGATTATTGGTTAGTATGATACACAGGAACCCTCAGTAATCATTATTGCAGTACAGTACTGCAAATTTCAGGATTGATAGATTTACTTTCTTTCTAGGGTTTTTTTTTTTTTTTACTAGAACATTGAGATCTACCAATGAGCCTGGTACAAAAAACATATAGGTAGAACAAGGTGCCTTTGAGCACAGGCTGAACCTAAAAATTTGTGTTCAATATCAGAAATGCACTGGGCTCGCTATCATTTCATACAAAACTCCAATCCTGAATATCCTTCACACCAGCGGCATAATTTAGGCAGGATAAGTCATTGTGGTAACAGTTGTTGCTTTTCACTGGGTTTTCATTGAATTTTTCAAAATATAACAAATGTAAATTGCTAAACCATTGGGAATCAGAAACTTTTATCAACTTACTGCAAATCACTTGGAGATCTACCAGGAGACCCTGGTATGCAGCATCTCACTGGTGGTCCCCAAAAAGAAGCCTTTTATTGGCACTGGACACTGATGCTGGCTGATCCTGATGGATGCCCTCACAATCCACTTCCATTTCCATTGCTATCAATGTGATCCTTGGTCCCACACAAGCCTATGTAGGCATATAGTTAAGGAAGTGGATTGAGACTAGTATCGTAATGTCATTACAGTACAATCATGTCTTTTGCACATTTAACTTGCCTGATTTCAACAGTATACAGTTGAAGTACGGCTGGTTAAAATCCTGCCAACATGAGGCGAGGGTCCTTCATGCACCAGATTTTCCCAGCACAAAAGAACTTTGCTTCCCAAACAAGGGTCTCTCCGCTCACCGGGAATCTGATACTTCCCTTGAGATCTTGTGGGAACTTAGGCAGCCCCACACAATCTCACAAGAGCATCCTGGAGCTTTTGGAGCTGATTCTCCAGATGTTCTGGAAGCCCAAGGATGGTCACACAGGGGTTCGGTTCCAAGTGTTTGAGTATATGCACTTTTGAGGAACCCTTGTAAGTGAACCCCTGCATAAGACACAATAATACTGTACTTAAAGGGCTGTCTAGGCCTCTATGAACCTGCCAGGGGTTTGAGATCAGCTACATAGGCCTTGCTTGTATGCACAAAGGAAATGAGGGTGGCAGGGCCTTTTCTGTGGTGGCTCCATGGCTATGATAATAATTTCCCCAATATATATGATCCTACCTGGGATGATTTAAGTGGGTTCTAACAACAATTTTTGCTTTTAGTGATGGAGTTAAATAAGCAGTAGGCTCCATATTTAGTCCTATGGCTTGCTGTGATCTGAAGTGTTGGTCCCTCAAGCTCAAAAAAAGAAAGAAAGGGGTATCACATTGTTCAAAAAGATGCAGAAAAAGACAAACCAAAATAATGATGGTGTTCAGGTACTTTTTGTACACAGAAAAGCCAGCACTTTGGGGTCTGTTTTTAGTTTAGACAGGATGGTGGAAGGGAAATGAGAGAGATTTTTAAATTACACACAGTGGACAAAGAAAGGATAGAGACCACTTTCTTTGTCCCTCAGTTCATCGACAGATGATAGCTGACCAAAAAAATAATTATTCACACAATACATAATTAATAGTATTTTTATTTGAAAGATGTTGCCTCAAAGGACAAAAAGAAATTATTGTTTTATGTGACAAAGGCAATGAGGATACTGGAAAAAAGAAAATGATCCATTGATTGTGAGAATTGTGGAGTTTTGCAAAATAAAACAAGATTTGTTGGATTCTGCAAAAGGGGAATAATGTATTGATGGAGGAAGGTTGCAGAGTGCAGACCACCAGAGAGATGTTTTCATAGCCTGAAAGCACCTCAAAGGTAAGGCAAGTGTAAAACAGAACCATGCACTCTCACTGCTGTCAAGCAACAGCATAGGGCACAGTTTGGACCGGATTGCTGTGCCACTGACAATAGAGGGGGTGAACAGAGGTTTGGATTACACCTGGTTTACACCCAGCATGTATAACTAAGGAACCAGCAGAAATAAAGGTGCTTTGGAGTAGTAGTCAAATGGGGTCTGAAACACAGGGGTATGGAGCTAATTCTTTGACACCACTCTGCATATGACTGCAGGCTAAGAAAGAAAGAACAGCACATGCTTTCACCAGACCCTCCCTTAACTGGCACCTCTGCAGCCACAACTATACATACAAGTATGAAAAAGCCGCATGCAAGTTTCCCTAAATATCTTTCAGATCTGCTTTGTTTTTGTGCTCATACCAGAGAATCTAGTCAATCATCCAGGCTTCTGAAGGCTCTAAAATAAATGCCTAATTTGAGTAGTTTAACCGATGTCCAAGTCAGGAAGAAGAGACCACTGGGAATACGAAGATGTTACACACCAGGCATCCACATATTACAGGCTGTTCAAATAAAACTATTAGGAAGTATAAATCTTAGTGCCTAAGGACCAAGGAGCTTAACCTGCTTTTAAAACATTTAACAAGTGTCAGTACATAAAAGTTGCTCACGAGCAAACAGAGACTAGCTGCAGGGCGTTTGGAATGTACCCTACTGCTTTTATTTGAAAGATTAATTGTCCTTTTACAATACATCGCTACCACTGCTATTTATGATCTGTGTTTCGCAATGAAAAAACCCCAGGAGTTGCAGGAATAAGATGGATGCTGCATTATTAAAGCCGAGCAGAAGCTCAGCCAGAGCACTTCCGCATGTGTCACTCGACGTGTGTGTGTGTGTGATCCTCTCTTTTTATGATTGCTTCCCGCTTGTGGTTCCGGCATCTTTTACCGCTGTCAGTCTGCTCCCTGAAGTACCGCAGTGCCACAAATCCCTTTCCAACGCATGGCACTGGTGCCAACAGAGCAGTCTGAGCACCACAGGATGATGTGCCCAATATAATTAGAAGCTGTTTATATATAGGTTAAGTTGTTGGTTTTAGAGCCACGTTTTTATCTTTAAGTGGCATAGCTGTGATCTGCAAAGAGGAGCCTCAGATACTGTACAGATGGTTATCGGGTACAAATCTTCTCCATCACCTTATGCCATCCAGCACACTCCAATAATTTAAGGGAAGCCTCATGGAGTCACTGAAAGCTAATAAACACTTCTTCCTTCCTCTGGATTTATTTGTTTACACTATTTTAAATTACTTTAGATCATAAAGAATAACCCTCCATCCTACGTGCAATGACCTTTCTGAATGAGCCTCGACATAAAGAGCACACACTGCAGCATTTCAAATCTTTATGACAGTGTCTGGCTGTTCTTTCAACAGCTTGCTGGCTTCCTAATGATCCTCTTTCAGCTTTATTTCTTCAAATCCATTTATTTTCCTGCCTGTGCTATCTACCAAGGACATGTATGTTTAGAGCAAAATGTTCTCTTTTTTCAAACTCTTAAAGATTGAATAAAGGCTAGGATTTTAAAATTTCCTTTTAAATTAACACAGGCAGAGTACTTTGACAGTGGGGAAAAAGTTTGGCATTGTGAGCCTTGAATTAGAGGGTGCCTCAAAGCAGAAGACAATTCTGCAGAACACTGCTGTGATTCATGATATACAGTACTCTTCTGCCCCATCAAAGTGTGCCTAATGAAGAAGAGAGCTTGGTTGCAAAGAAAGTGCTTGTTATATTAATAAAACAAAGACCATAAATAACCAAGAGTCCCATGCCTGCTTAAAAATTGTGGACTATAGCTCCATCTCTCACACACACATCTGGGATCCCAAGTTAGTTAAGAAAGGTTGGGGAAGAAAACCTTCCCATCTCCTCTTTCCCCAGCAACCTTCAAAACCTCTCCAGGGTCGTGCAGGGTGCGTTTCTAGAAATGTGGAGCACATTAGGTGACTGAGGGGTGGGGCAGAATTGTCCCAAATTGGATTGACTTCCCCCTTTGGGTTGTTTTTGCCCTCTCTCAGAAGCCTCCTGTGCCCCAGCCAGTAAGTAGGGACCCCTCCTGTTTGCCAAGAGGCTTTTGGGGGGCACAGTGGTAGGGAGAGCTGAGAACCCCTCCTTCCGTGAACCTCCTTAAGTTAACATATCTTAAGATCCAAACTACACAGAGAACAGAAAGAAGGAAGGAGAGTGTTTTTTATAAAGCGAGCCCAAAATGTCAAGTAACACAAGAGACAGCAGTAGATGTGTCACATGCTGGATAGAGCACTCATAAATCCAGAATTAAAAGGGAGAATCAAACATGAAGTTGTCAATTTCAAATTCATTTGCAAATTTCATGCTAGTACACTTGGACTCAGAGAGGGTTGGAAACAGTTTTCTCTTTTTGGAAAGTAGCTCCTCACAATAGCATTTCTTCTCACATCCAGTGTAAAGAGCTGTGTTTATGAGCTCTTGATGACTGGTTGCTAGTAGCTACTAAACACACCTCACCTATTTGGGTAGAGGCTGAAGGAAGCTTTTTGCAGCTCGATGCGGCCTGAGAGGACACAAGCATCCACATTCTGCAGCTGGCTGGCAAGATCTGGCCTTGGGAACTTCAAGGTTATGTTGTTGCACTTGAAGAGTTTACTGACAGAATTTACAACAGTCAGTCTAAGCACCTTTCTACTCTCTGTGAAGTTACGTAAATGAACTGATATCACACACACACACACACACACACACACAAAAGCCATAAATCTCACGTACTGTATCACATGACAAGGAAACTGACCCTGCAGAAAACAGCACAAAAAATTCTGACACTTGGAGAAACTGGAAAGCAGCACAGCAACATTGGCATATTTGCAGCCATGCCATCATAAACCAAGTTGTCACGAACAGGGTACAGAGCGAGTGGGGGCACCATCTGCTCAGAATCCTAAGTTCATCTGTATAGGATTGGGGCACACTTACAGCTGTCCTCTGCATTATTCTGTTTTGGACCTGTCTGAAACTGGGTGGCCTCCCATCTCTATCCATACCAACTTTCTCATCTGATCCACATTCAAAGCTTGCTATGTCACATGTACACCTATTCCACAATAAATATGTTGGTTATTAAACCAACATATTGGGTTCCTAGGGTGCCCTGCCCCACCCCATGCCACCCCAGGGTTTGCAATGCTTATTCGCTGTTTTCCAGATCTGTGCCTGCAATTTAGTTGCTACTATTTTGGTCCAAGTTCCAGTCCCAAACATTTCTGCAAGAATCAGTAGCTTCAGTTTTGCTACAAATATTCAGCCAAATTCAAAAGTGAACTATCCACAAATTGGCTACTTGTAGAGATTGTCATGAGAGTATGCTACCACTGCCACACATTTTTTTAAAAAATGATTATGTTGATAACAATGATATCGGCAATGATGATTGTGGCGGTGGCGATGCTAATGATGCTAGTGGTAGCCTTTGAAGCACCCAGAAACACAAAATTAAAATCAGGCTCTGGTTGTTAAAGAATCACATCAAAATCCTGCCTGGAGTCTTGCAATTTAAATAAACAGTGGTAACAGGTGGTCATTGGCACCAAAAGGGCTGAAGGCTGAGAGAAAAGCAGTAAGCGGAGCCAGAGCCAATGACAGACAGACCCAAACATTCCCAGTAATGCCCCCACGTCCCTCCCTATTTACCCTAATGGACCAGCCTTCACTGGCCAAGTTAGACAGTGCAAGAAGAGATGCCACATGCTAAAATACCCAAGTTGATTAGAAAAGTCAAGTGAAGATAGATAGATAGATAGATAGATAGATAGATAGATAGATAGATAGATAGATAGACAGACAGACCTTCTTGGGGAGGAACTGGATTGCAGGAATAACCATAGACAATGAGTTTCAAAGACAAAGGTGCCAAAGAGAATGGAAGGAGGTGTATGGAAACAAATGAATTATTTGGTCTAAGGAACTAGTGCCTGAGGAACACAGAATTTTAGCAAGCATCTGATATGAAGAGAGATGAAGCCCAAGGCAAGAGCCCCCAGCTCGACAGTCCCAAGAAGGAGCCTCACAGAACTTGTTAGAGGGTTTCTGAGTGCCAAGATTAGGCAAAATGTGTGGCAATTCTGCCATCACCAGAACTTTCTTGCTGTCTTATGTCAGTTCCTAGCAAAATGTTTCCTAAGCCAATGGCAGGTACAGCGCACATCACAGAAAACAATAGTATCGTGTAGAGATGTCACTGTTAGCAGTGCTTTATAATAAAATCCTTGCTTGTAGGAGTTAATATGAATCTGTGTATTCAGCAGTTGTTCAGTAGAAAACATTAGAAGTCACATGGCTGGTAAAGTATGAGAAACAAAACACTAACTGGGAGAGTCTGAGGCTGAAAGTATTTATTTTATTTCATAAACATTTTACACCACTTGATTGTAAGAATCCTCAAAGCAGTTTACAAAACATAAAACAGTAAAATCGAGGAAAATTCACAACCATACTTTAAAACATGCAAATGTTTAAATACTAAAACAGATTAAAATCACCTCAACTTTCTAAACATCTGGACAGGCTTGTCTAAACAAGAATGCTTTCAGCAGCCATCGAAAAGAGTGCAATGAAGGCGCCAGCCTGATATCAAGAGGCAGGAAGTTCCAAAGTGTAGGCGCATCCACACTACTGTACATGACCGAGTTGTTACAAATGCACAATGGGTCTTATGTGGCACTTGCAGCAGTGCCAGTTCCGCCTATAGAAGCAGTCAAGTGGGAACAGGTGGGATAAGGCTATCTCGTAGGGAAACTGGTCCCAAGTGGTTAAGGGCTAAACAAGCCAACTGGTTAATTTTCACAACTCAGCCAAGGGCTTGGCACATACTGTTGCTTTTAGTTTGAAGCCTTGAGAACATCTACAGTAGAGTTCACTTTTCTGACGGAATGGATGTTTTAGCCAGTGAGGTATAGCCCAGGTGGATGTGAGTAATACACCAATCAGCCTTGTCAGCATAACACAACACTATATAAGAGGGAGTCAGGGAGCTAGAGGGGCTCTGCCCAGCTCAGACCCTGACACCAAGGTGAGAAACTGAGATGCAAGACCTAGCGCTGACAGAAATGCTGCACCCTGGCTGAGAGGGACCCTGTGGCCCATTGCTTTGCAAGAGTCTGAACAACTGAAGGGATGTAAGCAGTGGGTTCTTGCCTGATGGCCTATTTAGCTTAATAGCCAAGGATAAGGGTAAATGTGCTGTTTCGTGCCTTGCGCTTTCTAGAGGCCAGGTCTAGGCATTGGGCTTCCTGCAGACCAGCTTTGCCTGGCATCCCATGAGGTGGAATGAGGACACTCCAGCTGAAGTGCTTAGCTTTACCCTATTAGTCTTTACACTTCTCGCTGTGCTGTACTAATATGCATGAATAGCTGCAAATGGTAACCAGACTAAGCTGATTAGGCTTTATGCAGACTTACTGTGCAATTTATGCTTTAATATGCTGTTTGCAGGCTAGTTCTGGGTGTTGTGCTCAGATGCAGACTAGCTATGAGCCTTGCTGAGCATGAATGAAGTGTGTAGCCTTCACCCAAATGGTCACCGCATCCCAAAGAACAGCTGCCTGCTGGCAGAACCGGAGATGTCGAACTGAAATCACTCTGAATAATTGTTTTGCAATGTTCTTCCATAAGAAGAAGCATGGAAATGGCTGCTAAACACATAAAGGACCTGCAAGGAAAACCACAGCCCCTTTTCCTTTCATCCCAACAGTGTTTGCAACGCATGTGTGGGCACATGCTGTGTGCTCGGTTAGTGCTGTACAAACACTGAGGGGTCTCGTTTAGCAATGCTGTGTGTACGCTGCCCTTGAATGCAAACAAACAGGTAAATAAAACATAACAAGCAACTACTGAGAAGAGCATGTTTAAAAATTAAAGACAACAAAAAGCCAGGAATGAAGAGCTTAGAGAAAACTGCATTAAAATTACTCAGTCAAAAGCCCTGGTGAGGGTCAGAGGAACGCATACAGATAGAGGTCAGTTTGGGAGACAGCCACACTTGAATTGGCTTTCAGACCCATTTTTAAAAGCACTCCATAGCACAGTAGTGAGGCACATGCTTTGTACGTGGAAGGTTGCAGGTTCAATCCCTGACATCTCCAGTTGAAAAAAATCATCTTGGGTAGCATAGCTGGGGCAAGTCTGTTAGAGACCTTCAAGATTCACTGGCAGTCACAATAGCCAATACTGAGCTAGATAGATTGTTGACTCTTTATGAGGCGGATTCATATATTCCCATTTGAGGGCAATGTGTACATGATGACAGTACCGCACTTGGAATGCGCACATGCCAACTAATTAAGAAAATCCAGATCAGCCACAGCTCATAAGCTGGAATGGTGATAATAAAATCATAGAAGGGAAGGGACCATGATAATCTAGTCCAGCTCCCTGCAGAAATGCAGGAATCTTTCACCTAATGTGGGACTCTAACCCACAACCCTGAGATAAAGAGTCTCATGCTCGACCAACTGAGCTATCTCTCAGGAGTTGCATGCCAAGGCACCCAAGCCACAAAGTTCCCTGGAGAATAATAGTACACAATGACAAGAAGTATTTTGATTTATGGGTTCAAATAGGCCACAATTTTATTGGTTACAGATGTGAGTGGTTTGACTTAGGCATTGGGGTGACACCAAGCTATATCTTGACTCCTGCCTGTCTGCAGGGAGTCCACTTAAGGGTAAACCACCGATAGGGGGCGCCCTATGACTTACATCAAATAGGGGCACCCCGAGGGGTCCTTGTAGGGGCTGTGATATGGCCCTAGCCCACGCCCAGGCTTCGGACAGGATTCACACCCCGGATCCCTTTAACAGGGGCAGGTGAAGGATACAACCCCCCTTCCAGCCAAACAAAGGCTTACCCAATGCCTAACTACCACTCAAGCCCAAACAGCTCACCACAACAATGATGCACCTGGCATGACACAGGGTGGAAACCCTCCGCCCCCAAAGCCGGTATACTGTTGTGACCCAGCTGCCTGGCCACAACGCTGCCCACTGGGAAAAGGTGAGCAGACTTAGAGAGCTCAGTGTTTTGCCACTGCATGCATACCAAACATTTTACTATTGTATTACAGTCTGGCTAAGTGGACATACCGAGGCATTGATAATATTATGTACTTGAAGCACCTCCAGGCATTTGCCTAGAATTTACACAAAGGTTAGTCCTTGACAGAGCATAGGGAATAAACTGGGATGAACTGGACCTTTTAATAATGTTCTCCCCAAGTCTACAAATGTATATCTGTTAAATAATGACTGGAAAAAATCCATAGAGAAGAGGTGGATGAATTAAGGATTTCTTGCAAACTCACAGAGGGGTGTTTTGTTTTTTTGCACATATTCATCATTTATTGGTTGCAGCATCAAGCAATGAGTTGAATTGAATAAGCAATCACAGATAAGATCCCATTGTCTCAAACAATTATTATTGAAGGAAAGAGTTCATACAGTCCACTAAATCAAAGAATGTTTATCTATATCTCACAGCCCACAGTGATCTGATGATTGTCCAGTGTCAGGAGCAAACCACCAAGGTTCAACTTTGGGGCTATAATCGATCTCTAACCCTATGGAATCATAATTGCTAAACAAACTAATGGAACACGAACAACCTACAGTTTCTAGGTCAGGGGTGGGGAACTCTTGGAGTGCCAGGTGTTGTTGGACTTCAACTCCCATCAGCCCCAGTCAGCATGGCCAGTGATTAGGGATGTTGGGAGTTGTAGTACAGCAACTTCTGGAGAGTCACAGGTTCCCTCTCCCTGCTCTAGATGGGCCAAGAAAGAGAACTGAAAAGAGGAAACAGGATTCAGGGACACAGGGACATCCCAACTTCATCCAACCCAACCTCCAGCATTCTGGATCAAGGATTTGGGTTGTTTTGTAAATGAGAACCAGCAGTTGTATCACACTCAGCAAATCAGAGTAGATCTTAATTCTATAATTAAGAGAGAAATAACAGCATGGATTCCCCACAATCACCCAAACCACAAACTGAGGTGAGGCACTACAGCAATCAGGAGCAGATAATCTGAAATCAGGAACATGAACAACACTATTCAATATTTCACTGATCAATACAGAAAGACTTTGCTGTATTGTGAATACCTCCTTTAAAGGACAGCTGTCTGACTTCTTCCTCACCTTGCTATTCCACATTGCTGTAGCTGTTCTATGCTAGCAGAACACTGCCATTGCCCAACGAGTTACAAAGGAAGTGCATTAGCAAACTCACAACCATAATTTCCTTTTATTAAAAAAAAATCTTGTATCTCACAATGGAAATGTATTTATGGAATAGCTGCAACTTTAAAAATATGCAGCAACGTTCACTACCAGGATAGGGATGTGTTTGGGGGGGGGGCAGAAAAGAACAAATTTAGGTCAGTCCAACCTACATGAACACACACTTGAGCAAAGAAACGTTCAAAATCTCAGAATCTTGAAGAAGCAGCTTTCAGATTTCAGCACAAATGGGAGCAGGATGTAGCAGAACCAATAAACAAAGAAGACCAGACCTGGTCATATGATAATCTTTCAAAAAAATAATACTTCCAAACTGAAAGAATCTGTCTTTAAAAAAAAAAATCAGCTCAGATGGTACTTAGCTGCAATTCAGTTTCGGAAAATTGATAACCTTCAAGAGGAGAAGTGCTGAAGGTGTCAAATTTTTGATGCAAATTTTATTTTGCTTTATTTTAGTTATGCTTATATCCCATCTGTTAAAATAAGTAAAGGCATCTGAAAACATTTTAAAACAGAAAAACACAATAAAACATTAAAACAAATGCATATATGATTGGCTTGTCTTCAAATCCTTTATATGATATAATCAAATGTGCTACTTTCAAATTCCTTTAACTCCTAAGAATTCTTCTTGGTTCTTGAAAGGAATTGTGAGTGAAAATATAGAACATAATTATTTATAAAAATTATGCATTGACTGCCCCCTCACAGAACATCAGGGCAATTTAGAGCAACATAATAAAACCTTTAAAAGCAATGCCGATCAATCATTTAAATGGCTGCATACTCAAGAAAAAAAAATAAACAAGTGCAAAGTCCTGTCAGCATAAAAAAAAGTACTCAAGAGATGACTGAAAGTGAAAAGTGCGGATTCAAGGACTCACAACTGACCACTTCTCTCTTTGCCGACAATGATTGGGTAAATAACAGTTGCCAACTGGAAATCCTCCAAAATTTAGGTAAAGTGCAATGAGAAGGTTTGGAAGATAGCTCTCATGTCTTGTTTTAAAGGAAGGGCATAAAACCTATTAGACCATTGAGTTTATTTATTAACTACTATGGCATTTCAACATTTCAAGAATACGTGCAACCATATATCTAATTCTCACTTATTAATCATTATTAAAGTTAAATTATTCCTCTTCTAACTAATCAGGAAGCAGAGTGCAAAGATTCTTCTTTCCCCTTTTCCTTTCCTTGACATTAAATTCTTCCTCCCTTTTTTGCTTTCTTCTCCCTATTTTCCTAAACAACTTGCTTAGACTTTTACTTTTCATTGTGCATGTAATTCTTATTGTTTGTGCAATGTTTTAGAATGTGCATTTTTTGCATTTTCCTAAAGTATATAGGCATATCCTTAAAAGGCAAAACAAAGATGCAATTAAAATAGAGCTTTACCAGGGGGTAATATCAGAAAGCAGAGATTGCCTTGGTAAAATAGGGATGTTCAGAGCATTTTCCTAGTCCTGACACAAGAGACATTGAGTTACTGACTGTGACAAGAACAATTCATATCTAAATTGCATTAGGAGATTCAGACCAAAACTGGCTCCAAAACAGCCACGCCAGAAATTGCCTTGATCGTGTAAAACAAGCTCTGGCAATCATTCCCCATCCATTTCTAATACAAACACATCCTGGTGACATGATACAAGCATCATAACAGCATGTTATCTTGACGCAACGTTCTCTTGTCATTGATTCAGAGCCACTTGAGAAAAAGTAAAGGAGATAGTGGCAGACATAACATCATATAACTTGCTCATAAAAATTTAAGAGGGCAAGACCAAAAGGCAGGCACTCCATGGCAGCTTGTTAAGGCTGTGGATGTAGCGATTCTCTGTAAAAGCTTCCTAGAAGTATGGGCTTTTGTGTGCGTGTTTAAAGTGGGGGTTAATTCTCACCCGAGGCATTGTGAAGAATTTCATTTCCCCAAGATAATTCATTATATGACAAGCAGTGGGCATTTGTGGTAATCGTTAAGAGGCTCTCTTAGGATTCTGTTGTTCAGATTTCTTAGCTTTTTCTAAGCTAGTGAATGGAGAAATAGCGCAGTCAATTGGGGCTTCTGAAGGCCAAACAAAATAGGGTAAAATTATACCACCATCATTATTAAATTATATCGTCACTTGGTAAAACAAATTTGCTCTGCTTGGTGCCTTTTACTTTCATGAATGGAAGGGAAGAAGAGAATGACATTGGCTGATAACCAGGCAGATGTATTCTTGCTGTTTTAAATTATGAATTACAACACAATGGGAGCCCCTTCTGAATGTATACACTTAGGCTAGTGCTGCACAATGACCAACACAGAGGCAACAACATAAACAGCTATTCACTTAATCATCTATGCTGAATAAAATTCAGGGTCAGCTCAAGACATTTTGGCACCTGAGGTGAACCACAAAATTGTGTCTCCCTCCTTGCCAGAGACTAAGGAGTGAAGATCCACATCAGGAACAAGTAGGAGGGGAGATCTACATCAGGATCTGCTGCCCCTGTAGATCCTGCCACCCAAGGCAGTTAACTCCCCTTGCCTAATGGGTGAACCGGCCCCTGTATGAAGTTCCTCCAAGTGACCAAGCAGAAAAGCTTTACAAAAAGTGGGTTTCCGCTACTGGACTTTCAAGCCACAAATGACTGACACAAGTTACTGTCGGTGGTGAAAATGTTTGTGGCACAATAAGTGCTGTGAACTTACCCACGCTTTCCCTTAGAAACTTGTAAACATTGGTTTCCTTCATTTCAAGCCTCTCCTTTTAAATACCACTGAGACACCAACTTATAGCTGCACACTGGAAAACACAGTTGCAGACCCATCTGGTGCAAATGTTCAGGTAATGTTACTCCTACCATGACAGGCAATTATTTTAATAGTACAGTGTACATCGAGAGCCAGTGTGGTGTTAAGAGTGGTAGACTTGTAATCTGGGAAACTGGATTCGTGTCTCCATCTGGGAAACTGGATTCGTGTCTCCACTCCTCCACATGCAGCTGCTGGGTGACCTTGGGCTAGTCACACTTCTCTGAAGTCTCTCAGCCCCACTCACCTCACAGAGTGTTTGTTGTGGGGGAGGAAGGGAAAGGAGAATGTTAGCCGCTTTGAGACTCCTTCGGTAGTGATAAAGCGGGATATCAAATCCAAACTCTTCTTCTTCTTCTTCTTCTTCTTCTTCTTCTTCTTCTTCTTCTTCTTCTTCTTCATTTACATTTTCCTGGAGTCATAGCCAATCATAACATGGAAGCAGCAGCAGCAACTGGGGCAAGTGGAGCTTGAGCAGCAATCTCCAGCAAAAGTACAAACTGATACATTCTCTGTCCTATAGATACATTCACACATCAAAAGGTGTGAGAGAATCTACAGAATTTAAGAATGCCTTTTATTTTGCTTAACAATTTGATGAGTGCCAGAGCACACAGAAATGCTGTTTACCTTCCTGCCACGGTGGTACCTATTTATCTACTTGCGCTGGTATGCTTTTGAACTGCTAGTTTGGCAGAAGCTGGAACAGAGCAATGGGAGCTCATCTTGTCGCTTGGATTCAAACTGCTAACCATCCGATCAGCAAGCCCAAGAGGCTCAGTGGTTTAGACCACAGCACCACCTGTGTCCCTGTAGGTAGCAGTTTAACCCACACCCCAGCCACACTATATGATTGCCACGAACACATAAAGAGAAAGAACAAAGCTTTGAACTTGAGGATTTGTTGTGAAGCCAAATTGGTCTGACATAGGGCATTCTGGGTAGAATCAAGCATTGCTATATTACAAACATTTCACTTGCACAAGCATTGTAGCTTGACAGTTGGAATTATCCTCTGCCCTCTCCTCCCACACTGTGCTGGGGGGCTCTTCTAACACCCCCTACCGAGCTGATTTCAGTGGTGCAGGAGGAGGAGAGGGGGAAGCCCATTTTCCCTGTGGAAGGCCTTACGCACGTCTTCTGTTGATGGCGTTTGTTAGGTAAATCCCATCCTCTGGTTCTAACTGTAGGGACTCCAGTGGGGAACCAAGGTTCATACAGTGAAAATAAACCCATGAGCAGTGCTAGCCTCAACCTCCACAAACACATGCCACCCATCCTAATAATGGACAATTGGATGGTAAGTAGATTAAGACCACAATCCAGTGCAGTAATAAGAATAGCAACAGTACATATTAGAAGACAGATGCAGCACTGCTCATTTCATTTGTTTCTGTGTGCAATGCTCATAACTGGGCTTGCACTTTCCTGTCTCCTCACTCTGGGACTGTTCAGACATGACTTTGGAATGCAGTGAAGGCTCATGAAGAAGAGCAGGGATCATGCAGAGAAACTATGCACACACCGTTTTTGTACAGAGACTCTTTAGCAGCTATGCTGAAGGTGCAGAAGAGGAAGAACCAGGAAATACAATCCTGGTCCTGCCCCCCCCCCCAGGCGCACACACCCCATCATGTTCCTTCTACCCCAATGGAATACCTGCACAATCCTACCCCTGTGTATCATTACAGAAAAGTTGGGTAGTGTTTTATTTTTATTTTTTAGGCTTCCACGCCAGCAGTGTGGAAATGACTTCTTTTGCCAGTTACTGTTGCTACAATATTCCTGACGACGTTTCCTCTTCACCTAGTTTAAGAGGAAAAACAACAGATAACAATAGCTTTGTGCCTTTGAAAAAAGCAACACCTGAGAATCTGAAGAGGCTTGCTATAGCACATAATTGTCTGGAAAGGTCCTAGAATTGATTACTCTGGGCCAAGCCAGAGAGGCCAGTTGGGGCTTATAAGGGCACCATGGAGAATCACTGTTTTCTCCTAAGCAGAGATGGTAGATAAAGTTCACATAGTGAGTGTTGGACTGCAAAAGTGCAACTACAGCTCCTGGTTACAAGAAAAATCTGATTATTTTCCCTCCATTGCATCCCTTTGTTAACTGTACTGTATTGCTAATACAGACTTTGTGGTTTTTTTTTCTATTTGCATGATGTTCCATTGCTTCATAATGGAAGGAGGTTTCCGTTCCTTGAAGGCAATAAACCTCGAGTGGGGTAACATTCTTGTTATTTAATGGCAAGATAGAGCCTAATCAGTAGGGAGAGTTATCAGCTTCTGGTGCATACTGACTCCTGAGCCAAGGTGAGGTGTCTTGGAGGAATTATGGTCTTGTCCAAAATGAAACAAGACCTGAGCAATGCAGCAGGTGTCAAAACAGCAACACCAGAAGCACATTAGGACACCTTGGTGATGCAGGCATAAAAAGGTGCTGTGGATGAGGCAAGCATCTATTGACAGCAAACTATGTCTCTAAGCTTACCATATAAGGAAAATGTCAGGGAGGAAAATGGAGCTGCATTGCAAAACTGAACCTTGAAACTGGAAGTTAAGTCCCTAAGCTTACTATGTAAGGAAAATGGCAGGGAGAGAAGAGAGAGGGAGCAGCATTGCAAAAAAAATAAAATAAAAAAATAAAATTGAAACTCAAATTTATGTCTCTTGCTTAAGGGAAATGCCAGAAAGAGGAGGGGAATGGCTTCAAATTAGAAGAAAAGTCTGAAAAAACACCAGGAAGAACTTTCTGATGCTAAGAGCCATTCGACAAGAGTTGGTGGACTCTCCATCCCTGAAGGTTTTGAATCAGAGGTTGGATAGCCATCTGTCATGGATAATCTAGTTGAGATTCCTGCATTGCAGGGGGTTGGACTAGATGACCCTTGGGTCCCTTCCAAGCTCACAGCTTCACCTTCTCCTGGTCTTTCCCCCATTTAAGCATGGATGTCTTCCTAAGGCGGTTTCAGGCAATCAGATATAACAAAAGCATTGAGATTACTTCACACTCCCACATTCTAAGACAACCATATTCAGCAAGATAGTTATTCTCAGGACTGAGTTACAGAGAGCCACATTTCCCCCACAACTGAAGTTTAGATGCTTTTAGAAAATAACTGAAAGTAACTAGGAAAAGGAAATAACATGATCAGCTACTTTCTCTTCCAGTATAACACAAGAAAATTGTTGCGTGTGTGCTAAGCTTTTTCTCCTTGGGTCTGCAAAAGGGCAATTTCCAGGCTCTCTAGGGTAAATGCTTCTGAGCATTTGTGTGTGAACAGAACATTAAGACATCTCTAGAGAAAAATCCCAGCTCAATTAGGTGCTCAAGGATGTCAGGAAGAAAGACTTTAAATCCTGTTACACAAAATGAATGATTGAAGGCCGTGAGTGTGGCAAACTGCTGATGACTCAGGAAAGACTTCCTGCACTACCACCACCAACTTGTGTCCATCACTAGGGCTTCCCTTTTGAAGCAACACCTTTCCAAGACAAAACACATAAATAAAAAGCAACAAGCAAGCAACCTTTTAAAAAACTGCCAATGTATCTAATTCTGACACTTTGCATTCACCCCCTCAGATAGGTGAATAGGCTGAGCACTAGGGGAAAAGCCTCTCTACTTGCTTGCTTGCTTGCTTGCTTGCTTGCTTGCTTACTTACTTAATTTCCCTGGTTTTTACAGCAACTGCACAGAATGTGATGGATACAGTTCTGGGCTGAGTGATAGCACTGTCTGTGTGTGGAAGGGACCCAGTGAGGACCATCTCTTCCAACAACCTGCAATGCAGGAATATGCAGCTGTCCCATAAGGGGCTTTGAACCTGCAACCTTGGCGTTATCAGTGCCACACTCTAACCAAATGAGCTATCCATTGCCCCAAAGTTTGTTGGAAAGCAAAATCAATCCCAGGTCATTTGTATGTGTGGCAGAGCCAAAGACCAGCTTGCCCGTTCCTGAATTTCTCTATCCTTCTGAATTCACTGCTTTTCCTAAAATGTTATAGATTACTTTGTTCTTATGAATGCATGCTTTTTCAGTTTTGCAAAAAGAAAAAGGAAAAAAGAAATGGCTCTTAGGTGAGGTCATGGTTAGACATGTGTCTCACAAACCCGAGAAATGGATTCACTCTGGGGATGCTGATTGCCTCATCATGTTGAATTAAAGCACCAAGCAGAAGCCCCTCATGATCTCTGAAGAATGTTGCTCTCTAAAACATCTTTAGCCGTGTCACTTACAAAACCACAAAGCTCTGTTTGACAAAGGCCTCGTTTTCAATCATCCAGCTTCTTCAGGCACTGCAACTTTTGAAACTGCTGTTATTGTGCACAGAAGGATGAAATTTTATGTAGCAGGGGAAACCGTTCTCCGCTATATGATTCAGAAAGACACCAAATAAAGATGCCTGGAAGGTTTGCTGTTGATATTGCCAGGTTTAAGAAAATCACATTGACTTGACTTTTCAAGGCTTCCGGCTTTACCTGGCAAATAAGGAAAACATCTCACAGCTGTGAATGTGCCTTTATGGAAAGCTGAAAAGGATATACACATCTTCACTATCCGATACTTCAGCATTTTTAAAGAATAGGGACTGCACACCGACTAATAAATTATGCTGTGTGCAGTTCCACAGAGGCCAGCGCAGGCAGCATTACCTTACAGCCAGGTGACTAAGCAGGAAATCAAGATATTTAGAGCCACACGAACAAGCACTGAGGGAATATCTACACTGCAGTCTTATATCAGTTTTATACCAGTTTAACTCTCATGGCTCACCTCAGGGAATCTAAGAATTGTAGTTTGATGTAGGTGCTCCAAATTACTTGCTCCAAATGACCGTAAAACCACTTCATTCATTGGTGTCAATACAACCTGACTTTGCCACCAAGGACCACGAGGACCACAGTGGCAGATTCCTCTTGTTCAGTGCATTTTCACATGACCAGCTCTTACCTGCTGTTTATAGATTTCATTGTTGTTTTAGGTTGTCACTGCATAGATTCCTCCTCTATAGACAAGAACTGGAGGGGGGTGCACCAGTTGAATGCTTGTCTAATATTTCCTCACTCACAGATTTAGTGTCTGCAATTGGCTGAGATCCAGAAAACCAGGCTTCTGATTTTAGCTGTCCTGCATTTTATGACAGCAAGATCCCACACTAACCTCCACCAGTGGTCCTAATGTTGTCCATAGGAGAACACATTTGCCAATCTCTGATCCACAGTCCACAGAGACCTCACCTGTACTCCAAGAATTCTCACATATTATAGACAGACTAGTGGTTTAAGCCCGTTAAGCTAACGGGCGCTAGAACATATGTGGCAGGCAGGCAGAGGGATCGCTGGCCCAGCCTGCGAGGCAACGGCGGCAGCAGTGGGGTTTTTCCCTGGGCCTGGGGGGAGCCTGCCTCCCTGCATCTTGTATGCGGACTCCAGGCCGGCAGGCGCGAGGGGGGCACTGCGGTGGGAGGCCTCGGCGGACAGGGGGTGTGTGCCGGTGCCCGCCCGCCTCATTTTCCCTCCGCTGCTGCCGCTGAGGGCGGGGCGACGGAGCTGCCGAGCGGGTCTCACCCTGCCTGCCTGCCGGGCGGTCCTGGCTGCGCCAAAGGCCGCAGCCGCCGTCCGGTGGGATCTGGATGGAGGAGGCCGGCTGGCGGCATCACCAGGGCCGGTGCTAGGGCGTCCGCGCGGCGGCTGCTTTTCAGAGGCTGGAGCCCTCGCTCCTCTCTGCTTGGCCGCTGCGAGGGGTGTCAGGCGCGCGCTCTGCTAATAGTCCCACCGGGGGGCTCGCCAGTTGCCAGCCCGGACGCTCGCTTGCTGCTCGGGTCTGTGCAGGGCGAGGGCGTGTGAAGGGAGGAGGAGAAGGAACACCAGGCGGAGAAGGGAGGAGATGGAGGAGGGAGGGGCTATTCCGGCTGGTCCAGTCGCCGCCGCCTGATTGTTGTTGGGGCCTCCCGCTGGTGGGAGCCCGGGATCAGGCTGCTTGGTGGCCCGAAGGGACGCGGGCGCCGGGAGGGCCAGGGCCCGGCTGCCGCCGCCGCGGGTCGTTGGGGCCTCCCGCTGGGCCTGGCGGGCCGCGGGAGCCCGGGAGCAGGCCGCTCGGCGGCCAAAATGGATGCGGGTGGCGTGGGAGGGCTCAGGGCCCTGCCGTCGCCGCCGCTTGTTGTTGGGGCTTCCCGCTGGGCCTAGAGCGCAGCGGGAGTTCCGGGATCGGGCCGCTCGGCGGCCGTTCAATCGGCGGCGACGCCGGAGGGCGATGGGGGAGCCGTTGTGGCGTCCGCCACTGTTGGCCGGTTGCGCTGCGCCTCCGCCTGGCCGGTGGGTGTTTCTCTCACGGAGAGAGAGAGGGAAAAGAGCGTGAGGCGCCGCGGCCGGGTGCCGTCGGAGGGCGTCCATCGCAAGGGGGTGGTGTGCGGTGAGGTGGAGAAGAGAGGGGAGGGGGCGGGCTGCTCTGCGCTGCTCCCGGGCCGCTAGTCTTTGAGGCTCGGCTTTCAGCGGGGAGAGCAGCAGCGTGGCCTGCCTTCTCGGCCTCCCCTCCTCCTCTGCAGCGTGGGTGTTCGGATTCAACCGCACCGCTTGAACTGCTGACGCTGCTCGCGCCCGATCTCTCTTCATCCAATCCCTGTGTCCCTGGGGCACATGCGCAGTAGTGCAAACCCAGAGACACACGGACTGGACGCAGAGACACTTGCATTTTATATATATAGATGCTCTGATATTACACCCACAAGCTCCTTTAGAACCTTTGGATGCAGCACATCAGACGCTAGAGATTTGAATTTGTTTAAAGCAGCTCTGTGTTCTCTTGCCACCTCTTTTCCTATCCTGGCATGCAGTTCCCTCCTTGCAACATTTATTCTGTTATCACCAGGTTGGGCACTGCTTTCCTTTTGGGTGAAGACAGGGGCAAAGTAAGTGTTCAGCAATTCTGCCTTCTCTCTGTCACTCAATAGCATTTCTTCATCTGCTCCACAGGACCCACCACTTTCTTGTTCTTCCTCTTGCTTCACATAGCTTTTGTTGTTGTTCAGTCATTCAGTCATGTCCAACTCTTCGTGACCCCATGGACCAGAGCACGCCAGGCACACCTATCCTTCACTGCCTCTCGCAGTTTGGCCAAACTCATGTTAGTAGCCAGGGGCGTTCCTAGCCCCTTGGCTGCCCGTGGCGGGAAGCCAAGAGGCACCCCTGGGGGGCGGGGCATCGCGGCGCGTGCGTGCGTCATGACGTCATGACGCACGCACGCGCGGCGACGCCCCGCCCCCGGGGTATGCCGGGCGGGGGCTTGGGGAGCCTCGGCGGGCTGCAAAGAGCCCCGAAGCCGCTGCCGTAGCGCAAAGGGGTGCCAGGCTGCGGCTTCGGGGCTCTTTGCAGCCCACCGAGGCTCCGGAAGCGGCGGCCCGGCATCCCCGGGGGCGGGGCATCGCGCGTGCGTGCGTCATGCGTCATGACGCACGCACACGCGGCGACGCCCCGCCCCCGGGGATGCCGGGCCGCCGCTTCGGGAGCCTCGTCCGTGCAGCGCTGCTGCTCCCGGGGTGACGGAGGGAGCGGCGGCGCGTGGGAGTGGTGGGAGGGGCCGCCGCTTGTCACCCCACGCGCCGCCGCTCCCTCCGTCACCCCGGGAGCAGCAGCACCGCACACACCCGCCTAGGGGCGGCACGAGGGGCGGCCCGCCCCCACCGCCCTACCACCCCGACCTGTTAGTAGCTTTGAGAACACTGTCCAACCATCTCATCCTCTGTCGTCCCCTTCTCCTTGTGCCCTCCATCTTTCCCAACATCAGGGTCTTTTCTAGGGAGTCTTCTCTTCTCATGAGGTGGCCAAAGTACTGGAGCCTCAACTTCAGGATCTGTCCTTCCAGTGAGCACTCAGGGCTGATTTCTTTAAGGATGGATAAGTTTGATCTTTTGCAGTCCATGGGACTCTCAAGAGTCTCCTCCAGCACCATAATTCAAAAGCATCAATTCTTCGGCGATCAGTCTTCTTTATGGTCCAGCTCTCACTTCCATACATTACTACTGGGAAAACCATAGCTTTAATTATACATACCTTTGTCGGCAAGGTGATGTCTCTGCTAAATAAACCTTATTATTTTTAACCTCTCTTGCAAGCTTGAGTTCATTCTGAGCTTTGGTCCACCCGACCTTTTCATTGCAACTGTTGGCTACTTGTGTATACTGTACTCTGATTTCTCCTTTCTTTCCTTTGTTATACATGCCCTTCTTAAATTTCAGCTCAACTGTAAGTTCCTTATGCAGCCACACTGACCTTCTTCAGATGCCTCGCACTTTCTTTCTTGTTAGAATTGCCTGCCTTTGTGTCTTCAGTATTTCACCTTTAAGAAACTCCCATCTTTCTCGGACTTGCACCATTACTTTATTACTTGCACCATAATTACCGGTAATCACTGTGATGCTAGGAAACAAGGCTAAATGCACCACATTCCAATGGTACCATTATTGCCCTTACAACGTCAGAGCACATCTCCATATGTTAGGATGCTAGAAGAGGGCCCCTTCCACCCTTTAACTCATCTTGCAAGCAACAAACAGGCATTCCTTTATCATTATAGGATGGCTCAGATACTTAATAATGAAATACAATGCCAGGGCTGCATGAGGTTTCTTTACTGGTCCCAACTGGATTTGGGGCTAAAAGTCCACGGAAAAGTGTGGGTACATGGAGGGTAGGTTGCAAACAAGCACAATTTGTGACATTGCACAACATCACAGCTGATGAGAGGGCTCATCTGTTGGGACATCCACTTTAACTGCCAGTGTCCTGGATTTGTGGACTTTGAACCAACATGAGAAAGCCTTAACTTTCATCTTAAACCTGCAGGGTTTTGTTTTGTTTTTTGTTAGAAACATAATTGCACAGAAGGTCTTGTTGTAGAAGATTGTCACTAAGAAGGTTCAGAGGAGAATGGCTTAGAGTCTTGATGGCATCTTGGTTAAAAATGTAATCATGCCAGAAATTCAGCCTGAATATACTGAACGCACATTTAGAATGTGTAGCAGCTTCATAGTTTATATTCCTTGGGAGTACCTTTCATGTTTCCATTAAGCACTACAAAATGCTTGAACTGTGGAAGCCACACAGTAATTACCTATCTTCATAAAGAAGTTAATTCTAAGCACATTACTAATTACTGGCCCATCTCAAATTTTGTCTACAGTATGCAAATCACTAGAAAGGTAAATTACTGTTGGCTTGTCCCCTCTCTGTACAAAATGGATTACAATGTGTTGACAACCCTTTATTAACAGCCAAAAAAATCTCTCTGCAATTACACATCAGTAGCAAGTACTGCTATGGGTCACATTTATTATTAACAAAGATGTTGTGCATTATCATTATTATTAATCACTTTTATAGAGCTTGATTATCACACTTGCTTTACAAAATGGGCTCAGTTTCATCCTCAGCGGAGTTACAAGAATGCTAATATGGTACAGGGGGAAGCTGTAGCATCTCAGGCTGAAGGGCAACCCAAAATGCACATTGGCAGCACGCAGAACATCCTGGGGAACCAAGCCATCTTTAATCGCCCAGATGTGGATACTGCAAAATAAAGTGGGTCAATTTCGTACTCTGCAAGGGCAGGATAAAAATATGTTTTTCTCAAAGAAATTGAAGCAAAGGAAGGACTTGAAGTTAAGATAGATCTGAAGGAAAACAGAAGGTAGGTAATAAAATTAATTTGGCCACACCCCTTTCTAGAAAATGAATCTGCCTGTCTAGTAAGCAGAGCAGGTCACAAATTTATGAAATAATACACTATGAACTGCTTCAAATACTTTTGTACCCCAGAAATGTGCTTTTTGCCCCTTTGGAAGACAGGTGAGGGTCTTTTTTGTACCAGGAACCACATACCCAGTGGTGGTTGGCGCAAGAGGCAAATGCGGGTGGAGCAACAGATTTGTTTTATTCATTTATTTATAAAAGTGTATACATATACAACTGTATCACAATGATACATCACTATGGATTACAACAATATAACGAAATAAAACCGAACAATAACATCATAGAAAGCTAAAAGCAGGTTAAAAGCCAAATGCCATTGTGAGGGATGTGACCTTTGTATATGTAGGTTACACTCCAGCCATGCAGAAGCCAGAGGTTTCTGAGCACAGACACATACCTCTCCCTAGCTAGTTGTCAGACTTCAGGGAATCCGATTACCAATATCTTTTATTCAATGTTCACAGAGAGAGGCTGAGAAATGTCACCTCTCGGTAATGGTGTTGCTCTGAGTAATCTCCTCCCCCCTTTCCCTCTCAGTCATCAACAGCACTACTCCCCTTACGGTAAGGTTACCAGATTTTTTTCAGTGAATCCGGGGACACTTTTATAGATGGATTTTGTATGGGGGCTGATTTGTGAATCTGGGGACTGTCCCCGGGAAAATGGGGACGTCTGGTAACCTTACGCTTACGGTGGCCACTTCAGGCCATTTGCCTCCTAGCTCTCTGCTCTACTACTTTCACTGCTCGCAGGGTTCTAGGAGAAGGGGGGTCCAGAATGCTTTCTAATGATAACATGTCAACCAGATGCTCTGGCTCTGCTGCTCCCCACTCCTCTTCTCCCATTATCTCCCAGCTTTGTCCCTCTTCTCTCTCTGGGCCGTGACCTTCTGCAAACCACTGTTGTAAATCTATACTATCTTCCTCTTCTCTGGAAGTTTCAGGAGGGGTAGGGTGGTCTTCACCATTCCTCCTCAGTCCAGTCCCTGACATCACCCCCCTACTAAAGCCCTCCTCCTCCTTCCACCCTGGTGATTTTGGCCAGTTGAGGTGGCGAGTATGAAACACTCTTTGCAAGTCTGGCGCATGAACATGTTCTGCATACTCCCATGATCTTTCTTCTGGCTCATACCCCTTTCACACAATCAAGTCTTGCAACTTCTTTCTTTGCAGCTGGGAGTCTAGAATTTGCTCTACTTCATACTCTTCCTCTCCTTCTACCACGATGGGAGGTGGAGGTGCTTGTCTAGGTGCCTGCCAACAAAACTGATCTGTGGAATAAATACTGGATGAATCTTCATGGATACAGGCAATCGGAGCCTGAAAATTACAGGATTGATCTGGTCTATCACTTCAAACAGGCCCACTCTCTGAGGTTCTAGTTTCCTGCATCTGCCCTTTTGTGGCAAATCACATGCACACCTGATCTCCCATCTTAATCTCACTGCCAGGTTGTCGGTGAGCATCGGCCGATCTCTTATAGGTCTCTTTAGCACAGCCCCAATGCTCCTTTAGTAAACTCGGGATTGCTGACAGACTTCTTCTACGAAGTCTTCTACTGCCGGCACTGACAGGGTGTCAGCCAGGGATGGGAAGGTGCAATGATGGTATCCATAACTGGTGGAGAAGGGGGTCTTGAAGCATGAAGCACGCTATTGTACGCAAACTCTGCCAAGGGCAAGCAAAAGGCATGATTACAGTTCAAGTCACATTTCAGTCTTGTAAAGAGTAGAGCAGAGCCAGGGAGGAGTGAGCCCAGGAGAGAGGCCATGATTTGGGTCAAGTCCAAGGGCCAGACAGAGACCCCGAAGCCTGAAGTTCCCCATCCCTCTGCCTTGGGCAGCTGGAAACTAGAACTTGAGAAAGCCCTGTTTATCTCCAGCATATTTTCAGCTGAAAAGGTATTCAAACAATGCCCACAACATGCAAATTTTCTGTTTCAGATAGTTTGGGGTTTTTTGCAAACATTTTGCAGTGTTCCACCCACAAAGTTGGGATTTCTACTAATTGTAATTCATTTGTGAATTATCAGATCTGGAAGATCTGAGCAGTCAGACTACAGGGAATGTCCCTGGAACAAAGTCTAATAACCCCACAATGTTCTGTTATGTTACATATCATTGAGATCATTGACAATTTCCCCTCAAGGATGTTCTTTTAACCTCTCAGTTTATTGGTGCCAGTTCACCAGCTATAGAATGAGACAACCTGTTGTTGCCAATAATAAGGCAGAGGTTGAAACGGCTGTCTGATTCATTCTTTCTGCACAGACGAGCTGGAGAACGCAAGGTTCAACAGTCACATCTTTATTTTGAATAGAAGTGATATGCATTCATGTTGAACTAGCACCTGCTGCAGAATCTTAAGTCAGGAGCAGAACCATAAGAGATAAACATATGACAAATAGCTAGCAAAGTGTTTATCACTGTGATGGGTGAAGAATGTGTGGAAGCAGGACCTCTGTAATGCTCACTGATAGATGCAAAGTGTCTTTGTGTGAGATAATTTTTTAATATCTTATTATTTGTTAAATTTATATACTGCTCTTCATCCATAGATCTCAGGGTGGTTCACAGCATAAAAATACAAGATAAAATTGCACTCCTTGGGATTGCCAACCAACAATTGATTTTGTTGCCTGTAAGTACAGCACTTGATTTCCCATCCACAGTATATGAGCAGAGTAGCTATTCAGTTATATGGGAGATAAAGGTATGCACTGCGACAGGGGCTTGCCCCTGTTCTTGGTGATCATGGTGCCTAGGGACAGGCACAGATTTTTCTGTCTTTCACAACTTGTCCATATTAAACCAATTTACTTCTTTCTATGGAACTCAGTGGGCACCCTAAAGAACACAGCAAGCCCAATTAGTAGGGCTACACCCTTTTTATTTGCATACTAGCTGGCCCGGCCACGCGTTGCTGTGGGTTTTTTGTTTGATTGTTTGTTTGCTTGCTTGCTTTAAAATTCTCCTGACCCCGAGAGTATTCTGGAAGCTCCTGTTTTCATTCTTCCCTGTCCCTTTAGAGCAGGGGTCAGCAACCTTTTTCAGCCTTGGGCCGGTCCACTGTCCCTCAGACCATGTGGTGGGCCGGACTATATTTTTTTTTGGGGGGGGGAATGAACTAATTCCTATGCCCCACAAATAACCCAGAGATGCATTTTACATAAAAGAACACATTCTACTCATGTAAAAACACACCGATTCCCATTACATAAAAGAACACATTCTACTCATGTAAAAACACCAGGCATGCGAAGCTGCGGCGGCCATTTTATGTGAGGGCAATGGCGACCTTAAAGAGCATTCTCCCCCACCCCAGTCCCAAACTTACCCAGTCCCAAAATCACGCACCCCAGCGAAACAATCCCCTCAGAGCTGGTCTTACTCAGTGCGACCTCTCAGGCATGCCTCCTGCTCCGTGTTTTTTTTCTTTCTCGGAGCATGCGAAGCTGCGGCGGCCATTTTAGGTGAGGGCACAGGCATTGTTGCTCTGGCCAGGTCTGATGATGTCGACGGGCCATCTGCCTTTCTATTGGATGCTGTTGGAGTCTTCATTCCTTTTGCTGGTGAGGTATAATAGGCGTGCCATTTTTTTGCCTTTATTCTATATTTTAGGCATGACAGGTGTGGTTTTTTTGAATTTTTATTATGCCAGATCCTTCCTCCATGGTCATGTTACGCTTTGTCCTAAAGTTGATGTGATTTGGTCCAGTGGTTACGGAGCAAGGTGGGGACGCGCACGCAATGGGAACATTTATATATATATATAGATGCCTAGTCTTAGATCTTGTTCTTCATGTAATATTAGTGCATGACATTATGTTCCTAGTGTCACACCAAACTTCAGAGGCACTTACAAAGTAGAGTGAAGGCTTTTTGCTTCTGACTGGTGCCAGAGCCCAGCACTGCATCAGGGATGAGATACATCCTTCCCCTGAACCTAGAAAATGAGGTGAGTTCCTTCCTGATATCAGGCTCAACTTTGAAGGCCATTATTCTATCATCACAACGATACTCCACATAACAGAAAAATATTTTCTCTGAAAAATGAATGTGATGCTCTGCTTATCCTAGGAAGGCATCCCAACGTTGGGGCACCATCAATGAATACCCCTGCTCCATTTTCAATAGGTTTTTACCACCCAGCCAGAAAGAACACAAAGAAGGGGTTCACCTGCAGAACCTGCTGTCTGTCTGAACTGACGGTGATTAACAGATTGAGTTATGTTGACCCAGTATGGGGCAGCTGTTGGTAAAGGATGAATGCCATGCTTGAGATCATTAAGAAATAAAAATGCCAAGATCATTATGCCATTGTGCAAATCTATGGTGCAAGTGCACTTGGAATTCTGTGTACGGTTCTGGTCACCTCTCCTCAAAAAGAATATTGTAAAGGTGAAAAGGGTTCACTGCAACCAACATCATCAAGGGGATGGAGCATCTCTGCTATGAGAAAATGTTATAATAATTAGGGCTTTTTTGTTTAGAGAAAAGGGGAGAAAGAGAGGACATGATAGAGATGTCTAAAATAAGGCATGGTGTGAAGAAATTGGATAGAGAAAAGTTTTATCCTTCTCTCATAACAATAGAACTTAAAGACAGCCAATGAAGCTGAAGATTCAGCATAGACAAAAGAAGCACAGAAGACACAACAGTTAGAAGGAAATACTATTTCCCACGGTGCATAGAATCATAGAATTGTAGAGTTGGAAGGGACCCCAAGGGTCATCTAGTCCAACCCCCTGCAACACAGGAATCTCAATGAAAACAACCATGACAGATGGCCATCCAACCTCTGCTTAAAAGCCTGCAAGGAAGGAGTGATTTCTATAGTTGAACTATGGAACTCACTCCCACAAGAGGCAGGGATGGCCACCAACCTGGATGTCTTTCAAAGAGGATTACACAAACTCATGGAAGGTACGGCTATCAATGGCTGCTAGCCAGGATGGCTATATTTTATCCCTATCGCTGGAAGCAGTATGCCTCTGAATACCCATTGCTGGAAATCACATGCCATCTTGTTGGGCCTGATTGTGGCATATCTTGACATGATTGTGATCTGATCCTGTATGAAATATTTTCTCTCTGTATTGTTTAATTAAAAACATTATTTTGCAAAGATGTCAATTTAAAAAATTGGGAGTTGGGGTGGGGAAAAGCACTCTCACACTATTTACCTACTCATTTAAGGAGAGTGCAATCCCACTTATCGTATTTTTCCATCTATAAGACGCCCCCATGTATAAGACACCCCCTATTTTTGGGGGCTCAGATTTAAGAAAATGAGGGGATATGGCACAGAGTATAAGACGCCCCCTAATTTTTGACAATATTTTTAAGGGGGGAAAACCTAGTCTTATACATGGGAAAATATGGTAATTACCAAACCACAACACCTCCAATTTATTAGGATTCAGTTTCATTTTCTTCATTCTCATCTAGCTCATTACACTAACCAGACTGTACACACAGAGACCCAATCCGCACATTTCCCCCGTATTAAAAATAGAGATGAATCGTATACACATGGACAGCCTGTCTGACATTTTATACATACAATGAGCATGCATGTGCTGCTCTTCCACCTCAGAACGACAATCCTGAGCCAGAAGCAGCCCTATCTTTTCCAGAGAAAAGAAAGCATAGAGAGCAATATTATCTGGAAAATGTAGTATCAGCAACCTAACAGTACAATACTATACATATGTACTCAGAAGCCCCATTGTGTTCAAGATTGCTTATTCCAGTCAAGTGGGTGTAAGATTGCAGGATTTTTTCCTGAAAGGGAGCAAGCATGATCTTAGCATTCTGCTCATAGATGTAACATTTTTCATATACTTTCCACTTTCTCCTCCAAAAAAAATCCTTGTCAGCAGATAGCCTCAGAGGTATCCATTGGGGGCAGAAAGTCCCCACATAGCTCCAGTAATTACGAAATTGTGCTCTTTCATGTTGAAGTTAATGTTTTGTTTAATTTTGACACTTTAAAATTTATGTATGTCTTGCATTTAAGAAACACCAGAAGTCAAAAAGCCTATTTTCTTGACTCAGAGGCAAGTTTAAATGTCTGTTCTGAAACATGTTCTGTATGGGACATCATATATATAGCTTCATTCAATGGCCATAATTCCATCCATAAAATTGTTATCATGAGAAGCTATCAAAACTCTTTTTTTCTTCCTTGGACAGGTTTCAATTTTTATTCATTCTCTACTGGATATTACTATCCAGATGCTCTCTTTGTGCATCATTACCGTGCAGAAAACATAACAATTTATTGGCCAGCTCAGGACTGTTTGACAAATATTATTTCCATTTCAAATAGATAAATCAAACTGAGTGCTTTAAATGGAAGCAAAGTGCACTACAGTGGGAAGTTCAATTTCCTTGAATAGCTTTTTTATTTCAGTTTTGAAAAGTTAACAGTATAATCCTATATATTCAGCAGAAAACGCCATTGATTTCAATGGGACTTACTCCATAAAAGTGTGTATAGGACTGGCATCAACAGTGAAACTTGGATGTACTTTTTATTTTGGCACAGCAGTCTGCGAATGTTAATCAAGTCCTTATCTTCTTGTTGCATCGTATTTCCACTATGTGATGGTACACTAGGAGCGTAATTAAAAAACAAATAAACCTTGTACATTCGTTCATATTATTATTGATACAGTGCTGTGCAGATACACCCAAATTCCTGGGTTCCACAACTCCTTGGATTTAGTCCTGCTAATGAACCAAGCCACCTCGGCAGAATTGCTGGATGGGCTGTTGCAGGGATGCAATTTTGAATAAAATTGGGGGGCAAGTAAGCCCTGCCCTGCATAATCTATATATATAAAATGCAAGTGTCTCTGCGTCCAGTCCGTGTGTCTCTGGGTTTGGCTACTGCGCATGTGCCCCAGGGACACAGGGATTGGACGCAGAGAGATCGGGCCTCGAGCAGCGTCGGCAGTTCAAGGGGGCGGTTGAATCTGAACGCCGCCGCTGCAGAGGACGAGGGGAGGTGAGGAGGAAAGTCACGCTGCTGCTGTCGCTGCTGAAAGCCGAGGAATGTGCCGAGGCCGAGGCCGCCGCAATCCCCAGCCCCCCCCCGCCTCCTCCTCGAAACAGCTGAAACTGGGGGGGGAAGCTTGAAAAGCCGGGGCCGGTTTATAAAAAAAAACAAAAACAAAAACAAAAAAAATGGGGGGGGGGGGTTGGCGCCTCCTTGGCCAATAGCCGAGCTCCACAGCCCCCTCCCCTGCAGAGGACACGCTCACCACTCCGAGCTGCTTCCCTCACGCGCCTCCTTGGCCAATAGCCGAGCAATCCACAGCCCCCTCCCCTCTTTCTCTTCGTCTAACAGGCAGACTGCTAAAACTCTTAAGGAAGCTGCATAGAGGCAACAGCCTCTTTCCCTTCTTCCCACCCTGAAAAGCCTGGAAAAAAACCCTGAAAAGCCAGGGCCGGTGGAGGAATTTGACAGTATGCAATAAAAGCCCACTCTTCAAAATAGCAATAATATGGAATTAGATCCAATAAATAAAAATGGAAGGATCAAATGTCAGTGGTAGAATCCAGGCTATGCATATATAAGGTGCAGGTTCAATCGCTGGCATCTCAAGCTAAAAGCATGCAACTAAACTAAGGACAAAACAGCTTGCATGATAAAGACAACTTTTATGACTGAAGTGAGGAGGGCAAAAACCACAACATATATAAAAAAATAATATTAATAGCCCAATATAATAAAAAATATAGAGCAGGAGTGAGGAACTTCTTGCCTTCCATATGTTGCTGTTCTCCTGTGCCCTACAGCCTCAGATAGTATTACCCAATGGTCAGTGATTATAGGAGCTGTAGTCAAGCAACATATGGAGGGAATATACTGAAATACAATGTATGAAACGCTTCAATCCATGTCCATACCCTTTTCCCTCCACAGATCTCTGGGCAGACACAGAGGAAGTAAGCAAAGATAACAGCTTGCATGATAAAGACAACTTTTATGACTGAAGTGAGGAGGGCAAAAACCACAACATATAAAAAAATAGCTCAATATAATAAAAATAGAAGAGAAAAAAGGAATAATAAATAGATCTATTGAAGATAAGGAAAAATAGCTTAAAAGAAATAATGGTAAATGTAAAACAAAGAGGAAAAAATCTGACTCCTGAATAACTACAATGTTTACGACAACAAAATGCAGAAAGTGAAAGACAAAAACTAGCAAAAAAATCCAAAAAAGGAAAAGAAAATGAGCGACATAAAAACACATACAGACGCAGAACAAATAGAGCAAGTCAAACCCCAGATGAACGACTAACAGTACGTCAGCAAAACAATGAAAGACAGAAAAAAAGGCGATTAAATAGATCTATTGAAGAAAAGGTAAAAGATCAAAAGAAAAACACTGAAAGAAAAAAAGCTAAAAAAGCAACTTTAACTCATGATGACCAACAACCTCAATCATGAACAAAACACAAACAAGATTGACAGGATAAAGGTAAAAAATTGGCACGAAGATGCAAAGACACTAACTCACCAAAAAAGAAAGAAATTTCTATAAGAAAACCCACCCCACAACAAAAAGAATAAATATTAAAGAAACAAGTGAGTTTTAAATTTTTTTGCCATATATTCTAGCGCCCGTTATTTTAACGGGCTTAAACCACTATCTATTATAATATGTGACACGCACACACCATTTGAATGACAATACCTATTGACGTGGCGGGGCTGGCTTCCTCAAATGTTTTATTGGGGGGGGGCAAAGGAACCTTGGCTTCTCAGAGTTAGCTCCAATGGGCCATTAGCAGGGGACCAAGGCTGGTGATGGGCCCTGCAGGAAACCATCAGTGGGCAAGACTGCCAGGCAAGGAGGAGTGGGGCCGCTTCTTTGCTGGGTGCTAGAGTGCAGAGGCAGAGACCAAGTTTAGGGTTTCAACTTTGAATGGTGTAGGCTATGGGGAGCTGGCTAGCAGCAAGGAGAAGGAAGGACAGGCTGGAACCAAAAGACACAGAGTGTGGCATTTTGCTGTCCTTTGAATCCATTGATACCCTTAAGGGGGAAGCCAGGCCTCATAGGATGTGAATGCTCTGCAATCCCTCCATCTAGGTGCTGGGTGTGTGTGTGTGTGTGTGTGTATCAATAAAACCATATTTCATAAAGACAACACAGTCTCTGCTGTGCCTTATTGTTCCAAAAGAGAACACAGACCCTGATAAGTGCACCTGGAACCTCTAGGATCTCTCACCACTCGTGGAGATTGGGGTGGCATGTAACCTTTACAGAGAAACATACTGTAAGCAAGGGATACAGGTTTCCACCACTGAGAGCTTAAATGCAGTTTTCATTTTGTTCTCATCAACTCAACTTCCTTAGACCTGTCCAGATGCAGCACATTTCATAGAAATATTGCAATAGCCTAGAATATGCCAGTAGGCCTGAAAGGTAGGTTTCAGCCCTATCTTTTGCTGCAGGTAGAACTCTGAACATCAAATGAAGCTTCCACACACCAAGTCCTATAGGAGTAGACCCTGCCTATGTGATCCAGTGGTCCAGTTGTGTGAGTGGACTTTGCTGTGCAGGCATTTAAGCTATAAGGTTCCTGGTTCATGCTGACATGTCTGTGGGTGAAGCTCAGTCCTGCATCCCACATTATGTAAATTGTCCATGCCAGGATTCCATGTGGATTCATCCAAAGAAAACATTTGCCTGTGTACCCTGATTCAGCAGTTTACAAATAAGGAATCACTTCCCCATTGATTTATATGTGGAAAAGCAGCTGTTCAAAAACTCAAGCACACATTGCCACAAACCCACTGCATGTCAAGATTTCTAGAGGATATTGTAGGTACTTCACGTAAGGTACTTTTGTAAAGCTTGTCACTAGGCATGAACTAAGATTGCAGTTCAGTGCACTCCTGACTACATCCAGTATCCTTTCTAGTACACATTGAAAGGAGAGATTGGAGCATCAACGGCTACTAGTCATGATGGCTACCGGTATATATAATTAAGGCAGAATCACTTCTGAATATGAGCAGGAGAATGTGATTGGGGCCATATCCTGCTTGGGGTTTCTAGTTGGCCACAGTGAAAACAAAATACTGGAATAGATAGGCCTTTGGTTGGATACAGCAGAGGTGATAGTGGCGGCGGCAGAAAATGGACACGCTGTATTTCAGGGCAATTTCCCAAAATCTCCTCAACATATTTCGAAAGCCATTATTCTAGTTCAGTGGATTTCAGCTAACATCCACCAGATTCTACCTGCGATGTTTTCTGCTATTTAAAAAATAAAAATAAAAAATCCTGGTGTGTTATCTCCAAGTTAGCCTAATAACAGAAGGAGGTTCTTTACTCTGTTCTTCATTACACCATTATGTTAATGCAACTACTTCTTTCATAAAAGGTTGCCATGTCTACTAATGTTCTGCATTAATTTACAAAGCACCATAAGCGTGGCCCTGAGGAAATAGTTAACTCTGTCACATCGCATTTGCCAGCACAGCAGTCAGGAAAAAATAAGTTCACTACTGGCTAGGAGACATATCAGAATTATTATCTTGACCTTTACATCCTTCTCACACATCTAGAATGGACCATAGCCTGGATTTCATGCCAATGCAAAAGAAAAGAAAAGAAAATCCCATTAAAATTGTTAGGTGCACAATTAAGCTGCTTTCAGACATGCCTTTAGCTCACATAGTCATTGCTTAAATGTGCTTTTAATAGTGTGCTTTTCAGTCAATGATACTGGGGGTAGGATCCAGAAGATATCTGATGTGAATGTTGCTAGTGGTTACCTTGGGAGAGAAAGAAATGCAGCAATGCCTTGGATAGGTTACAGAGTTCATTACATGAGGGGGGGGCAGCATGAGATATACCACTAGTTCTCACTGTGGGCTGTATCCAACATGCTGTTCCACTGCATGACATACTTGCATTTGCACAACAGAGCATTCCCCTCCTTTCCCTTGAAGTCCCTTGGACATGCTCAAAGTCTTCAGAGGGCTGAGGGTCACTCTGGAGCAGATCTGAGGAGGTTCAAGAAGAGACATGGAAGATGAAATCCCATTGTGTGAGCAGAATGCTGTTTGGTCAGCAGGAACCTGACATTTCCTTAGAAATTTATCTGGGGTTCTTCACGGAAAACCTCAGTACAAGCAAAGAAATTTCCCTGAGAGACAGCCTGCCTTCTGCTGCTAATCTTCCCCTGCATTGTACAGTTGCAGGGGTGTGTCCTCATTCATGCAAGGACACAGTGGAGTTCAGCAGGCCTAACATTGACTACAAAGCATACCTTGACTCATCTGCAGTGAACAGAGGTCCTTTGGCAGACAAGTTCATGAAAAGAAACAAGTGTTCCTCAAAAATAACTGGTAGCCTACAGACCAATAGTTTTCACTCTGTCCAGAAGAGAAATTCCCCATTAGTACCGCCTGGGCTGATGGGGACCATTGCTACTAAGAAGGGGCTTGGGAGTTAAAGCCTACAGAAACATTGGTTGACTGAGGAGAGGAAAAACATCTGAGCCCTATAAAGCCCTTTGCTTCCTCTACCACCTTTGAGGGAAGCAGGGCAGGAGCCACACACACAAGCAGAGGGGGATTTAGGGAAGTGCAACTGGTTTGGCTGCACTGGGCGCAGAGCCTCAGGGGGTGCCTGCAACTACGATGTAAAATGGAAGGTGAGAGGTGGGGGGGGTGTCGCTGAATTTTGGCGTTGCACAGGGCACCCCTGAAATTTGAGTCCCTAAGGTCCACCACTGCTCACAAACTACCTCTACTGGATGCTAGGCATTACTTGATATTCCAGATCTGTTGTTGTGAGGGATGCCATATGTCTGGGGAAACCCACTTTTGGGGGAGGGGCAACATGCCCATCTGGGCAGTTTTTTTTACATTTTAATAATAATAATAATATAATAATAAATTTTTATTTATACCCCGCCCTTCCCAGCCAAAGAACCGGGCTCAGGGCGGCTAACACTAATTAAAATCACAGCAAAAACATAAACACAATCAATTTAAAATAACAGATTAAAATACAAATTTAAAAATTCAATATTAAAACTGCAGTCTCATTTTCAAATAACCCACCAATAAAAGAATGAAGCATAAATAAACAGAAATTGTAAAGGAAATGTCCAGGTTTGGGTGGGGCTGGGTTTTTTTTTAGTGGCTCGGGCTTGAGCTTGGGCTCAGACTCAGGCTTGGGATGCTCTGCACACCATGGCTGCTGCCAGCCTGAGCCCTGGAAAGAAGTGTGCAGGTGTAGCAGCCCTGTGCATCCACTCCTGCATGTCTCTTTCCCTGGCTCTGGCTGGCAGTGGCTCTGGCTGTCCTCTTTTTTGCTCTTCAAGATATGGCAAAGCGAGTTCTCCCTCATAGAGAACACGTGTTGCGGTTGGGGCCTAGCAAGACACCCTTCTGTATTTGGGGCGGGACCCAGTTAGATAGCCAGGGCAGCTGATAGGGGCTTTTGGGTCGTTGGGGAGATTTGTATGTTGCAAATGTTGATAGACAGTTCAGGGGTTATATATTCTTGGTGCTCGCAGAGTCAGCCCCTCTTTGCTGCGTGCACCGGATCACCCCCCCCCCCCCGTTAATTAGGCTTGTGCGTTGACCTTGCTATGCCTGTCATGGGGTCGTCTGCTTTGAGGCAGGGGCCTGGTAGGAATTTTTCCATGTGGCTGATTGGCTGGTGCCATTTGGTTTTCGCCTACTGCGTACCAATTAGTCACAACTTGTAAGGTTGGCGGTTAGGCATCGGTTATTACATTGGTTGGTGGAGGGGAAGTGGTTGGCTGTGGCTGCCCCTCCAATGCTGCTGCTGCGCGGGGAATTCCGTTAAAGGAATCCAGGGGCTCTCCATGCTTTTGTCCGTTCCCCTGGTCAGGGGCTAGGGCCACGCAAGAGCCCCTGGGAACATTAGGGGAGAGGTGAGGGTCCTGGCCACCCCGACCCCAATTCTCTCCCCAATGTGTTTTCCCTTTGCTGACTTCCACTAAGTGGGCGGAAGTCAGCCTGTCCCCAGGAGGGGACAGATAGTCGAACCAATGCCTAAGCAACCACTCACATGTTGTAATTTAATAAAAAAAAGTTGTGGCCAAAATTATGCCAATAACCTTAAACAAAATTCCTGTGTGTTGTGTGAGTTATTTCGGGGTGGTCTTGGGGACCTCTACACGCAACCCTAAGAAATGCATGGTAAGAATATTGTTGAAATGGTATCATCACTGGTGCTACTTACCTTAGGTTGGGGAACCAGTTTCAGTAACTATCAGTCATGGTGCAGAGAGTTAGCATTTTCTTTTTCTTTATGTGACAGCGTTGGCCCTTTCAGTGCATGTGGTGCCATTACACTTACAGAACAAACACTATTTTTGTCCAAGAGTTAAAAAAAAGAACAGCAAAAAATGAGATAGGTTACACTCTGTCTGTGGTTATCAATGAAATGAGGCTCAACATAGAATAATGCAGTGTTTTTCAACCTTTTTTGGGCAAAGGCACACTTGTTTCATGAAAAAAATCACGAGGCACACCACCATTAGAAAATGTTAAAAAAATTAACTCTGTGCCTATATTGACTATATATAAAGTAATTTTCCCACGGCACACCAGGCAACATCTCGCGGCACACTAGTGTGCCGCGGAACAGTGGTTGAAAAACACTGGAATAATGGATCCCCTCAATGTTGGCTATTTAGCCACAACTAAATTGTTATTCTTCTAACCTGATTAAAATGATTGTAGTTAAATTAAAAGGTGTGGTTGGGTGATTACACCAAGACACAGGAAAATCAAGGTAACATTTTTCAATTAAGTGAACATGTTCTGGTACAATGCCTCCAATCCTTAGACAGACGGTGCTATTTAGACAGGAATATACCACTAATTCAGTCAGGGATGTAAAACACCAAGGTGAATGTGTCTAGGAATTGCTTGTTGTTTCTAATATAAAATAGGAATGAGGAAAGGAGATGTAATCCTCACCCTTCTGGCTCAGACACAGAAAGGTAGATCGGCTCAGTGTGGAATGATTTGTAGTGCAATAGCCAAAGTTTAAAAATATGTTTATATCCAGAAGAAAATTAACAGTGAAGAAATATATCCCCAATCTTCTCCATTCCAACATTAATATGCAGCTAAGATACATAATAAGATGGACAACATCAATGTGTATGATGTACCATTACAAAAGTCTGGTCAAGTGAAAATGCTTATAGGACATTTGCAAAACAGCATCAAAGTAACACAAATTTTCATATGGGCACGGGCACTCTCTTCTGGCATCTTTCTATCACTGGATAAAGAAAGGGAGATGCTGCTGATTCACATAGGAAGTCTCCAGGCTTAAAATCGTTTTCCTTATTCTCAAACTTCCTCTATATGGATCTGTCGCAAGCAGTAGCAAAATGTGAAAGCCATATTACCACCACAATAAAAAAATTCCTTCCAGTAGCACCTTAGAGACCAACTAAGGTACACTTCAGGTATCTGAAGAAGTGTGCATGCACATGAAAGCTCATACCAAGAACAAACATTTGTTGTTGTTCAGTCATTCAGTCGTGTCCGACTCTTCGTGACCCCATGGACCAGAGCACACCAGGCACACCTATCCTTCATTGCCTCTCGCAGTTTGGCCAAACTCATGTTAGTAGTTTCGAGAACAAACATGGTTGGTCTCTAAGGTGCTACTGGAAGGAATTGTATTTTATTTTGTTTTGACTACGGCAGACCAACACTGCTACCTACCTGTAAATATTACCACCACATTCACTTGCAAGATCAAGGAAGGTATACCAATTATCCTGACACTTCAGCAGATTATGTCATTGCTGCTGCTCTGAAGAAAACACAAATCTTGCAGTTGCATGCCTCTGGGTTTCTCTTCCACTTCATGTTGCCTACACATGAAAAGTGGCCATTCTACTGCTCTGGGCTTTCCACAGTGGTAGAAACAGGGACAAATTTTGTTTTACACAGAAGTCTGGGACACCACTAAATACCACTTATTTTCCCAATTCATGGACATCCAGCAAGCCCATGTGAGTTGATACGAAACTAATAACTGAAGCCATGCCAGTTCATCCCAACCAAAATATTTAAAAAAAAAAAAAAAAAATCTGTTAAAGGAGTAAGTTCATTCATTTCGTTAACAATCCCCTACCAAGTTATAGCCACTGTAATGAGATGGCCTCACGTTGGGGACCCAATGGCTTCACTTCCCAGTTTTGTAGCAATTCAAAGAAACATTATTACCAGATATGGTGCACCTATTTAATGACCAAATGAGAAGAGCACCTCTCCCCAAAACATGGTACCACTCCAAGATTGTAGGTATTCCCAAACCATTGAGAGACCACAGAAGGTTGAATCTTTTCAGCCAATCTCTCCGATTAATCAGGATTATAAAATCTTTATGTCAGTGTTAGTCAACAGGATTAAGATATTTCTACACAAACTAATAGCCCCAGACCAAGCTGGCCTTGTCCCCCATTGAAACATCACTAAACCAATAAGAAAACTTTTAAACTTAATAAAACATAGTAATCAGACAACCTTCCCCCAGTAGTCATGGACTTAGACATGCTCAAGGCCTTTGACTGCCTGGAATAGGACAACTTGCTGGCAGTCCTATCTAAATGCAATTCAAACAAATTTTGAAACACATATACTCTGACGCTTCCACCACAAGATAAATTCATCCCTGGTGAGGATTCGACAGGGGACAAAGCAAGGCTGTCCACTCTCTCCCTTTTTGTTCATCCTAGCTTTAAAACCATTAGGTACATGCTTCAGAACAACAACAGACATCATGGGAGTCCAAATTGAGTGGGGGGGGCTATATGATTGGATTATTCATTGACAATTTAATGATTATGGCACCTGACCTGCTGAACAATTGGAAGTCAACAAAAATGTGCTTTATTAATATATTTCAAGATAACAATCTGTATTTACATAATAAAGAATTAATAAGCCATTTATTACAAGCAGCAAGACGTAACATAACCAGACACTGGAAATACCTCTCTGGCACAACAATTAGTACAAAACAGTGTGGGGAAACAGCCCTCCTTGGTGGATTAACAAATAAACGTGGACAGATCAAGAAAAATGGCTTTACTCTGGTGTGGTTTAATTTCATAATATATGCCAGTATTCCAGAAAATGAACTACCCCCCTCCCATCAGCATTTGGCTCAATCTGGTTTATCTAAATTTAAATTTGAGCACACTTTGAACCCCCCTCCTACATTCACCAATATACTAACACTTCATATTGTTTCACTGGTAACATAAGAGGAAAAAATATTCATTATTTTTATGACACTATTTCTCATACCTGTTGCTGGCATCCATCTGTCTTGAGACACAATGGAGGTACCACCTATAAAACAAGTATTTCAAGTATTGAAGACATAGGGAGTGAGGAGAAAAATAAAACATATGGCGTAATTAGAATATACAGTTGTAATGGATAAATAAACGGAACAATGGAAGGGGGAAGGGAAGTCAATGATTATGAATGTAAGGTTATATTGGCTGAAAGGGAAAAAAATGTAATGGAAAAGGATATATAAAAATTATTTAAAACCTCAAAGGAAGGTCAGTCCTAGATAGATAGATACATGATTCGATAGATAGATAGATAGATAGATAGATAGATAGATAGATAGATTTTATCCCATAGCTGTTGTACCATCTTGTTATTTTGCTGCTCTCATGGGTCTCATAATGTGCCTTCCTGGGCAAAAAGTTATTTTCAAAACAAAAAAACATACAACCCACCATGCACTCATTATCATAGAATCATAGAGTTGGACGGGATCTTGAAGATCATCTTGCCAACCCCCTGCAATGCTGGAATAAGCAGCTGTCCCTAACGGGGATCAAACCTGCAACCATGGAGTTATCAGCACCACACTCCAACCAACTGAGCTATCCACTTGGATTGACTGAGGAAGTTGATGACCCTAACATCTCTCCTTGAGTTGCTGGTAAGAGACGATATCCCTCTGCAAGAGGTCTGTAAGTAAATGGGTAATTCTAAACGGGAAGACCACTCCCTCCTCCAGCCAACTCCATCGGGCCTACACTCACCACCACATCTTAAGAGGCGCCAAGAAGGGCAGCCTCGGCTCTTGCTCTGTAATGTACTAGTGTTTGTATATTTTTACATTGCAATGTAGCCAAATCAAATTCCAAGTATGTTGGAAAATGTACTTGGCCAATAAAAATTCCTATTCCTAAATTATTCCCATTCCTATCTAAATGTACCTCCAATGATGCACTCCAAAGGGGAGGTTCCAGAAGCCAATGAAGTAATTCACTTGCTATAGTTCTTGAGGACTGCACACTGATAAATGGATGGGTCAACCCCACCTCACTGATTTATTGTAATTAGTTTGCACTTCTGATACTGCAGTATTAAATATGAAGTTTGTTGACTAGTAGTTGTACTGACCTTTCAGGGTAGGATAGATAGGAAATATTGTTATCAGTATGAAGCCTCTTTTGTGGCATCTTGTTTATATTTGCCAGCCTTCTGTTTGATCATGAGATATGAATTCAAGGGCAAACTGTTCTGTTGTCAAGGGGAATGAAACTGTTGGATGAAGGCAGCCTTGACAGATTCAACTTTTCAATAGAAATGTTGTACTCTATGTTGGCAGCAGCCATAAGGTTACAAATAGTGCCTGCACTGTTTCACAAAAAGTGGGGTTAAACCCCAAATGCAAGCAAGCTACTTTGCAGTGAACATGAGTGCTTTGAAAATTGCCTAATTTTGCAATCAGGAAATCGGACAATGTGATCACAGAGTTTGAGGGCTACAAGTAATTTAATAAATAAATAAAAGTACCATCCAAAACACAACCCTCTTGTGCTTCTTTCTTTCAGTTAAATGTAGTGCTAAAGATTTTGTGCCAAAAGAGAGAGAAGGCTGCCACCTACTGAATCACAGAGCTGGAACAATCTGAAGAAGTCATCTACCCAACTTTCCTCCAGTCCAGGTACAGATTTGGCTTGCTTTGAAGGTATCACAAAGACATGGTAGAAGATGGTTTTTCATCCATCATGTCATGATTTCTACCTCCACAACTATCATGATAGTTCCAAACACTCCTTTTTTTCTTCACATTAATATACTAGGATAAAAGCTGAAGTAGCTTTATGTACAATATGCGTGACAGATGGCCATCCAACCACTGCTTAATAACCTCCAAGGAAGGAGAGCCCACCATCTCTCATGGAAGTCTGTTCCATGGTCAAACAGCTCTTACTGTCAGAAAGCTTTTCCTGATGTTTAGTCAGATTCTTATTTCCTGGAAGTTGAATCCATTGGTTTGGGAGCAGGAGAATATAAGCTGTCCATCCCCCATGTGACTGCCTTTTAGATATTTGAAGATGACTATCATATAGTCTCCTCTTTTCAGAAGGCGTCAGATGGAAGGGAGAGTTGGTTTCTGCTGAACCTCTACTGGCAGGGAGTTCGACAGGGCAGGGCATGCCACTCTAAAGGCTTGGTCCCTAATGAAGACCAACTGAACCTCAGGGGCATGGGGATTGGAGAAGCACCCGAAGTGCCCCATCAGAGGATCACAGCGATCAAGAAGGACCATAAGGAAACACGTGGTCCCTAAGGTACCCCAGATGTTTAGAGTTTTGTGTATTAACACAAATACCTTGAACCTGGCCCACTATACAAGTCTGTCATATCCCCTCTTATTCGCATTTTCTCCCAACTAAGAAGTCCCAAATGTTGCAATCTTTTCTTCTACCTGACTGTCTCCCCATTAATGTAGTGTTTTCTTAGAACTTGTCCCCTTTAAATGCAGTTGTCCCCCCCCCCATCCTTCGAAAGTCCAAAAGAGCCAGGATGAAACAACAAATGAAAAGTCACATTTGAAGAGGGGAGGTCTGCAACAACACTGGAATGGAGATGACATCATGTGGACACCCCAACATTAATGGGGCGATAGGCATGTGCAAATCCATATTTTGCTCTGGTGTGGACAAGCCCACAGTAAGAAGATGGGTGGGAAGATTAAAGAATTGTAGTTGTGATCAAACTACCGTAGTTTCTGATTCTCACTTCTCCCTCCGCTTCTGAAATTAATTGTCCCAATTTGGAGATTCTGATATATAAATAATATATACTCAAATTAATTGTCCCAATTTGGAGATGATTATAAAATGTTTTCTTTGTCTTTGTTCTTTTGCTCAAAGATTCAGTAGTATCAGTGAAGATTTATTTGAGTTTTTTGTATCAAAGTTCAGTAGTATCATCAGATAGTGATCTAGTCTGTTTTCCCCTCAAATTCTAAGGCAAAGTGATAGGGCTACATATTAATGTCCATCATGTACCATATTTATGTCCAATGATAGATATTGAGAGTGATCATGTACCATACAAAGGGAGCATTTTAAGCCACATCTCTCCCCAACCACAGAAAGGAAGGAAAGATTTAAAGTACAAGAGAGGAGTTTGTGCTTACCGTAGCTGTTTTGTGAAAAAATATTTTAATGAATTACCTGCTGCTACAACTCTCACATGCTTCCTTAATCATGCTGCTGGAAAAACAATTAAATGTCCTGTGCAAATGACGGTGATGCGAACGTGGATTTCAATCTTTTTTGGGACACAGAGAAAAAAATAAATATTTAAAAGGGAGCAACAACCAGGAAACATTGTAAAACCTTCTTTTCTGCAGTAAATGGTGCTAGATGTTTGTATCAGTGGGAGATTATTAATGGGCGAATAGCAATAAGTGCTTTGTGCCTGACTACTTGAAAGGCACCTGAACATCTTACAATCCTGCCAAGCGATTAGCAGCAGGTGATGGAGGAAACTATTGGCTAGACTACAAATTGCAAACCACTTAGATTTTGTCAAGCCAAGAAGTGGTTGCTTTTTGAGTCCTGGTTACCCCACAAAGTTTTGAGTCCTGCACCAGAAGACGCAGAGGGTTCCAGAGACGAAGAGGATCCAGAAGGGGACATATTTCATCAGGAACCAGAACCAGAGGTATTGCAGCATTACCTTGTGTTTGCTGCTCAACCTGTAGCCACCACCTCCTCTCAACCTGTGCATTGGAAGAGCAACTTTGGGACCAGGGCAATCTCACATCAATGTCACAATTAAAACAAGTGCAATATACTTTAAACTCATAATATGAAAACCGAAAAGTACAGCTGCCAATATTGGGAATATGAGATGCATCCTTCATTAGGACTTGGGCACAATAACCATGTAACAAACTATAGAGAATTTTGTCAGATTTGTCCAACATCTGCTTAAAGCATGAAGTATTTAACCTGAACTAGTTAAAAGTGAATTTTATGGTTAAATAAGAGAAACTCTCAATAGTGGCAGCTTTATAAAATGAAATGTTTCCATTAACAATGCTTATGATTGATTCTATGTAGCATTGCCTTGTTAAATATATTGATGTCTTTAAAGTATTTACTTGAAAAATATAAACACAGAGCAGCCAAACACAACATTGATGTCTTTAAAGTATTACAGGAACCAGAAGTACTTGAAAAATATAATAGAATGAGAGAAGCAGAGGTAGCCTGTTCCCTCATGTTCAGTAAATACATTTATCTCTCTCTCTCTCTCACTGTAAGTAAACTTTTAAACTAATAACAGTGCTGTCTTGTACACTAAGAGGGAACAAGGGGAATATACCAGGAATATATGGCTTAAGGCTTGCAAAGTTTTCTGCAAAATCTAAGTTTGGATTTCCCGATATATAAATAATATATACTCATCCACACTCCTAAACATTCCCACAAAGGAGAGGGGGTTTTGTTGTTGTGGTTTTAGTACCAGTCCACAACGCTCACTTGTTCCTGAACAACAAAACATCTTGTTCTTGAATCCCATCTCTGGAGACAAGGACAAAAAGGCAAGCTGGAGGCTGGGCTACGTGACTGAGGCATCACTGTGCCAACTGCCTTTCAGCGGAGCAGACGGGAGCTTCTTTTGCGCAGGAGGGATTTTGGGCTGTACAAAAACATTTCCTCTTCTTCTTCTGTTACTAAACCTTATCAAGTTGCGACTGCTTAAAATGCTCCACATGAGAAGCCTACCTCGATACAGAAGGAGCCTTTAATTGATTGCAGTGTTTAAGAAGTCTGCAAGGGAAGCATATCCAGCCAGCCAACACTGTAAAAAAGGGAGCTTCTAGAGCACATCTAATATTCCACCTTCCTTTGCAATTGTGCATAACAAGATGAAAAGTAGTATTACATACTTCCTCTGGGCCTAGAAGGAGAGAATCAGAGACCTGTGGAAGCACTGTCAGAACCTGCAGTCAAGATAACAGCTAAAGAGCAGGTTTAACAAGTGTTTGATATGCCAGGAGGGATCCCTGCTATTACAAAGCGTGTTCTCCTTCATGGAGAGCACGTGTTGCGGTGGGGGCTAACAAGTCACCCCTCTGTTGCTGGGCGGGATCGTATGGATGGCCACAACGATGATTGGGCTCTGGGTGTCATTGGGAAGATTCATGTGTTGCAATTTGTTGATGGACAGACCAGAGCCTATATATTACCCTGCATGCAGCGTGGGTGCCCTCCTGGCTGCGTGCACCGGATCTCCCTCCCTCCCTCCCTGTTATTAGGCCTCTGCGTTGACCTTGCTATGCCTGTCATGGGGTCGTCTGCGTTGTAGCAGGGGCCTGGTAGGAATTTTTCCATTTGGCTGATTGGCTGGTGCCATTTGGTTTTCGCCTACTGCGTAGCAATTAGTCACAACTTGTAAGGTTGGCGGTTAGGCATTGGTTATAAATTGGTTGGTGGAGGGGCAGGGTTGGCTGTGGCTGCTGCGAAGGGGCAGGTTGGCTGTGGTTGCCCCTTCAATGCTGCTGCTGCAAGGGGAATTCTGTTAAAGGAATCCAGGGGCTCACCATGCTTGTCCGTATCCCCCGGTCGGGGGCCAGGGCCCACGCAAGAGCCCCTGGGAGCATTAGGGGAGAACGGGCGCACATTCTCTCCCCAAAGTGTTTTCCCCTTTACTGACTCCACAGGCGGGTGGATGTCAGTTCTGTCCCCAGCGGGACAGATAGTCTTAACCAATGCCTAAGCAACCACTCACTTATTTTGTATTTAATAAAGTTGTGGCCAAAAATAATGCCAAAAACCTTAAATTTATATTCTGGTGTGAAGTGTGTTTAATTTGAGGGGTGGTTTGGGGACCTCAATATGCAAAACACTCAGGTAGTATTGCTACCGGTATTACCACCATTACAACCTGCACCATGCAAAAATGTAGGAGGAGTTAACTTGCAGGTGAGATATTGAAAATGTGCTAAAATTTATGAATCTGCATTTTTGTTTTAAAACATTCTTTTTCCGCCTTCCCATATGGTAGGGCCGTATGCTACTAGAAAAATCCAATACAAAAAAACATTACTCACAAAGATAAATCCAATACAAAAATAGAGCAGTATCCAGCCAGTGAACAGACAGGTGCTCCTCAGTGTACCCAGCTCATTACTGCCCCAAGGCCTTGCCCCCTCAATGGGCTTCACACTGGTCCTCAAAGGCCAGGAATGAGGTCCACAGCCACATTAGAAAATATTAAAGTTAACCTATAATTAATTATTTTAGGGGTGGGGTGCAGCAGCACCCACAACTGAAGGGCAGAAAGAGCAAATAAATGTTTAATAGTTGAAACAAAATAAAAAGTAAAAAATTCCTTCCAGTAGCACCTTAGAGACCAACTAAGTTTGTTCTTGGTACGAGCTTTCGTGTTGGTTCATCATGGCTACAAACCTGTGCACAGGTACCTGGGAGAAGGTCTCATTGCACTCAGTGGAACATATGCTTAGAATTGCAGCATGCCAGTTCATTAATTTCATCCTGGCAAAGCAGGATGTATTCTCAGTTGCAAAATCAGTATTTATTGAAGGAAAAGAGTTATTTACAAGGAAGTTATTTAAAAGTGAAATCGAACTTTCTTCTTCTTTTTTTTTCTTTTTTTTTCTTTTCCTTTCCTTCTTCTTTTTTATGTCTTCAATTTATTGTTTGTTTGTTAGATGGGAGGGTAAGTACATTATATCTTGTTGGAAAGAATGCTCTGTATATAATTTTATTTAAGTTTGTATATGTGGTGACTTTTGGTTGTATTTGTAAAATCTATAATAAAAATTATCTAAAAAAAAAAAAAGAGAGGGAGACCCAGTATTTCAACAATACTAAATTATTCATCTGAAGCTTAAGATGAATCTATGCACAGAACATTCATATTCAAATTCTGGAATGTAAATAATTATTTAGGCTTTTGCAAGGGCCTCACACTAGTCCAGCAAAATTGTTTTGAGCAGCTGGCTCTCATGCCATATCACAAGTTGCTTTTGAACCTCCCTTGAATTTGAGAAGCAAATTGCTTTGTAGCATAAGCTACTGCTGTTTCAGAACAAGGAATGTAAATTTCCCTTGGGCTCACACTTGTTTTATGGCACTTTGGATCCCGGCCAAAGTTATTACACATTTTGTAAAATACCAGCAATGTTTGAGCTTTTTTGCATTGTCCTTTCTCCTGGCACTTCCTTCAGGCTAGAGAATCTAAGGACCAGTTAGTGCAGACGCTGGGTGCATAATACATAACAGCAAGTACAGGGACCCAACACAGACACACACAACTTACAAAGAGCACATATTGTTGGCTATAGTGCTCATCTACATGCGTCCCAGTTGTATGACCCCTCCCCCCAGGTCTTCTGTTGTGAACACGTCACAAAAGGTAGAATCTTTTGTTTAATCGGACCTGAAGCTGGAATTTTTCTGAAGGGTCTCCAGGCAAACAAATACAATCTCAGGATGAGGAGGGGTCAGAAAGGCCGTTTTCACCTGAGCCCCTCACAAAGCCCATTCAAAGTATGCAGGTGGTGTTGCTCCCTTCAAGGTTTTGCTCTTTTGCTCTACTTCTTTGCCCACCAGGCTCCTCACAGAGCACCACCCAACCTACTAAGTGTGGAGCCATCCCTGTCATCCTGGTCTCTGCTTCTCCCCTTGGGACCCACCCTGCACTATCCTTGAACTTCGAGGTTCCCTGCCTCTTAGTACAAATCTCAGGAAACTTGGCAATTCTATCAGGGGTTGTTAAATTGGAATAATCATTCTTTAGATCTCCAGCTGAAGGTCCAGAGGCCTGCAAAACAGCAACAGATACAATTATATCAAATTAATGCAGGAAGAGCCATGTTGACATATGAGAGTTCTGAACAAGTAAATTAAAAATCCTTATACTATCATCTAGCTTTCCTCATTATAGCAACAAAGAAAAGAATGGATTATTGTTAGAATGATCATCTTCTGAGCCATGAGAAAGTCCGACCAATTAATTGTGGTCTGTTAAATAGCATTGACTCCATGCTAGAGAGAAAAGATGGATTCCCACCTCAATAAAATAAAATAAAATAAATCAAAGGAAAGAAACCTCAGCTAGTTTGCAGTGAACTTCTTACTGCCTGGATAATAAGAATGAAGAAGGGAAATAATAAATTCAGAAGAGTAATTTTCTGTGGCTGATCTCCTGTATAAAGAACATACATATATGTGAAATCAAGATTTACTTTCTGTATTTTACCAAAAGATACAGAAAGCAAAGTTCGATGAACACATTATTATCCCTTAGATGATCAATGAATACATAGCCTTCCTTGGTAGTTCAGCATTTCTCTTGACTTTCAAAAGCAATAAAAGCACATGACAATTAGTCAGAAGCCCAGCTGCAGAATTTTCAGAGCATTCAATTTGTATCGGGAAGACAGTGATGGCCAATTTACCAAAAGACTGCAGTTTGTACCAATACTAATTACAACAGCTCAACTTCCAAGCAAATGTTCAAATAGGAAAAGATAAATTGCTTAAGCATAACTTCAATTTCAGATTCCAGTGGTGCTGGTGGGGAAACTTAACTTGCTCAAAAGCTGCGTAATTTAGTAGCATTTTTAATGGTTATTTTTCTCATTCACTTCTCATTTGCCAGCAGCAAAGCTATTGCTACAGGTCAAACATTCTCACACTTTTAAAATTTTATTTTCATTTAGAAGCAAAGGGATCTGTGACTTTGTCTTACACATATGTATATAGTAAGATACCTTATATATACTGAGTCAACCTTTGGCTCATGGGCATAGCCATGGGGGGGGGAGGGGCACCTGCCCCCCCCCAATCAATAAAAATAAATTGCTAACTGAGGTTCTGCCGCCCCCCCTCCCCCCGCAGCAAAAATCCTGACTGTGCCCATGCTTTGGCTCATGGCCGTCTGCAGTGAGATTAAAGGACCATGCATTCATCTGCAGAGAAAAATTTCCTTACAAGAATTTCAGAGAGCCATCGTTTTCCACATTGCATCTGAAACCTGGTCCAGAGCAGCAGTCTGGTTTGACAAAAGCAGAAACGCCCTTGCTTAAGCAGGAATCTCTTTGTGACCTTCCAGAAGTACCAGATTCATGGTCTTGCTACAATAAAGCGCTTTCCCAGGGTACAGCAGGCTCACGCTCAGACCCTGAGATGCCACTCTTTGAGCACAGGAATCTGGGGTGAGAACTGGACACCTTCCAAGCATTATGAAGAAGAGAAAAATGATGATATTTTGTCCCCTGACAATGCAGTGTTTCCCAGCATTCTTCGAGTGATGAAGGAAACAAGGAGGAGACTCAGCACAGCCAGGAATTGACACAACAGAATGTGGATATTTCCATTCCCGTCGAGAGAACAAACTGTCTGAGTCTGGAACCCCTGAACAGAAAAGTGGAGTCATCTGGAAGAATGGAGGCAAGAAACACTCTTGGAGCTACATCTGATTCTTTGTCACAAATGCTACAAGAGTTTTACACCTCCATTGTCCATTCCAAGCAATCAGCAGAGGAGAACAAACTAGATTTGGATCTGAACAAAATATCTGGCTACAGTTCCCAACCACTTCCATCACCATCTGCCATACACGGAAATGTTCCTTCAGAGAGGAGGGTGGGTGATGCCTCCAGGACCCAAGTAATAACCCTGTATACCGCTACCAGCTGCCCTAACCAAAAGGGCACAGGTCATAATGCAATGGTGTTCCCTGCCAAACAAATGGGCCCATATTCAAGTGTGACTGTATAAGGGCATATCTGTGTGATCAAGGCCTGTACCCTTGCAGGGTTTCTAGCTATGTGGAGTGGTCCCTATGTGTGCACAAGGGTAGAGTTACTAAAAATGCATGTAGATGAGGGTGAAGTTTGCCTCGGTGATGCTGCCCCCAACCCTTGCTGAAGTTTAGCTGAAGAAAAAGGAGTTTGGGTAAAAAGACTGCAAGGAGGTAAGCTATACAGGTAGGTGTGGAAGAGGGTTGGCACCTCCTTCCCTTCTTTATATGTTGAGCTTTAGAGCTAAACCAAAGCTGGGGAGAGTGTCCTACTGCAGTTGTGGCCGCCCATGTGTATTCCATGGCTGTTTGGAGGTGCAAAGCCCCATCTGCCCTTTGTAGAAGCAGGGATCAGCACAGACCAGTGTAACTTGCAGGTGTCGGGTGAAAATAATAAATATGAAAGCACATGGAAACATTTTAAGCACCCTGAACAAAAGCAGTTGCTTTTGGTCAACTCTTGCTAACCAATTCATCAAAATTATGATCATTTTCATACTTCCCGGAGGATAAGTAGAAAAGCACTGTATCTCAAACACCCATCTGTCTTTGACTAATATTTAATAACAGTTTAAGTGGCTTTTAGCATAAGCAAATATGGATTTTTTATGCAAAGTTTGGCTTAAGCAAGTTTTTGGGGGGAGGGGGTTATAGGCTGTAATTTGAAACAGCTTAACTGTCATTTTAATCAGTAAAGTTTCTCACATAAACAAAATGTGAAGGTTGCTAATTTATTGGGGTAAATTAATAATACTACTACTAATAATACTAATAATGATTTATGCAGGTCTTTTTCATGTCCCGCCTCCTCCCAGTCAGCAGGCCCAGTCCAGAACTGGTTGAGACGTTTTCAGGGAGAGATCAGACTCAAGGTGAATGATCAAACACCATAAAAAGCCACCCCACCCCTGAGTCCACTAGTCAGGAAAATTCCTGTTTGAGAAGCCTACAGATTCAGGGGACCAAATGTACCCTAACTCAAATGTAACTTTTTAAACAGGGGGCCAGTTCACTGTTCATCAGACACTGTTGGGGGCCGGAGTATACTTTGACTCCCCTTATAGCCTCCAAAGGGGGCCAGGGGGCCTGTCAAACCTGTGCCATGTGGGGAGAGAGGAGTTGCCTAAAATTTGGTGTGGAAATCTTGTGTCCATAGAGTGTTGGAAAGAACAGCTGTTGAAGGAAGCAAACTGATATGAAATGAAATAGCTGTTCAACATCACCTCCTCGAACACGTCAGTTTCCCAGGTGTTTCCTTTCTTTAAGAAGGGAGGCTTCATGGAGAAAATGTTAAACATCAGCACTTTAAAACCTAAATGTCATTTTACATAGTCTTGGTGATGATTAAAATCAACTTACGATGGTAAAGGCTTTTGAGAAAAGGCTCTAAATGTGCTATATTAACAGAGCACAAGACAGTGGGCCATGAAGCTGTCAGAACAGAACAGATATCAGATGTCATTCTGAGGTCAGTTGGAATTAGCAAGAGGGAATAAGAAGTAGAAAAGAAGTAGAAAAACATTTCGCCTGCAGGCAATGGACACTTGGGAGGAGAAATAATGTGCTAACAGAGAGCATTCCCCATGAGCAGAGAATTAGATCAGTTGTTGGACCCCCCCCCCAAAAAAAAGCCCTCTGCCCGTTAATATCCATTGCTAACCTTTGTTTTGCATCTGCCCCTCTGAGGTTGCTTCTTCCTCGTCTCAGGTGACAATGGAAGAGTGGCATTTGAGGGTAAAGTAAACATTAGAAAGTTACAGTGCCTGCTGTGGGTGTAGAGGTCGATATAGGAGAGACATGTTTTATTGCAGGTGGAGCAGATGAGGGCATCTAGTTTTGCTGCTACAGGGGCACCATGATGTTTCCTAGCTTTCTTCCACCCCTTATGAAATGCACATTTCCTTGTTATTTGAACCCCACAAGGGTTCAAATAACAAATAACAGCCAGTAACATACACACTTTTATGGAATCATGTAAAGAACATTTCAAAACGTTTATGGAAACAGGGACATAAAGGCAGCAGTGACAGAAAAGGGGAGCTGAGGGTTGCTTCCACAGCCAAGAAACATCTGATCTTGATTCAGGATTGTTAAACTAAATCAATAACCAATAGGAAAGAATTAAAGAAATGTGGTCACAATATAGAATATAACAACAACAACAAAAATCCTTCCAGTACTACCTTAGACTGAGACCAACTAAGTTTGTTCTTGGTATGAGCTTTCGTGTGCATGCACACTTCTTCATGAAAGCTCATACCAAGAACAAACTTAGTTGGTCTCTAAGGTGCTACTGGAAGGATTTTTTTATTTTTTATTTTGTTTTGACTATGGCAGACCAACACGGCTACCTACCTGTAATCTATATATATATATATAAATGTTCCCATTGCGTGCGCGTCCGGCCCCACCTTGCTCCGTAACCACTGGACCAAATCACATCAAATTTAGGACAAAGCGTAACATGACCATGGGGGAAGGATCTAGCATAATAAAAATTCAAAAAAACCACACCTGTCATGCCTAAAATATAGAATAAAGGCCAAAAAAATGGTGCACGCATTACGTGTCACCAGCAACAGAACTGAAGACTTTGAACAACAACCAATAGAAAGGCTCATCGCAGGGCAGCGTCACAGACTGTGCCAACCAAAAAACCTCCTTCACCTCAGTCAGCCATTTTCAGACAGCAGGGCCATACCATTCCTTATGGCGGGGGGGGATGTAGGATGAGAAAGCTCAGCAACTATGCTTCGCTCCCTATCCTGTCTCCACACACAATCCTTTCTGCACTGCTGTATCGCTTTACAAACGAAACTCCAGTTATCAGAAGAGGAAAAAGCGCCGCACACAAATGTATAAGGACCCTACCAGTTCCCCACCACCCCTCCTTGCATCGTTATGGTCCCTTCTGACCCCAGGCTCAATGCCAGAGCGGACTGTACCATGTATCAGGTTTCCAGAGGGGGGGAGGAGATAGTAAAAGTTCAACGGGATAAGCTGTGGGGAGGAGGTGCCAGGCAAGAGTTCAACGGGAAAGCGGGGGAAAGACAAACAGGAGGCAGGCGGAAGTTCAACGGGAGAAGCTGTGGGGAGGAAGGTCAACGGGAAAGCTGTGGGGGGGAGGGAAGACAGAGAGGTGCCAGGCAAGAGTTCAACGGGAGAAGCTGTGGGGAGGAAGGCAAAAACGGGGGAAAGACAAACAGGAGGCAGGCGGAAGTTCAACGGGAGAAGCTGTGGGGAGGAAGGCTGTGGGGAAAGTGGAGGAGGGAGACAGAGAAGGTGCAGGCAGAGTTCAACGGGAGAAGTTAAAACAGGGGAAAGACAAACAGGAGGCAGGCGGAAGTTCAACGGGAGAAGCTGTGGGGAGGAAGGCAAAACGGGGGAAAGACAAACAGGAGGCAGGCGGAAGTTCAACGGGAGAAGCTGTGGGGAGGAAGGCTAAAACGGGGGAAAGACAAACAGGAGGCAGGCGGAAGTTCAACGGGAGAAGCTGTGGGGAGGAAGGTTCAATGGGAGAAGCTGTGGGGAGGGGGGGGAGGGAGAGTTCAATGGGAGAAGCTGTGGGGAGGAAGGCAAAAACAGGCCAGGCGGAGAGGAAGAAGTTCAACAATGGGAGAAGCTGTGGGGAAGGAGGCAGGAAATACAAGGCAAAGTTCAATGGGAGAAGCTGTGGGGAGGAAGGCAAAAACGGAAATACGGAAAGGAGGCAGGCGGAAGTTCAATGGGAGAAGCTGTGGGGAGGAAGGCAAAAACAGGAAATACGGAGAGGAGGCAGGCGGAAGTTCAACGGGAGAAGCTGTGGGGAGGAAGGCGAAAGCGGGGGGGAGGGAGACAGAGAGGTGCCAGGCAAGAGTTCAACGGGAGAAGCTGTGGGGAGGAAGGCAAAACGGGGAAAGACAAACAGGAGGCAGGCGGAAGTTCAACGGGAGAAGCTGTGGGGAGGCAAGCGAAAATGGGAAATACGGAGAGGAGGCAGGGGAGTTCAACAGGATAAGCTGTGGGGAGGCATGCGCTTTCTCTTTTACATCTTCCTTTGCCATTTCACAAAATGAGCCACAGCAACCCAGCTAGTATAGAATATAATTCTAGATTCAGTGTTATAGAGTCACTTTCCTTGCTCTTCTGTTGCAAGATACAGACCCGATTGTAACTTTACATATGGCAAAATTTCTGACCTCAGTCCTGACACTTAAGAAACGCAATGGTTTGCTATATACAGTTTGAAATTTTAATTTAACTTTTATCATATTCTACTCAGCTGAGTATTTTTTAAAGCTATTTTATTGTTAGTAATTGTAAACCAGTCTGTGATGTTCTGTTTCTGGTTGTTATGTGTTATAGAGAATGCTGAACTGTACACACATCATAAGTAGGGCAACCAGAACCACCTCAGTTTTCCTAAACAAAGACAATACTTTAGGCTGCTTCACACATGTATTTTGTATCATTTGGTGACTACAGGCTCATCCACGCTTACCTTTTGTCCCACACTTTCTAGACACAAAGTCCAGCACTTTCCCCACCTGAAATGCTTTCCCCATTTTAACCTACTCTTTAACACTGAATCAGAACAAACAGCAATCCAGGTTTTCTGCAGAGTGCCATTTTCTCTTATTAGCAGTGAAAAGAGGCTTTTCATGGGGAAAGTGCCGGCAGGGGCAGGGGAGACGCTCTCAGACATGGACCTGAAAACCCCTGACCTGTGCCTACAAATGCAGAGCAAAGGTAAGTGTGACTGAGCCCTCAGACATCAAGTGATGTCTTCTGTCTGTGATGGAAGATCATTCACACATGTAACACTACTGGCAGTCCATACACTCACGTACAGGTAATGATGTGGAGGCTAATCAAGCATGAAGAAACCAAGTGCTGTGAATGGTTTTGCTGAACCAGGCCAAGAATGAGAAGGTGCAGCTCAGCATTAGAGCACATGCTCTGCATGCAAATAGTCCTCACTCCTAACCCTGCCCTCTCTAGGCATGGGTGGGAAGGACTCTTGCCTGAGACTGTAGACAGCTACTGCCAAAAAAGTGTCAACAGTACTGAGTTAGGTGGACTAGTGCTCTGACACCAGGCTTGAGAGCAGTACATGTGAAAAGGATCTAGGAGTCTTGGTAGACCACAAACTTGACATGAGTCAACAGTGTGATGCAGCAGCTAAAAAAGCCAATGCAATTCTGGGCTGCATCAATAGGAGTATAGCATCTAGATCAAGGGAAGTAATAGTACCACTATATTCTGCTCTGGTCAGACCTCACCTGGAATACTGTGTCCAGTTCTGGGCACCACAGTTCAAGAAGGATACTGACAAGCTGGAACGTGTCCAGAGGAGGGCAACCAAAATGGTCAAAGGCCTGGAAACAATGCCTTATGAGGAACGGCTTAGGGAGCTGGGTATGTTTAGCCTGGAGAAGAGAAGGTTAAGGGGTGATATGATAGCCATGTTCAAATATATCAAAGGATGTCATATAGAGGAGGGTGAAAGGTTGTTTTCTGCTGCTCCAGAGAAGCGGACACGGAGCAATGGATTCAAACTACAAGAAAGAAGATTCCACCTAAACATTAGGAAGAACTTCCTGACAGTAAGAGCTGTTCGACAGTGGAATTTGCTGCCAAGGAGTGTGGTGGAGTCTCCTTCTTTGGAGGTCTTTAAGCAGAGGCTTGACAGCCATCTGTCAGGAATGCTTTGATGGTGTTTCCTGCTTGGCAGGGGGTTGGACTGGATGGCCCTTGGGGTCTCTTCCAACTCTAGGATTCTATGATTCTATGACTTCATATAATACAGCTTCCTTGGTATAAGGCATGTACAAAGCAATGGTACTGTGTGTGTAGAAAATGCACAGATATCTCTGGGCACACTGGTGCCATATCAGATTTCCAAAATGTACATGTGTAGAGTTTTACGTTTATAGGTTAGATTTCAGAAGACACAGGCAAGAGTCACAGCAAGAATCAAAGGCTTATTTTTGGATGTAATATCCCAAAGTCTCCTAAGATCATTTTATTCCCCCCCCCCAAAAAAAAATGTTTAAATCATGTTTGTATTTTTTGTTATCCACACAGGTCATTTACTGTTTCTGAAGCCAAAGGATTTGTGACCTTGGCATGCATATTTAGTGTATTTTTCATATAGATATTTACATTACTGCTCCTTAAAAGTATGCATAAACAAGGGAGCTAGGAAAACATAGAAGTCCTCACAGTGGTGGACTTCGGGCTCTCAAATTTCAGCAGCACCCCGTCCAATGCTAAAATCTGGTGGCCCCTCCCTCTGCGCTTCTCGTGCTCTGTTCTACATCACTGTTGCAGCGCCCCCTGTGGCACCAGCACCCAATGCAGCCAAACTGGTTGCACTACCTTAAAAGCACCTTTGGTCCTGAAATGGTAGCAGGAGACAAAGTCTGCTAAGGAATGCAACTGTAGATCATTGAAACCCTCATATTGTATCTACACAGCAGAGAACTCAGTTTATACTTAATTTGCCATGATCTAATGCAGAGCAAAGCACAATGAAGGCCATGAAACCAATGAGCTCATGCGTGCTTAGCTCTGTAGCCATGGAACTGGATTATGTCCATGGGATTTCATTCACAGTTCATTTACCTGTACAAGTTTCTCAAAAAAAAAAAAAAAACCCAACATTCATGTTCTCTTTTAAGTCTGATGCTGTAGAATCCTGAGCCCTGGCACGAAAGGAACATCATCTCATCGAACAGCTGATTTTCTGAAAGTTAAAAAAGGAAACAATCCTGAACAAAAATAGTTATGCTGTGTGCACTTTATGTTCATGGTTGATTGCATGTTTTTCCCTTAGTGCTTCTACGAGTGCCTTTTTACATAATCAGCTATATAGGGCAAAAATGCTGAATTTACTTGTACCCATTTGTTCTGTTTACATGTTCAGCTGGTGAATCTGAGGCTATCCTATATATGGTACTACTATTCTCCAGATGCTGAGCCTTAAGTAGCCAAAATTGCACCATTCATTCACAAGAGGGATATATGAACAGGCCTGGGGCCGCTTGTAGAAACACACACAAAAATACTTTGCGATGGGTGGGGAAAGTCCTACAGTAGAGAACAAAAACCCCAAAGAATCCAACGAGGAATAACCATGGTTAGCTGCCATAGAACACTAGGTGTCCAGTTGGGTTTAAGAAAAGCAGAAAACTGAGGAAAGAGAAGAGAGCTGAGGAGGCTTCACTCTGGGGCCTCACAGGGCCAATGCCGGTTGTTCCTCCGGGTGCTGGAGGTAGAGGGAACTGAGGCAGTTTCACCTTGGCGCCTTGCAGGGCTGGGGCTGGGGCTGCTTGTTCCTCCCTCCACTTTTCAACATCACAATGTATCACTATATCACAATGTTTGGCTGGTGATACATCACAATGTTGAAAAGCTGATATCGCCCAGGCCTAGTTGTTAAGGTAACAAAATAAGTGGCTCTGCTCCAGATAGCTGAGGGGTGGACCCCCTCCCTCAACTTGCTGGTAGTTAAAAAGACAAAGGCCAGAGTAGAAAACTGAGTCATGTGACCTGGAAGCTGCAGGCTAGGATGCCAGTGAGTCAGAGCCATGCCTGATTTCTGCTTGAATCCAAGTCTGTGGCTTTGAGAGAAGCAAGACCTTCTTGGGGTGTTAATGCTGCGAACCCCTCCATAATAGGCTCTGGAATACCACCCAGCTTGGAGATTGGGGTGGTGTTCCACAATACCTTTCCAATGCCAGACACAGGGACACGGGGGAAGATGGAAATATGATGGGTGCTTGGTCTGATCCAGGTTGACATTTCTGATGTTTGTATTAAGTCCTGAATTAGGGATTCTTGATTAGCCTCTCTTTCGTCCCTGAATAAAGTGATCAGGTAAACAATAGCAAGGTTATATTTAGTACAGTAGTTGTGTTTCACAATTGCACAAAGAAACAAAATTGCCCTCACACCCATGTGGTGTGGTGGTTGGAACACTTTGGAATTCTGTTTCCACGTTGACAGGGACTAATATCAGATTCTTGACTGCATACATAAACTCCAGGAATATTGACTATAATGACACAGTGCCTATCTTGGTTTTTCAAGTGGGCTGTGGCATGTTAAAACCTGCAGCTAATGCCCACATCTTTTTATCCTTTTTCCTCCTCTGTATACAGAGGTCAGAGAGAAAGTGCATGCCTCACCACAGCTTATCCTGTTGAACTCCCGCCTGCCTCCTCTCCGTATTTCCCATTTTCTGCTTGCCTCCCCACAGCTTCTCCCGTTGAACTTCTGCCTGCCTCCTGTTTGTCTTTCCCCCGTTTTAGCCTTCCTCCCCACAGCTTCTCCCGTTGAACTTCCGCCTGCCTCCTGTTTGTCTTTCCCCCGTTTTAGCCTTCCTCCCCACAGCTTCTCCCGTTGAACTCTTGCCTGGCACCTCTCTGTCTCCCTCCCCCCCCGCTTTCGCCTTCCTCCCCACAGCTTCTCCCGTTGAACTTCTGCCTGCCTCCTCTCCGTATTTTCCCCGTTTTTGCCTGCCTCCCCACAGCTTCTCCCGTTGAACTTCTGCCTGCCTCCTCTCCGTATTTCCTGTTTTTGCCTTCCTCCCCACAGCTTCTCCCATTGAACTCTTGCCTGGCACCTCTCTGTCTCTCCCCCCCCCCCACTTTCGCGTTGCTGTGGGTTTTTTATGCTTTTTAAAATTCTCCTGACCCCAAGAGTATTCTGGAAGCTCCTGTTTTCATTCTTCCCTGTCCCTTTACAGCAGGAGTCAGCAACCTTTTTCAGCCGTGGGCCGGTCCACTTTCCCTCAGACCATGTGGTAGGCCGGACTATATTTTTTTTGGGGGGGGGAATGAACTAATTCCTATGCCCCACAAATAACCCAGAGATGCATTTTACATGCGAAGCTGCGGCGGCCATTTTAGGTTAGGGCACTGGAGCCTTAAAGAGCATTCTCCCCTACCCCAGTCCCAAAATTACCCAGTCCCAAAATCACGCACCCCAGCGACACAATCCCCTCAGAGCTGGTCTTACTCAGTGCGACCTCTCAGGCATGCCTCCTGCTCCGTGTTTTTTTTTCTCGGCACATGCGAAGCTGCGGCGGCCATTTTAGGTGAGGGCAAAGGCATTGTTGCTCTGGCCAGGTCTGATGACGTCAGCAGGCAATCCGCCTTTCTATTGGATGCTGTTGGAGTCTTCATTCCTTTTGCTGGTGAGGTATAATAGGCGCGCCATTTTTTTGGCCTTTATTCTATATTTTAGGCATGACAGGTGTGTTTTTTTTAAAAAAAATTATTATGCTATATCCTTCCCCCATGGTCATGTTACACTTTGTCCTAAATTTGATGTGATTTGGTCCAGCAGTTACGGAGCAAGGTGCATAGTTTTCATTTATACTGTAACAATCCAATAAAAGCCACATTAATACAATGGCAAATTATAATTCAATTAAAAAAGCCAATTATGCAATTCCAAATTAAACAATTTTAGATGACTTCCCATGTTCTGGATTTCAGGAAATGATGTTCTTCTTCCATCCTGCTCCCATTCTCTTACATTCAGCAGTTCCAATCTTAATCCTTTATTTTAACAGCCCGATGACTCGTGTTCGTATTTAACTATTCCATATCCATTAATTGCAAGAGGAGTTTTTATCCTGTAGATTCCTGTGTGAAATGTTTGTTTTACGTTCATCTGCCTGCATGTTGTAATCCATCAACCTCAGCATTTCCCTTCACTTCCGCTTCAAGGACTGTAGTTCTTGCTGTGCCACACATCCCACGCCATTTTACTTATCCAAAGCCAAAAGAAATCTGGTGTCTCACCATAGCCCCGGGCAGACACCCAGAATTATCTTCTTTGATCCCTTTCCTATCCATTAACAAGCTGATATCTTGCCGAAACCATAAGAAAACAGAACTAGAGTCCTCTTTGCCATCATAGAAGGTCAATGCAACAAATCATTACAATGTTTTCACGCAGTTCAATTCTTGTAGTTATTCCATGAAAATTATGAGGGGAGGGGGCTTGCCAGGATAATTACTCTCAAATTATCCTTAATTTGCTGCACAGACAATCTCCTTTAGCATGGGAGCCACTTTTCACCATGGCAGTGAATGCCAGAAGTCTCTTATTCTTAATAAGTTCTTATTTTGAGTTTCAGGATTGAGAGTGTGTTTGTGACAAGTTCAAGGTACTGTGTTCCTCTCATTGGACAAAGGCCAACTGAATTCATGCTACATACATGTACAAGGAGGACAAGCTATCTTGGTCCTACACAGATGGAAATTTATAGCTGGGTAATGCCACAACAGCCGCTAGAATTCTACTTGCAAGAAACTGGAAAGGCGAAGAGATCCCGACAGTGGAAGAATGGCAGATGAAGCTAATGGACTTTATGGTACTCACTGAACTGACCGCGAGAATCCGAGACCAGAGGGAACTTTAAGGATTATTTAAATAATTGTGTAAAATTGAATATCTGAGCAGAATTAGCTAGATGAATTGGCTTTAGCTAGTTGATGTGAGATAAAACTGTTTATAAGAAGTATTGTTATGAATGATTTAATTGTTTAAGAATTTTAGGATGTGTAGCTTAAGTGATGAACTATATCTGATTAATTAATGCCCTAAAGATTACTAAGAAGTGTGGTTAATGTTTATGGAAAAAGATACAAAGTTACCAAAGTATATTGATATTGAATGCAGCTGAGTGAGTGGGGGAAGTCTTTGGTTAAAGAAGATAGAAACTAGAAAGATATAAGGATAAATTTATGTTCTTGTTTATTTAGGTAGGTATATGTTTTCTTTTGTTTATTGTGATTTTTGTTTGAGGTGTGTATTATGTTTTTTTATTGTGTATTTGTGCATGTGTAGTGTTTTTGTCCCTTATGTTGAAAATAATAAAATATTTTTTTTAAAAAAAGGAAATTTATAGCTGGGTGGGTGCTGCCCCAGGTAGATAAACAGCTCGTAGCTCTGTCTTTCCCTCCTGATCAGAACTAAAATTAAACAGCATAATGATGACAGACATGAGATTAACACTTGTTTGCCTGGCCTACTTCATAGGCAGGCATTACATTCTTAGCTAACACTAAGAGCAAACAAGGGATGAGAATTTCAAATTGCCAACCATTGCATGGCAATAGCAATTTACTGCATGTAGCATAGGTGTGTGAAGATGGAGAGCAGAAGAAGAAGAAGAAATTGACTGTCACTCCTTAGAGGAAATGCAAACAAGACAGGTGAAGTATGAAGGAAGGTAGTGGAAAGAAATACAGAAGGATTATGAAACTGACTGGAGCCATAAAAGCATTATGTCAAGATTTGGATTAACTCAACAAAAGGCCTTGCAAGCTTGTGCATGATTTCCTCATCTGTGCCTTCCTACAATTTAAATAGCCTCAGCACCCGCATAAAGCTGTCTATGGAAAACATATTATGGCTTCCTTCCTTTAACATATTGTGATTCTCAAGGCTACGCAGCAATGCTTGTGCAGCCTTGTTACTGTTTGTCATAGGAATTAAAAATCTCTTGTTGTCCTCCCCTTTCTCCATGAATTTGCTGCTCTCAGAGGATAGCTGAACATTTGATGAGGTCATTTTCAGAAAACAGGTGAAAAATAGGAATCCATGAAGGAAGGATTCAAGTTCCTAGTCAGAAGCTGATAAATCAGCAGGACTCCACCTCTTCACCAATAAACCTTTGCATGAACTCCTGAAAACCTTGAGGGATGAACAACTATGTGGCAAGTAGTTTTAAAACAGCAGATTCTAAGAGTCTACACTGAAGGCATAGAAGAAGACTTAGATACCAAACTGGGAAATGTGAAAGCTAAAAGCAGCATTCCTTTTCTAACATATATTTTGAAAGGAGACGTCTTATAAGTCTGACTAAGTATCAGGCCTTGACCTTGCTCCAATGCTGCATCTGGGCTCCAATTTGGGAGTTGGCAGACAGGATCAAAAGGGCAACAGACAAGGCCACTGGACCTCACGCACCAGGTTGAGCAGACAGGGAGCAAAGGGCCAGGTAATATAACCATGGTCATGGATGGGCTGAAGGACATCTGACTGGCCACTGTGAGAAAAGGATGCTGGACTAGATGGGCCATTGGACATTGTACAAAGTCAGGGCCATGAAGAAGGTCAAGTTCCAGTGCAGAAATATAAGTTGAAGCGGCCAGAAGCCTGTGCAAAGTTGAAGGTAGGCTTGGGTCAAAATCTGAAGCAGCAGTTTGCACTCAGTCAAGAGAATTCCCAGGCCAAGCATAGTTTCCATGAATTTGCCTGCTTAGAGTTACTTTTTTAATGCTTAGAGTTGAATTTAGAAGATAATGGAACCTGGAAATTAAGCTAAGATCCCGAACATTAATTCCATTTTGGAATTTTGTGTATTCTGGAGTGCTTGCCAAAGTATTGTATATCCTAATTGCTGCATATTGTCATCTCCCGAAAAGGATAGCCAGTGCAGCATAGGAGCAATTTCCCACAAACCAGAAGCTTTAAACTATATTAATAGCCTATATTCCTGTCATGCTTTTTTCACATTCTGCTTACATCTTGAATAAGGATCTTTGAAGCTACTGTATAAATCAGTGGAGGCATAAAATAAGCGACATGCTATAGCATCATTTCATTATCAGTGCACGTAACATGGTTCCAGGAAGAGGCTGTGCTTAGCAAACTCTATTAAGGCATTGTGGGAGCCACAATTGCTCTTATCTCCATAAAGCTGTTATCTCAGAATTAACTGAGTTCAACAGGCACGCAGAATGGCAGGTATGACCTATACTTTATGAGAAAAAAAATTCAAAGTTGAACACCACATGGCCAGGTGAGATGTTTTCATAACACAAGAAACAAAACAAAACAAAACAAAAGTCTGGACAAGCTTCAGTTTTTACATCTCATGCAATAGCTTATTGTGCCATCCCAGGACAAGATCCTCAGATCTTAGAGGGAGGAGCCTCTTGAGAGTCCCGTGGACTGCAAAAAGATCAAACTTCTCCATCCTTAAAGAAATCAGCCCCAAGTGCTCACTGGAAGGACAGATCCTGAAGTTGAGGCTCCAGTACTTTGGCCACCTCATGAGAAGAGAAGACTCCCTAGAAAAGACCCTGATGTTGGGAAAGATGGAGGGCACAAGGAGAAGGGGACGACAGAGGATGAGATGGTTGGACAGTGTTCTCAAAGCGACTAGCCATGAGTTTGGCCAAACTGCGGGAGGCAGTGGAAGATAGGCATGCCTTGCGTGCTGTGGTCCATGGGGTCACGAAGAGTCGGACACTACTGAACAACAACAAACGTCCTTCTTTGCACACTAATAACTGCAAACGGCATATGGAAACTCCATAAAGTCAAAACAATATAACTATTGTATATTTGAAAGCATTTATGTTTCTCTGATTTATAGGCTACATGCATGTCTCCATTTTCACTCACGGGGGTGCAACCATTAAGCTTGTTTCACACATTAAGCAGGAGAAAGCCAGATCTACCAAGTCAGCCAATCCTAACTCCCTGGAGAGTATGCCTGACCTGTATGATTTGTCACATTCACCGCTGACATTTTTTGGTATATGTATAGAAAGGTCATGGGTGATTGGCCTGTAGGCACAAATCCCAGTGCTAGCTTGCAATTTCACATCCCTCATGGTATTGCTTTCCAACTAGCACAGATTCCCAATATTTTGAGTTTCTCAGCATTTTATCATATTTATCACATATAAGCAAATAATAACCAGTCTGTGAAATAGTCTGACACTAAAAAAGTGCTACTATCACCTAAAGTCTAAACAACATTTTACAGTGATCCAAGCACTTCACATGGGTTATTTTGTTAATATTTACAATAGCTCTGTAAGCTAGGCCAGCATTATCCAATTCCACATAGTTGGATAGGATGCAACTACAACTGGGGGGGTGTGTGATTTGATCCAGCCACCTGCTGGTTAAAATAAGATTTTAATGAGGGTCCTGCTGATTTTAAGTTATTTCAGTGGTACAGACAATGAGAATGACCACCCTGAGTCTAAGCAAAGTACTACAGAGAACATGGGGCTAAATTAATGGGGAACTCCCCACTGTACTGTCTTCCCAAGTCAATGATGAAGAGGCAGTGAGTGGAAAAGAAAAAGCTTTATTTTCAGTGCTGCAGCAAAGTGGCCCAGTAGAATACATTTCCATAAAACTCAGCAGCAATCACAAGTTTCAAAGTACATTGTGTACTGTTTTATACATATGTGTACCCCTGTCCACCCTTCCCTGTGCACCTTCTGGACTCTCCTGATTGGTGTAAAATGCATATGATTAGCACAAGTGATATATGGGCTCGTTTGTCAGAAGTTTGTTTCCTTGCATTTTATAAGGTTACGCAATATTTCAATGTAAGTTGGTGCAAGCAAACAGAAACTGCTGTGGTCAGTCCCATTTGGACTTTGGAGCATCTAGTTCCTCTACAACTAGTTTAGGCAAGCACTGATGATGCTCATTGTCTCAGCCCATCCTTTGGACCAATGTATTCTTAACACAAACTGGAAAGTACTGATCAGGTTACAAATTAAGCTTTTTATCTTAGCAGTTACTAACTCAGCAGTGAACATGTCTATGTGACCCACTGTATTTGCATAGAATATAGAAACCATCTCTGCTACGGTATCACTACCACCAAAAATGGCAACTCCATACTCGATTCCCCCTCCAATTCTGAAAGGTCTAGTTGAACTTAGCCCAAAACCTGACAATATTACAATGTGAATTTTCCATCCCACACTCCACAACAGGCTTCCTCAACCTCAGCCCTCCATATGTTTTTTGCCTACAACTCCCATGATCCCTAGCTAGCAGGACCAGTGGTCAGGGATGATGGGAATTGTAGTCTCAAAACATCTGGAGGGCCGAGTTTGAGGAAGCCTGCTCCACAACATGGACTGGTGAAGATTGTAATGTTGTCAGGACCCAGATTCGTGTCAGGACCCTGGCTAGATTGAACTAAGCATTACAGAAGTGAAGGTGGAACTTGTAAGAGGGCTGCCATTTTTAGTGGTAGCACCATGTTCTTAGTAGCATGTAGTTCTGACCTTTGACAATGCACCAGTTCATTCCAAATCAATTGATGAATTAACAATATATTTATTGTAAACAAATAAATGGTGAACCTCACATTGAGTTAAACAGGGTTTACTCCCAGGTAAGAGGGTTTAGTCTTGCAGCCTTAGTTTATTATCCTTCTGTGTTTAACCAGTTCTATAGAGTTGGGTCAAGCAGGCTGCTTCTTGTATACTACCAATGTAGCATTGGAGGAAAAAAAGTACCTGCCAACCTACACATTGCCAAAGTTCAGACACTGAAAATAAATGTTTCTCTCCTGATTGCTGTAGAGTTTACATTGTTAGTATCAGATAACAAAACTAATAGTGCAACTGCCTTGGACTCCACATGATCAAATGCTTTTTGTGGAAATTTATGTTACTAGCTGCTACTGCTACTGTACCCAAAGGCATGGAAGCATTTAAATGAAACTCATGGTGTTTTCTGAATGTTAGTTATCGTAGTTTTACATTATTTAAACTGAAGGATAAATAACGGCACTTCTTTCAGAAGAGGGCAAGAAATATCAGTGTATTAAAATGTAGCTAAACACACTGCATTGTTCTAGTGCATTTTTTTTATTTGGGATTTATATTCACAGCACATAGAGCAATGAAAGAAGATGCTGTGACAGCAGTAGAAAGCAAATTATTAACACACATCTTAGATTCACAGCGCAAGGCATTATTCAGTCTTAATTGACAGATAAATACTGACAAATGACTCTGCTGAAATAATCATGTGTGATATAGTGTCAATGCATATTCACAACCTAGTATCTGCATATCAAATCTCTCTTCTGCAGTGGCAGAGATTCATGCTCAATGCTCACTAGTATGTAAAATGTAGGGATGTTAGAATAGCAATGTGAAATATTATTTTCCCATATATCAGAGATATATCTAGACTCTTCCCAACATTACTACTCAAAGGAAATAGCTATACCACCCCCACCCCAACAGGCAAAACTGTTTGGTCTTTCTGCCCAAACACAGGCATTCCTCTCAGAAGGAAATCAGAAGAGCCTCTGATATACCTTGCTCTTCTAACTTGGTAAGGGGAGCAGTGGAAAGCCAGAGAAAAATCAGACCAAGAGCCACAAATGGTTCATGGACCAGAACCATCACTGAGCCACCACTTGCATGAACCAAAAACCTCTTCAGTCATCCTGAACTCTAAACAGAGACACCTAAAAGCATTTTAACCAACATGTTTTCACATGTCTTTTATACATTACAGTAAATAGGGGCTATTAATCCTATAATCCAATTTGAGTCAGTCCATTAAGAAGTGCAACCTGATAACCAAAATCAAATAAGAAGGATGGATTTCACATAGGACCCTTAACAGTTATTGCAAGTCAGTCTGCTGTAGTTACACTCCCTGGATAAAAAGAGTTCCAGCAAATGCACTGACACTACTTTCCCCAGGGATATGTTCCACATTGGACCTCTCTGTGGTTTCTTCTGAGTGGTTCCCTCACATGCAAAAAAGAAAGCAAACTATGTCTCATGATGTCTCGGAATGCTGACCAGGCAGCAACAAGTCTCACAAACAAGAAATGAAAGTACATAAATCATGTGAAAGTAGATCCCATACAATCTTACATTTATTTTGCAAGTATCTATTGTGCTGTATGGATCCCAGTTTCCTATTATTTGCCAGTTTAATATCAGTGATATTAAACTTCACTGACTTGAGTGATCTCAATGTGAGTTGAAGTTATGGAGAGAACTTGTCAGTAACACTGTTTGCTAAGATCTGGAAACTCAGCTGAACCTTGTTTGAAGTAGATAAAATAGTTCTTCTCAACCTGGATTTGTGAAGCATGGCTTCTGCATTGGTTAATTGGTGAAAGGAATTGCTTCAACCCTTGTGCTCTTCTAGGAAGATTTGTTTTCTTGCTATGGAAACTGAAAATCAGAATATAAAACTTAATAATGAATACAAGAGTCACTCAGCTAAAGAAATCTTAGCAGGTTGATAATATGGATAATCAATATTTGTTGATTAATCAAGCAATTACATTTGCATATGCCTGAAACCATATGGTGTGAGCCATAAACTGAATAAACTAAATACAAATCTTTACATCACATTCTGAGAAGAAACCTTCACTAAGGATTCAAGCTGAATTTGGAATTACTTATAAACCAGTTTTTGCTCTCCTGAAAAGAGCTGTTAGTTTATCACGGAATCTTGATTAACACAGACTTCAATAATTCAAAAGAAATTATAGATCTCTTTGTTATTTGCCAAGTTTAATTAATGGATTCATGGCTAGCATAATCTACTGGGCCTCCTGTGGTTATCAGAGCCAGTCTGCAGCTACATTGGGGAAATCAGATCACAACAACAATGCATACTAATGAGGCTGTGTGATTTGATATGCAACACCAGTGTGGAGGTGGGGAGGGGGGTGACAGGAGGAAGGATGGTCAAAGGATGCGTCATTCCCTTAATTGTATAGGTTATTTGGAAAATGTGTAGAATTGTTGCTCCTTGTATTCTAATGGTCAGCAGCACAAACAAGAGCAAGCTCAGGCTCTAATCTGATGCAAGTTTAATCAGTTTGCATTGACAGAAAGCCAAAGACTCCCAAGTTGTTTACACTTTTCTCTGATTTATGTACCTTAGTTATATTTTTCTTTGAGCTTTCTCCTCTGCAAATGCAGCTGGGTGTGCTCTAAGCTGCTATCACAGAGTAGGCATTAGAATAACAATGATAACAATAAAAGAAGAGACCGCTTTGAAGCACAACATCCTCACTGAAGCAGCAAAACAAGGTAGATACCAGGACAGACACATAGTGCATCCTCTAAAATGATCTGAGGATGGATTTAGTAGCTGACAATGAAATGATTCATTTATACTACCCGAGAGCTGCATTTCTTACAGAGCTTCGGGTGCACTTTCTCTGCTGACGTTTTGAAATAAATGAAAGGTGGCATTTTGTTTGTGATGTATTAAGTACCCCCAAGAGAAAGGGGTGGGGGAACCTGTTTCCAAACATCTTCACCAAAAGAAAACAAAAAAACCCATGCACATCGAGTTTTCAGCTGCAAACAAATCAGTAGGAAGCATCTTGAAACGGCAAGAGATTCAACACTACCATTTCTTTTCTGCTGGAAGAAAGTTTCTTAGAATGTCAGCTTGTCTTCATTTGTATCGTACTTTGTATTAGTCTCGATTTATTATATAAATGCAGCCTCCATGCCACCTGCATCCACTGCATGAGGCACAGCTGGTAGACCAGGAACTGCAACCAAGAAGAACTCCAGAAGGGAAGATAATTGGCCCTATTTTACAGAGCAACAGACTATGTGGGATCTGATGCCATATCAGACTAAAAGACAACTGTCATGCTTATCCTATTATAAAGACCTTGCTAAGCTACCCACATCAACCAGGCTAATGATGTCACAGTGGATACTGGGATTTTGGGCAGCTGCTTCCTGGCCATTCCTCCTGTCCCCCTCTCCCTAGGCCCCCTAGCTGCAACTTTCCTCCTGAGGGATGTCTTGGCAGTAGCAAGACTTGCTTGTTGCTGACCTGGGCTCTTTAGCTGCCTGTGTCACCTAGTTGTCTGATCCCAGTGCATCACAACACCACTGGGAAAGGCCCATGACTGAGCAAGCAGGAAGAGAGGCAGTTCGTCTAGGTCATGTGCTCCAGAAGGACATATGTCCCTCTGCTTACATGATGCACACAGAGGACACCATCCTGCACTGCCCTTTTTGTTTGCCTAGTCAGTACCAGGCAGGCTGGTGAGTTAGTGACAGGGAGGTGTCAGAGAGCAGAGCTGTGCAGGGCTGGCCCATCCATGAGGCAAGATGAGGCTACCACCTCAGGTGGCAGGATCCGCAGGGGCAGCGGATCCTGAGGTAGCTCTTTATTCCCCTCTTGTTCCTGATGTAGATCTTCACTCACCCTTTCTTCCCTGCTGGAGAGGGAAGCACCATTTTGTGGTTTTCCTCGGGTGCCAACCCTGCAACTATGTGTGCCACAAGGCCTGCTCTGCACCTTCTAAGCTGCCCTCAGTGGCAGCGGAGAACACTGTCCAATGGCCAGCACAGCAAGTATAAAATCACAATCTAGATTCTGTGACAAGAAAAAGCTGGATCGTTTTATCTACAGGTATATTAGGCATGGATCCAGAAATGAAGGGATGAGCCGCAAATTGTTCAATAGTCTAATGACTACTCTTTCATTAAGCATTTCAATGCTCTGCGATGAGATTCTCCCTATTCTAATTAATTATCTAATTCAAGATCCCAGTGTGAGTCCCTGTCCCTTTTGGGATGATTCAGCCTTCATCCACCTTATTCCACCATCAGAATCTGTCCTGACTCAGAGCCACAAAGCAATTGCAAGTCCCTATTTGTCTCCTAATGGTACACATATCCTCAACAGCTACTGAGGGAAGCCTGACTGATAAGCCATGGGCTGGTGAAGCAGGGGACCCCCAAGGCCAGTGGGTGGGTGGGTGTGTTTTCAAGTCCCCAGTTCTTTTTCGGCCCAGTGGCCCTGAGAAAATGATCTAAAGAAACCCTCTTCACCAGTCAATATATGTTCCATGCGCTCAGGGGCGGAGCAAGGGTGCAGGGGGCTGGCTGCCCCGGGTACTGCCCTGGGGGGTGACACTCGTGGCGGGGCCCTGCCGCTGCGATCGGTGCAAAGCAAAGCAAAGCCGAGCCAAGCCTAAACATTGGCTGGCGCGCAGCGGCAGCTGGCTTGCTTGCTTGCTTGGCCGGCCGCCGGTGGCTGCTTTTCCTTTTTTTAAAAAAGGGCTTTTTTAGCGCTTGGCTGCCACGGTGTGAAGCCGAGGGGCGGGCCAGCGAGGAGGGGTGTCACGCAATGCCCCTCCTCACTGTCCTGCCCCTTGGCTCCGTCCTGCAGCAGCCGAGCGCTAAAAAAGCCCTTTAAAAAGAAAAGAAGGAAAGGAAAGCAGCCTCTTGCTTGCTTGGCTAGCGGCTGCTTCCCTTTCCTTTTGTTTGTTTTTTAAATGGCTTTTTTCAGTCCCGGGCGGAGGCGAGGGGCGGGCCAGCGAGGCGCCATGCTTGTGGCTGGCGTGACGCCCCTCCTTGCTGGCCCACCCCTCGCCTCCATGGCACATGCGCCGTTCGTCCTGACGTGTGCATGCGTCAGGACACACGCACGCTGCGGAGCAACACCCCGCACCCGGGGGGTGCCTCCACGTTTGCCGCTCCAGGCGGCACGGTCCGCCACTGCATGCGCTTATCAGCAAGCTTGACATATTCTTTCCATCAGCAGTGGCCATGCAGCCATGACCTGTTTAAAGCCCAAGTTAAGAGTTTCTCAGTCAACCCAAAGCACAAAGGACATTGTAACACAGATGAAACAAAAAATATTTGTTTTTATGGCTGGTCATCAAAGTATTATTTGATGGGGGGCATCAAAAAACCACATATTTAAAATGGGAAAATAAAACCCAAGCTGGAATGTCAAACAACAATCCAAGATGTTCTAATACAGATCAGAATGTGAGTCAAATGCCTTGGCATCATTCTTGACATGATGATTCTATAGCCAGTGATCAGCTTGACAGGACATAGCAGTAGATTTAGAATACTTGAATGTTTCTCAACGGCCACCACATAGAAAACTGTCTTATAAGTAACACATTTATCAACATCAGCCAGGAAATAAATATTCCTGTCAAAATATGTCTTCCTGTCAGAAAAATGTCTAACCAATTCCTGGAAGTATCTCTTGTAGGATCCTCATATAGTGGCAGTACAAAAGTTGGCACACAAGTTCTTCCCTGATATTTTTCTAGGCCATACATTAAGAATAAGAATTTCAATTTATATACTGCCCTTTATTAAAAGATCCCAGGTATGTATACAACATTAAGAACAGATTTTACGGAGCATGGATAATAAAACTTAATAAAATAAACATAACAACACTCCTCACCCCAGCTTTAACAGGCCATCAATTATTTAATGGCCAACGGCCTGGGTAAAGAAGAATGCTTTTGCCTGGTGCCTGAAGACATGTAATGATGGCACTAGGCAGCTGAGGAGCTGCACCCTGCGGCCGGGGGCAGAGCAAGCCACCTACGGCGGACATTCAGCGCGCCACCCGCCCACAACTCCCAAGCCTCCACTAATCTGTCAAAATGAAGGGGGAAGGGGGAATGCCTACCTTGGGGTAGTCTTGGGAGTCGTGGACGGGTGGCGTGCGAATGTCACCTCCTCCGTAATGGCACCTGGGGCAGAGCACCCCCACCGCCCCCTTCTTATGCCCCTGGCCCTAGGGAAGCATCTCTGAGGAGAGCATTCCATAAACGGGGAGCCACCACAGAAAAGGCCCATTCTCATGTTTCCACCCTCCGGACCTCATGTGGAGGAGGCACACAAAGAAGGGCCTCAGAGGATTAATGCAGAGTCCGGGTTGGTTTATATGGGGTTAGGCAGTCCTTAAAGCAGTGGTTTTCAACCAGTGTGCTGTGGCACCCTGGGATGCCTTGAATGATGGCCAGGGGTGCCATGAGCAATACTGGCCTCCATCCCTCTTTTCTTCCCTTCCCTCCCTCCTCTGATGCCCTCTTGCGTCTCTGGCTCCCAAAGGCTCGCACAGCGGTTTGTTGCAGCAGACCTGGCTATAAGCTCCCCAGGCAAATGGTGCCTCTGGGGCTGGCCAGGAGGTGCTGGTTGCCAGGTTCATCTAGTGTAGTCATCCACCAGTATGAGGTAGAATTTGGCCTTTCCTATACTTAAACTAAATGGACCTGCAAGGTCAGCATGGACCAGTTCAGTAGGTCTAGTGGACTTCCTATAACTATGTTTTGCTATTGGCTCCCTAATGTGCTGAAAGCCGAAAGTCTAAAGCTCAAAAGGAAGTGGTCTGATCCTGACAAGGGTCAATACCCCCCCCCCACTTTCAGATCATCCATTTTCTGCCCAGTTGAAAAGACAAGATCCAGAGTGTGACCTGCTATGTGCTCAGGCCGATGAAATGTTGAGGCAGCCCCATGGTCATCATGGCAGCCATGAAGTCCTGAACAATGGGAACAACAGTATATCTGTCATATAAACATGCTGATAACATGGCTTAGAAATACCATTTTGCAAAGGTGTTTCTCAAAGTACAGACAAATTCAATAAACATCCCAGGAACTCATGATTTACTCTGGTTTCTCTTCACATCTTATAAATCTTTCGCCTTTTACTAAAGATTTAATTTGATTAAATGATATCATGATGAAAAGCAGATATTCTGGGTGTTTTGTAATGTCATCTAAGTGTCCCAATTAGTTTCCTAGCAACACCAAAACAGCAGCAACCAAGGTTTTAAGTAGAAAGAAAGATGGACCATATTTAAGATGACCCATAGTACCTCATACTGTTTGAGTGTTACACCTTTAATTACTACTGAAAGTATACTCTCCAACCTCTCTCTGATGAAAATAGGGACATCCTAGGGAAAAGTGGGACTTTCCAGGATCAAATCAGAAACCAGGATGGCTTCTGTAAATCTGGGGCTGTCCCTGGAAAATAGGGACACTTGGAGGATCTACTGAAAGTGACTGGGGTACTGGGGTAATTCATATTCAAGCTGAAGAAGGTAGAGAATTATGTGGTTTATTACGGTATAAGAGCCACTGGGTTGGGAAGACCCAGGCTAAAATCTCTACTTGGTGGGCAACTTTTGGATAGGCACTACCATGCTAAGTTCACAGGGTTCTTTGGAGAGTAGAATTAGGGTATGGGGAAAGACTATGTGTTCTGCTTTGAGCTCCTGGGGGGAAAAGGTAATAAATAATGCGAGGGGAAATGAAGCAAATTAAGAAGTTAAATATATTGCAGAATCTTCTAAGTTCATTCAGCTAATGAATAAAGTTAAAGATGTGTAAAGATCTGAGAAACAAACAAGCCCAGGAACTGTTGCCTCAGGATAAATGACAATGAAAGCAAGAACTTTTTCTTTTTCCACATTTCTCTCTCATTTCCACCTGTACCTGGCCTGATATGATCCCATTGCTATACTGAGTCACTAAGCATAACTTAACATCAGCTTTAATATTATGTAGCACAAATTTATGTACTATTGCTAGCATTTAAAGAAAAAATAGTTCCGTTATAGGAAAATATTGAATTAAATATAAACTTTCCCCAAGAGGAAAAATTAGCATAAAACATAAGATGACAACTCCGGTCTCCAAAGTTTATTTTCTTTTGTTTTTGCATTGCTGAGAACCGCCTGTCCTGTGTGTCATTAGTACAATCCCTGCCTGTGGCTTTGAGTAAAGAAACATTGAGTCTAGGCTTGCCATAGGTCAGGAAACATCCTGACATGTCCTGGTTTTTGGATGTAAAAATGGCGTTTTCTCAGCAAAATGTCTGTGAAAACCCAGATGTATGGCAATACAATGGAAAAAAGCAGAGGAACCAGCTCAAAAGGCTTTGAGGTGGTTTTTGGAGGTGATTTCCCCAAAAAAGCTCAACAACTTTACAAGTGTCAGGGAACCCTAACTGAAATATGGCAACCCTAATTGATTTAAAACCTTGATTCCATCTAATAATGTCTTTAGGAGATGCCTTCAGGAGGTTTACAAGATCCACATGGATGGAGGCATCATTAATTGTTTTATTAATTGCTGATGAAATTAAACTACAATTGAAGCTGTCCTCTGTGCAATGGCTCTCAGAGGTGAGGTACTGTTACAGATCTGGGGTTACAGAGTTTGGGAGTGGCAGGGTACCCATAGCTGCTAGAGTTAGCGGGTGGTAGAAATTAATAAAGGGGTGGGATTCAGCTGATATTTGGCGTATTGCAGGGGTGGCCAACTTCTAAGAGACTGTGATCTACTCACACAGTTAAAAACTGGCAGTGATCTACCCCCTTTTGGGGGGTTCAGATCACAGTTCTTGAGTTTCTTTAGGGAGGAGGAAAGCGACAGTGAGCTTTTTCTAGGAAGGAAAGCCCTGTTTTTGGTGGTTCAGGTCATTTTAGGGGTGCAGGGCAAAGATGTTGAGTTTTTTTTAGGGGAGACAAAGTTATTTAGCTTCTTTGGGGGAGCCACTGATCTACCAGTGATCTACCACAGATGTCCAGTGATCTACTGGTAGATCACGATCTAACTGTTGGACATGCCTGTTTTAACTGTTTGAAGTAGACATGATTTTATGTTTGGCAGCAAAAGAGTTTCACTGTGGAGCTCTGATGAAGTCAATAGGCAACAAAAGAAATCATGTATTTCCAGGTTGAAAGAACAATGAAGAATGCTAAACAACATGTCAGAAATAAAGAAAATGAATGAGACCCCTGGTGAGACAGCAGCAATTATAGATTGAGAAATATGTAGATAATATGAATTGCAAAGCAATTTATTCATAGAGTAGCTGGGGAAGTCTCTCAGGTGCTACTGGACATTTTTTAAAATTTTTTATTTATAATAACGTGAGCCCTAACTCTAACCCTAAGCTCATCCTGAACCCCAACCCTAACTCTTAGCTCAACCGTAACCCGTACACTATCCTCAACCCCAAACCTAACCCTAACCATAACGCTAACCTCAATCCTAAACCTAACTCTAACCCTAACCTTAACCCTAACCCTAACCACAACCCTAACCCATACCCTTACCCTTACCCTAACCCTAATGCTAACCTCAACCCTAACCCTAACCCAAACCCTAACCTTAACCTTAACCCTAACCCTAACCCTAACCCTAACCCTAACCCTAAACCTAAACCTAAACTCAACCTCAACCCAATCCCAACCCAAACCCTATCCCAAACCCTAAACCTTATCCCAACCCTAACATTAATCCTAACCTAAACCCTAACCCTAACCCTAACCCTAACCCTAACCCAAACCCAAACCCAAACCCAAACCCTAACTAACCCTAACCCTAACCCTAACCCTAAACCCAAACCTAACCCTAACCCTAACCCTAACCTCAACCTCAACCCTAACCCTAATCTTAACCCTAACCCCAACCCAACCCTAACCCTAACCCAACCCTAATCCTAACCTAAACCTAACCTAAACCCAAACCGCAACCCTAACCCTAAC